>BFEA01000061.1:2397945-2426087 GCA_003427395.1 Chara braunii
AGAGAGAGAGAGAGAGAGAGAGAGAGAGAGAGAGAGAGAGAGAGAGAGAGAGAGAGAGAGAGAGAGAGAGAGAAGTGGCGAAGTGGTGGATGAACACGCTGAAAACGATAGGTTGTCTTTGCCTATAGTGCTTGGAGATGGAAACACTCTGCACGTGACATTGCGCCGACAGCCCTTCGGGCGAAACCCCAACGCGAAGTCTACATTAAGGGGACGAAACCCGAATGCAAAGTCTAGAGAGGGGCACCTATGGGGCCCATAAACCTCTTGTTGTTCTTCCCTGGGACATCCTTGGCGTCACACAACCACTCGACCACAGACAGTGCGTCAGACCGTAATCGAAAAAAAAAAAAAAAAAACGTTATGTTTTGGAGTTGAAGCCTATTGGGGATCAAGGTGGGGGCGGGCGCGTTTGGGAAACCGTTTAGGCAACGCTGCGGGGGTCAAAGCCGTTTAGACACGTCGCCACTGAAGAATAGAAACATGAGATTTCTTTTTAGGGCCCTGGTGCCTCTAGTACCATGTGGGATCTCCCTTAAAGTTTTAAAAGCACCGTTATTAATGAATGTGGGATCTAAGCCTAACGAAGCCCATTACAAGTTTTTTTTTTTCTCCCAAAAGGGTGACAACAGTGAAATATCAACGTGGAATCGTGTAAAGGCAGTAACCTCGGGCTCTTATGGAGCCAGAAAAGCAAATACACGAGTGTAGCAACGATTGTTATGCTCATGGTGAGCGGGGTAACAACACTTGCCAGCCCATCTCTCTTTGACGAGCTACAACAACTCTTTTCATCAAGATGAGGGTAAAGCACTACCTTTCACTGCGTGGTGGCGTGTTCACATACTCCCTCCCTTACCAGAGGGTCTGCCTCAGGGTAACCATCTACAACATAGGTACTGAGATCAATGGTTTGGACCTCAGTAGCTTTCATGAGAGATGAATGGCTTGAACCTGCGTAACTTTCAAGACTCTGGCACCTCATGATCTAGCACGACTCTCCTTCATCTTAGCGAGTTACCCGATGTTACAAGTGGCGGTCAGAAAGAAGATAACAAAATGATCAAGTTTACTAAATTGAAGTTTTTCGCTCAGACCATGAACTGAAGGTTTACCATTTTCTTCTTGCAAAGGCACCAATGGTCCAATTCTCCTAGGTAAGTGTCATTCTCGGTTGCTCCATGACACACTGCTGCCACAAACAAGTATTTGTTGTTTTGATTGTAAGTGTTTCCGTTGATACTTGTTGGTTATAAACTAGCTTCTCAACTCGTCAATAGATATTAAATTCTCCAAGACGTTGATTCTCATGCTCCATTCATGTAAAGTCATCCTCGAAAACATTTTTTACTCTAGCATTTCATGATAACATGTGTAACTTTATGTTGCATAATCTTACTTATTGGAAACATTTCGAGCAATGTAAGATTCATTTGAACAAAAATACAGAATGCTTTGAAGAATCATTTTACTAGCTCCTTGCTGTATTTTCTTTCATGTAACTGCCTTCGAACTGAGACATCAGTCGTTACTTATATCCGGGGAAGATGGAATCGGAAGCAAGATAAGCTAGAGTTAGAGACTCAAAACCGTCGCATCTGGGAAATTTATTTTTTGTCTTCTAATTTATTATAAATGGGTGTTAAGTGCTTGACATCGTAGTAGATTCATCTCACTCTCCTTATGGAAATGGAGTTTATCTTGAGCACATAGCTACAATAGTTAAAACTTAATTGTCGTAAGACTCGTCTTGCACATCTCTCGTTGTTCAAGCGATCCTCGTATACCACCGAATGGAATGAAATGATGTTGTGGAACATGAAATGAAGGATAGAGTGTCACATGACTCGGAAATGAAGGATAGAATGTCACATGAACTCAAAATTGTTTCTGTTGGTCCTCAAGAAGAAACGTCCACCCAATAACTCCATTGCAAGAGATTATAACTTCGATGAAGAATATGCTCGTAAGTTACTGACCCAATGCTATGACGAGGGGATCATTCAAGATGATCACCTCTTGGATGATGTAGTAACTGAAGAGAATGAAGTTATTGCAACTATCAATCCAGAGTTCTACTTTACCAAAATGAAATGGTTGAAAAAACATATTATTGTTGTTATCTTTAGGATGCCGCTTTGAATTTCCTTAAGCTACCGCTACCTTCGAGCCTCTTTTTGTCAAGGTGGAGTAGAACTGCGCGCCAAGATTCGCCGAAGCGCCAATGTGACCTTTTCACTATTGTTTTGAATGACGCAATTGATCATTTGGTTCGGTGGTACCAAAACGTCGAAGAATGCAGTATAGGTTATATTCATGACATAATCTTTCATTCTGAAAGGTAATGTTGGTTTAAGAAAGTTAAAAAAATATATGATGAGACTGTTAGAAAACGAGTAGTGAGGAAAGTTCTTCTTGAACTAGTTATAGACAAGGGAAATGGTAACTTCAAAGGCAAAAAGATGTTATCCTATACAGTGAAGAATATGGTAGTTGCTATATTGATGATCACTCAATAGGAGGACTGTGTAGTTTTAAACCACCAGTACCTACCGCATTTTTAGGTCCCCTCTGACACGAAAGAATATACCCCTCCGAGGCAGGCCTATTCAACCGCTGCGTTAATGACCTAAGAACGCCGAGATACTGGTGCTTTAAGAGACATATGTGACTCCTAGCAAATAAAATATAAATAAAACATATAGAGTGAAAATATTTTGGGTAATAATACTCTAAGTCCTCTTGGATGCATTTGTCTACCTGAATTTTTTTATAGCCCAGACAATTGATTTTGTTCCTTGTTTATTTCTTTATAAAGGAATATAATAAACTCGAACTAATAAATATCATACGTGAATTGAATCCAATGACCAAAGTTGTTGCGTAGAACGAATGTGGATCTGTATATGTGAAGATAACATGCAACAATTAAGACTTACCTCCACCTCCACACCTAAATGCTTGATCAGTAAGTGGTTCTATCACGTTCTGAATGAATATCCAAGATGATATAACAGAAAAAATATATAAAATTGGGGTAACGAGCACAATGGTCGCTCCTTTTTGCAAGATGATGAGGATACACGGTTGAACGATGGTTACAAACAGTGAATCCACATACAATTCAAGTAGAGATCCTCGCACTATCAATGCATTATAGACCTTATAGTGTACAAAACCCAATAGGTCTAACCAATGACTACTTTATATCATTTTCAAGTGATTCCGGTAGAGGGAATAAACCTCGTACCATTCCCAACCCAACCTTTTCTCCGGAAAGGTTCAAGACATTCAGGATTATAGAGAATTCACCACAATAAACAATTAGGCACATACTTCAACTTTGAAGGTTGGGTTGATTGTGAATTCTTTAAAATCCCAAGGTAGTTTTCACCCATGGCAAGACCCTCTTTTGTCTTAGGTTGAATCACTGACTTCCTTGCTGCTCTGAAAATGATATTTTTATGCTCATAATTTCCTTGCCACAAGAAAACAGTAAATTGGCGTTGAAATATCTTAATGATAATCTTGTCTAAGACCCATATTGTTGATTTATACCATATGGATGCAAGGACTACATTGTTAATAGCCAATGTATGATCCAATAGCGATGTGTCCTTATATTTCCATAAATCTTATTTACTCCGAGGCAGAGCATGATGAGTGATCCAATCATTATTTGTTGCAGGTAACCTCACGACGGAGAGGGAAATGTCACTCTCATTGAGAGATCTAGTGGGAGCTAGCGAACTAGAGGTTGATCTAAGGGCCTAAACCCTTGGTGATGGATCCCCCAACCTAGAGTTTTATTTCATCAGTTTATTATTATATTTAATAAGCGATACAATTGATTCATTTTCCTTACGATTTCTGCTGAGTTATTTTGGGATGCTTCCACTATAAGACATCAACAAATAGAGAGGGAACTGATATAACATCCTCACGGATGGATAACATTAAAATACATTTAATATCCTTATGTTTCTTGAGGTTTACAACTAAAGCCTTGATAATTATGACAAAAAGAAATGAGGCAATTGGTTTTCCCTATTTCACTGAGCATTGTAATGAGATAGGGGGAGCTACATTACCATTCGCCATAATAATTACTGTCGTCGTACCATTGAGATGAGAAATTTCAACCCATCTCCGAAAGCAATGACCAAAGTTTGACTTTTCAAAATATTTGTCTAGGAATGGTCAATCCACATGATGATATGCCTTCTCAAAATTTATGAATACGAACGTTGTATTATGTTTAGGTTGACATGCGAGTTTAATGAGTTCACTAATAAAAATAATAATGTCTTAAACGTTTTTTCCTTCAATGAGACCTGTCCGAATCGGGTGAATAACATCAACAATAACCTTCGTTAATCGATTTGCAAGGTTTTAGCCACCAATTTATATACCAGAGTGAGCAAGGTGATAGGGTGATAATTGCAAATATTCGATATATCTCGGCTTTTATATAGCTGTTTTAATATCCCTTGCCCTACAAATTCACCCATTTAGCCCCCAGACTACATGATGAAAATTAAATGAGGTCTTGCGAGATGAAGTCTCATAAAACTTCCCAGAACCTTTTGGCTAGACCATCTATTACTGGGGTCTTTTCCTTCTCTATAAGCATTAAGGAACTCCACACGTCTTCCTTACAAAGAGGTATGTTCAACATCTCCTTTTACTCAATATTTTTTTTTATAGTTATGGGAGCAAGAAAGTCATCAATGTTCCTTTTACAATGATCTAAGGAGACATCAACATTTTATGAAGTAAAGAGTGTTAAAAAAACTTCTTTGGCTATGGGGGTGAGGGGGTTATCGGAGGTGGGTGTCAGGGAGTGGCAGGTAGATGCCTGGGGGGGGGGGGGGGGGGGGGGTCTGGGATGAATGTTGCTTCGGTGGGGGGAGGGTGGGTCGGAAAGGGCGGGGTGTTGGGAGCGATTCGATTCTTGGATGGTTGCCCGTTGGTTGTTCGACGTTGGCCGGGACGATGGGTGCACCAAGGCCGGTTCACTTGGGGACTGTCAGGCGAAACACGACACAAGTTTCCATTCCCGGATACTTTTTTTCATCCACCAGGGCTCCCATTTAATATTCCGCCCTTCGTCCAGTGTTCTGATCTTGTTTGCAGGGTTGAGCAATGTTACGGTGTGTTTGAAGTCAGTGGCATATTCCTCTATTTTGGCCCGGTCCGTGATCAATGCGAGAGTGTCCTTGAAGCGTTTCCATGCCTTATGTATATTAAGTCGCACCGTTTCAATTATGTGTTATTTTGCTTGAGGGTATCCGAAGGTGTGTTCTTGTCTTTCACGGGAGCAGCGGACTCGCCAGATAACCATCAACACTTCTAGTGTCGTGTATCTAAAGAGCTTAGATTGGAAGGGCGTTCAAGTGGTCTACGAGGGCTATGGTTGATTCAACATCAACCCAACCATGGAAGGTCAATCTTTGACAATGAGGTGTTTCCACGCCGCAACCCACCACCTCCAGATCTGGTTTGCCATGGGGCATTCAAGCAGGAAGTGTTTAAGGTCAGCAATCTGTTTCTGGGATGATGTTCGCCAGTAGGAACACAAGGGCGACAATATTTTTTTTTGCTCAAGGCGGGACCATGACACTAGCCAGTCTGATATTGGTAGGCATCGGTAACCCGTTGAGAGGTAACAACCATTTCGTCAAAATAGACATATTATATTTTTTGAACGAAATTAAAATTGAGTTTTTGGGCCGAAATTCAGTCCAAATTTTTCGCTCTTGGGGTCCAGCATTCCCAGAATGTCGTACCCCCTAGATGTACCTGATCGCAGCTTGAGACCAGATACATCTAGTAGGTTCGGCGTTCTAGGAACGCCGGAACCTTAGGAGCCGGAATTTTGGACCGGATTTCGGCCCAGAAACTCAATTGTAGTTTTGTTCAAAAAATATAATATATCCGTTTTTACGAAATGACTGTTAGGTGGGCATGAGGTGGGTGAAGTGACTCCACTTAAATTTTTTTGTGCCCTCTGCTTTTAATATAGAGTCCCACCGCCATCTGTGTTTTTTAATACTAGTTATGTTAATTGTGTTGTGCGTCTTGCTATAATAGTCTTTGACCATTGACAACGGGTTACCTTCTCCCTATCGCCACTCTCCTAGGTCGGACGGGAAAGAGCAGATCAGGGTTGTGGTGTCATATGCCCACCACCCCTCCTCTGCGTTTCCCACTGCTCTTACCCTCATGAGTCCTGACCATGGGTGTTGTCTCTCAAGGTCCTCATTTCTGGTCTGCATCGACATTCTGACTTCTGGGAGTTGCGCTTCATAAACATTGCTTGAATTGCGGTGCAGCTTCTGACATGATACCACCATTGGGACAGGCAGGGAGGCTACTTCAACCACCCAGATTGAATCTCCCTTTTGGATGGTGGGGCCCGTCTCAACGTTTTCACCTTTGCAACTAGGATGACTTCTTGGAGTTCGTGAAACCTTTCATCGAGGCCTCATACATATTTCAATATTGGGTTCAGTTGGTCGACCGTTCTCCAATTTCCGGTCCTCATATCCCAAAGGTCCCCCACGACGTAAATGCTATTTTTAACCCATCTTGTGACAAACTATTTTCTGATTAGCGCGAGTTTTTGTGCGATTGCACTTTGGGGGTTGGGCGGAGGGACATGATCCAATTACGTAAGTGCCCTCATCCGTTTCCTCTTTTTCCGTCTTGTTTTGAGAAAACTTGGTCCCATAGCGGTTGGTAGTTAGGACGTGCTTTAGCAAGCGCATAAATAATGATGACGCGGCCTCTTCCTTTTTTTGTTGGGAACAGGGAAGGGAACTTGGGCGTGCTCATCGCGCAAAAATTATTTTTTTAACTTTGAATGTTGAGGAAAATACAAGAGTGATCAGAATTAGGACTTCAATTAGATTAGGAATTTGGGGTTGTCGTATTTTTTTTTTTGGTAATTGCATGATGTTCCTTACTCGAGAGAGGGTTAACAACAGTCGTATTTTTCATCACCACTTCAGGACACCCTTCACCACTTCAGGATGCAGCCTGCCTAAACAAGTGGTTTTCAGGGTCTTTGGACCTTTCACCACTCCAGGACCATTCAGGTCTGAAAATCCCGAATGGTCGTGAAGTGATGAAAACTCCGAAGACCCTGAAAACCACCTGTTTAGGCAGACTGTATCCTCAAGTGGTGAATGGTGGTTTTCATGGTCTTCGGACCTTTCACCACTTCAGGGCCATTCAGGATTTTCAGACTGCCCAAAACTCTCACTTGACCGCTTTAGGACACCCTTCACCACTTCAGGATCCAGCCTGCCTAAACAGGTGGTTTTCAGGGTCTTTGGACCTTTCACCACTTCAGGACCATTCAAAATTTTCAGTCTGCCAAAAACTCTCACTTCATAATTTTAATTCCTGAATTTTCAGCTACCCGATAACCGCTTGTGCCTTACTCGCGCGCATTCTGCTACGCTCCGTCCCACACTCTACTCCTGCCGCGCCTTAATTCTAATCTCAACTGTAATCTTTTCTTGTTCCTCGATGATTGTGGGTGCAACTGTAATTTTCTCGCCCTTGGTTTCTCATCACGGCGAGACATGCAGCCCCTGTCCCTTCATCTGATTGGCCACAACGGTGTATGACTGGATCGGTGTGTGAAGAGTGGCTATGCCCCCCATGTCGTGGCTCAGGCATGTCGACCACAGGCACTTCCTTCTCTCTTCTTTTCTACTGCCTCAACATAATCCGGACTATCTCGCGCTGATGCTAATAACTATAAATTTTGCAAGCGCGAGGAAATCTCTCTCTAATTAAATTTGGGAAGGTTAGCGTGGTTGAGAGGATCGACTAATGAGTAGGACCCCACAAGGAAGTGAGTTCAGAGTTGGGCGATATGAGGCTGGCGGCAAGTGTGTGGGGTTGACGTGTGGCCACGAAGG
This sequence comes from Chara braunii, assembly GCA_003427395.1. Classification (NCBI taxonomy): domain Eukaryota; kingdom Viridiplantae; phylum Streptophyta; class Charophyceae; order Charales; family Characeae; genus Chara; species Chara braunii. The sequence goes on from BFEA01000061.1 coordinate 2,405,880, forward strand.
ACTGTGGAGCACGGGCGAATCCGACGTGCGTACTCACTCTAAGCGGGGTGACAATTATGAGTCGCTGGTAGGTGCGAGGCGACGGACTGCCCGCACGGGAACGAGAAGAGGTTTGGTAAATAAGGAAGAGAGAGAGAGAGAGAGAGAGAGAGAGAGAGAGAGAGAGAGAGAGAGAGAGAGAGAGAGAGAGAGAGAGGGTTGCTGGTGTGTATGATATTTCTCTCCTGTCCCTCTCAGAATTTTTGAATTCGAAACTGCGAGTTTCGTCGTTCCCATTTTTGTAATTACAGATGGACATCTGATTGTGTAAATCCTGCTCTCTCTTTGGAGTACCTCTCACATTTCTTTCCTTATTGAGTGATGTTGGATATGGTGATTGTTGTTTTGATCGCTTTCATTTTTGTGGTTTTGATCGCTTGTATCTTCGTGCACCCACTTCCCCATTATGATTGGAGAACATGGATGCTAGTCTGAGACTGGATTGCTGAAATAAAAGAGAAGGGATGATGATCGTTTTTGTTTAATGTCTGATAAAGGGAACTTATGCGAATTTGTGCATGAGTTACGACTCGCAGACAGCGTGGCCCGTCGTGTATACACACACTCGCATAATCCTTTTTTCGACGGATCTGCAAATATCAAACTGCATAAGTAGGAAGGACCGCCACACAGACGGGCCCAAATTCGACGTCTGTTCTCGGCCACAATTGCACACACCGACTGCTGAGGCTGCACCGGGGCTAACGACCGGCTGCGCTGAAAATTCGGAACACCCCTTTTCGCCCGGACCTCTTGCATCCTTTTCCTTAGAACATCGACATCGGAGATCCCAGTTCCGACCTGGGACTCGGCCTGTATTTCCTAAAATCCTTGGGTACTTCCAGACCCACTGCCCACTCGGATCAGGAAGTCACGCTGGGATGAGGTTGGGCGTCACAATACCAGCCAATGCGAATCTTGGTTGGCAAAAAAAGGTTGGCCTTGCAGGCCTAGGATGTGGGGGTTTTCGAACCAGGGTTGCCTCCGTACTTCGTGCCAGCGCGGTGGCCGTGGTAGTTTGTCTGGGCCTATGTCTCTCCATAGTGGGAGGATCGAGGTTCACCGGGGGTCCATTTGTCACTGCCGTGGGAGAGTCCGGGTTGGCAACCTTCCGGACGTTTGGGATAGACCACGCAGGATTTGTGAGCCAAGCTAGAGGGTGAACCAGTCTGTGTTCTGGTGTAGAGGGGGCCAAAGAAGTCATTTGGATGACCCTGAGGATGAAATTAAAGCACTAGTCTTCAAAATCCTCACAAGAGTGCATTTCTTGAGTTTGGTCTGACAGCTCTTGAAACACATCTTCAAGAGTACTTTCCACGAGGTAGTGGAGCGACGACAATACTTGACCATTTAAAAAGTTTTTCTGACAACTCTTGAACTCATTTTCGGGTGCTCTATTCTAGAGTTAGGGCATACTCACACGGGGACCTATTATCCCAAAATCCCAAAAAAAAAAGGAAAAGGCCGGTCACATGGATCTACCAAATCCGCAAATGTACTATTCCAGTGCCCATTTGTCAGCGGCCTGGAGGTGACCGCAAATTCCCTTTTTTTTTCTTTTCGCATTTTCTTCAAAAATTGGCAAAAATTCGTTCACAAAAGTTCTTGCACAATTGGTGGATGGCGCCGTGTGACCAGCCAAGTACCAAATCCCCATGTCTCCAGACGGCYGCGACCTTGTCCCATCTGAAAAGGTACAGCAGTGTGATGTGAACCATGCCCAAAACCTCAAATCGGCCCTTCCCAAATCCGCATATTTTGCGGATTTGGGGTCGCCGTGTGAATATGCCCTTAGTGTAGCGGTGCCGGGCTTGTGAAATTGCACAAGTCAAGAGTAGGGGCAGGAGAGGAAGGGAACGCATTGACGCTTAGCGCTGACCTGCGCTACGGACCGGCTGGCACGGTTCAGGCATACTCCGTAGACTGGGACAATTGCTGTTCCTGGTCACTGAGGTGTCCGCAAGGCCAGTTGTTCAGGCGATGGTGGATAGTCTGCCACGTACACTAGGAGACGGTACGTTAGCGTGAAGCATCTGCTTTGTGAGATCAGACGGCGCGTTTTCAGGAATGACACAAACGGCATGGATACTGATGAAGACTTGCGGCAGGGAGCGGCAAAGTGGTTGCAGATTATCGAAGACTCGCCTGCAAGAGGTCGTGGATACTTTGCTTTCAAGCCAGGGGGGACGGTTTCACTGGCGCCATGGCTTGAGGTGAAGATGCAGGCCATGCTCGATATCATTTGGGAGTTGGAGGAGGGGCTGGCTCCTCCACTCGATGAGCTTGTGGATTGGCATTGAGCGGGCCTGCTTATGCATGGGTGCTACGACATCTTCAGGAGGGGGCGAGATTGCTACGATACTCTGGAGGAGAAACTGCTGGGCAGCTCCGACGGATTGACGCCGACACTGCCTGCGACAACAACTGATGAATTCCGTGACAACAACAGCTGCTACATCGACAATGGGTGCAATGACAAAGACAACAACGACATCATTAACGGCRGCAATAACGRCCTTAACACCTACAACGTCTGCATTGATAATGATAACAATGACATCAACAATAGTAGCGGTGGTGGTGATAACATCAACAACGATATCGACAACAACAAGAAAAACGACATCAACAACGACAACAATCAGTGTGAAGATATTAATTACAACGAAGATATCGAAGATTTCGATTACAGCTTTCTTGGGATGACGAACGAAAACTGCGGAAATAAAATCGGCGATCAGGGCGCCGAGGCCATTGAGGATAAGGAGATTGACCGCGGAAGTAGGGGGGCGTTCGGAGCTGTTGTGTGGCAGCGGACGGGCGTGGGGTAGTTCGTGGGGTAGGGAGTTGCCCGGTCCTCAATTTCACCCACGAAGGGGTGGTGGTGGTCCTTTAGGCAGTAAGGGGTTTGGTTAGGGTTTCCGCCGGCTTCCAGGGTCGCGATGGATGATTGTTACGTTGAGTAGGATGCGTGGTTTCCAGATGGCTTAACGAGGACGATCGGCAGTAGGGATGGGGTCGCTAATTTAGGTTCCTGTTCCTGTTCCGCTTCCCCCCAGTGTGATGAGTTGAATGGTTCATGTTTTGACGAATGGGCGGGGCAGGATAGGGGAATGAAAGTATGGTAGATGAGCAGTTAATCCCCTCCTTGGAGGGCAATCAATGCTGCTCATCATCACAGATCTTGTTACGCACACATACTACAAATCTCCACAAACTTTTTTACATGATTGAATGATTACCATGTCAAGGGACGCTGGAGCCGCTTTCCAGCAGGTGTTGCTCCCCACCAATAGATGGAGCCTCCCCGACGGCGCTAGAGGTATCTGCTTTTATCAGCACCTCTAGCGTTAAAAAAAAAAAAAGAGTAGTGCAGCAAGGCCCCTAGTGACACTTTTTAGGGTCTCTTAGTTACCCCTGGACGTAATTGCGGTCAGATGCATCCAAGGAAGTTCCAGTGTGAATATACTCTGAATCTTGTCATCACCGTGCTCAGACATATGGAGTGAGTCTTTCCTGCATGCTTCTGATTGGACGCTACTCCATTCTCTGTTCCCCCCCCCCCCCAAAAAAAAAGCCCAGGTTGTTGTAGAGGTGGGATACTAGACGGATGGCAGCCACCCACAGTACTCGGCGACTTGGTTGTCCAGATGAACCCCTCTGAAGACCCCACCCACCCTTCCTCTTTATCTTTTTGCCCTGGGGCACCCCCACCCCCCTGTCCTACCCTAGTGTTAACCACCCAGGACCATCACCCATTGCCATCATATCGGAGTGACCTGACCAGACAGCGGTAGCAGGTACCGGGGCTAAGCAGAGGTACCTTCCCCCTGCTCAGCCCTGGTTGAAGCAGACGCCGTGCAAGCCTGATTGCGCGGGGACTTCGGGAGCTAGGTTTAAACATGCTACTACAGGTCTTCATGAGGGTGCACAGTGTACTATGATGTTGATGGTAGAGAGATGGGGATCCTGTGTTCCCTCGTATATCCCTGGAGCCCGTTCCGGCCCCGTGGTAAGGTGCAGTATCTCCTAACACCCTCCGACATCCGTACTAAGGACTGCTATGCAGTCTCCCGTTCCGGCCCCATGGTAAGGTGTAGTATCTACTGACACCCCTGACACCCGTACTAAGGGCTGTTATGCCAGCCTCAACTCTAAGGTTCGTACTAGGAGGATAGCCCACCCTCACTCGTGAATCATGGACTGTATTTGACTCTGGATACAGTGTACTATGATGTTGATGGTAGAGAGATGGGGATCCTCTGTTCCCTCGTATATCCCTGGAGCCCGTTCCGGCCCCGTGGTAAGGTGCAGTATCTCCTGACGCCCCCCGACATCCGTACTAAGGAGTGCTATGCAGTCTCCCGTTCCGGCCCCACGGTAAGGTGTAGTATCTCCTGACACCCACAACATCCGTACTAGGGACTGCTATGCCAGCCTCACCTCTAAGGTACATACTAGGATGATAGCCCACTCTCAATCGTGAATCATGGACTGTATGTATTGACCCTGGATAATCTCTAGGCCCTGTGTTGTATCGAACACAAGACCTTTTGTGAATCATACAAGTGACCTAACCTATTGATATACTCTGTGAAATAGTCTGTAGCTGTGCTCTGCTGGGCTCGAGTAAACAAGACTATACGAACCACCCAGCAGTCTCACGACAACCCCGTAGACCAAGAACATCAAGATACCCACCATCGCCCAGTCCCTACATACAACAACCATGGAGCATCCCTTGGGTGGTGCGCAGGCAGTGTCTGTAATAACTTACCTGCATCATCCCAAGGGTGTGTGTGTCCAGCCGTGCGTCATTCTAACGCCCTGCCGGTGTCCATGCGCAAGGCTGCGGAGTTTTGAACCCACAACCTCATACCACAATGCACATTTCCAACCGGTGCTCTAACCACTGAGCTACATCAACTGTACCCCCCAATCATTTTTTTTAAATTTATTATTATTATTATTATTATTATTATTATTTTTGGTATAGTTGCACAGAGGCCATGCTAATAAAATGCTTGGTCTTTGCGTTAGCCGGACCCCCACCGGCCGCCCCACCCCATCCTTGACCACCATGGTTGGGGCGGGGGGCAACATGCATCCCCTCTGATGGCTGGAGGGAGACAACAAAGCTATGTTTGAAGGGGTCCCCTGTCTAAGCCTTAGGAGTAGTGGTAGGTAGGTAGTGAAGGTGAATTGAAAGAATTTGAAAGATGATGAAAAGATTTGAGAGAAGAATATAGCATAGTTAAAAAAAAATAAAAAATAAAAAAATCTCTGGCCATACTCAGACTTTTCAAGTGAATCCAGACCTAATGAGGGTCAGATACATCGGAGAAAGCCCTTAGGGCATACGCACCCTAGGTCTTTCCCGGATGCATTGGACTGCTATTCCGTCCAAATTCAGTCGGAAAAGTTCTAGTATGCGGTTACCGGGTTTTCCCCGAGGGCAGACTCACATGAGGAAATTTTGTACTCAGCTCTAGACTTTAATTGCCCTCATATACATTCACTTATCGCTGTAATTGCAGTCAGATACATCCAGGAAAGTTTTTAGTGTGAGTATGCCCTGAGACCTTTTGTTGTGTGGAAACTGTGGGCTTTTTTATTTTTTTTTATTTTCTTTTTCCTTCTTCAAACCAGAGTTCATATTCCAAATGTCAAGGATCGAGGCCGGGACCTCACAATTCGACCCGGTGTTATCCCGGCAGCATCAGCCGGTTTAGCTTATGTAGTTCCAAGAAAGGTATAGCCAAACTGGTAGAAGAGCATGGGGGCCGAAAGTGGGCCCAAAAGATATCCAGCAGATACTAGAGGGACGAGGAGTGAGTTAGAAAAGGGAAGAAAAGAAAAACAAACAAGATAAGAAAGAGAACTAAAACAGAATGATCCCAGAGCCGCCCCTATGCCTCTCTAATTAGTTCTCCCAACCTACTCCCTACTAAAACCCTCCCCCTATCCCCCACTGCTCATTCCGAAAGCAGCCAGGGCGAAAACGCCAGCTTCCCTTCCAAAGTCACAGCTGCCAGTTGGTTTGCTCTTGCCCATGTGAAAAGAAACCACCTTTTGCCATTTGGGAGAAATCCTCCTCCCACTCTCCTTACCCAGTCCACCACCACCATGGTTCTTATCGGTGCTTTAATTCTGCCCTGAATAGCCGCATCTGCTGACCACTCGTTTCTGAACAAAATGTTGTTCCGGTCCTCCCCCCATATGACCCAAGCTATGGCCGAACGGATGGCTTGCGCCATGTATCCCCACCCACTATGACCGAAGAAGAGAGGGGGAAGATGACCAAATACTACCCATTTCTCGTCCCAGACCAGAGCTGACCCTAATGTCTGCCAATGGCCTGCCCACCACCGCCAGATCCGCTTAGAGGCAGGACAGTCCCAAAGCAGATGGTAAGTGGATTCTTCGTGTCTGTTGCCACAGCGTAAGCACCAGCGCTGAACCTCCATTCCCTTGTCTGTTAGCCATTTGGGAGATGGGACAGCAGAGTGGGACAGGAGCCACAGGAGCCCTGCCAGCTTCAGGCTTGGCAGCCATGGTAGAGCAGCCCACACATACCTGATTTCTGCGCTTGAAGGGGGCTGTTGTAGGTTGAACGTCTGGGCTGCCCTTTCACAGATCAGTTCCAGATTGTGCTCTGGTGGCTTCTGTATTTTCCGCCCCAGCTTCGTGTCGTCATTGACTAGACTCCTCCTGTGTTGTCCCTCTCGCTGCCACAAATAGGCTATTGGGTCCATTCTCAGATCCAGGATCGCCGCCCCTCCTTGCACAAGGATGTACTGCAGTCCGCGTCTGGGACCTGGTTTCAGGCAGACTCGAATGGCTGTCAGTGTTTGGTCCATGCTGATTGCTTCTTCGCTGGTCCTTCGAAGCATAGGCCCGCCCTTATTGGTGTCTGTCAATTCCCATTTCGAAGCCTTCCACTCCTCTTCGTCTGTCCATTCCTCCAACCTGAGTACCTGGGTAACTTCGCTTCCCTGCTGTTCCTTTTTGTACCACTCCCCCGCTTACTTCCCCACCGGTTTCTTTAATTCCTCCTTCCACTCCGCAGGCATGGCATTGGTCAGTTCGTTGAGTTTGGCGCCCACTTCTCTTAGTCTGACCAGGTTTTTCTGCAGCTCGCTCTCCGTCTTCCAGTCGCATCTCTCATCTTCCCATATTTCCTTGATTCGGGAAACACCTTTTTCAATTTATTTCCTGCCAAAGGCCCCTGGTCCTGCCACTTCAAAGCTGCCTCCCGAGACGTCCCGGACATTAGGATTTTCGAAGAGATGCTGCATTAAAACTTCCTCTTTTAATATCGGTTTGGAGGGGATCTGCGGTCTCAGTTTGTTCCAAGCCACACACCAGGCTAATGCCGACATCTGAAGGCAGGTCCATACATCCTCCTTCCGGGCCAAATGGAACTCTCTCTGTAGTATATACTGCATAATGAGCAGCCAGTTTCTTTCCTCCCCTTGTGTGCTGATTTTCTGGAGCCACTTCCCTTCAAGTTCCCTAGCATAGCCACATTCTGTCTCTCTGGGTCTATAATCCCCAATCCGCCGTCGCCCTTGGCTTGTGTGACTTTGTCCCAGGCAACTTTGGAGATGAAGCCTCCTTCCTCTGCTTTTTTTTTCTCCTGGTTTCCATAGGTAGCGGGCCGACAGTCTTCTGATTTGCTTGAGGGTCGTTATGGAGATGAGGATTATTGCAGCAATATGCCATATCAGTGAGAATAGTGAAGCCGAGATTCCTGCGGCTCGTCCTAGTTGGGAGAGGCCCATTGCCTTGTTACAGATCCTGGTCCTGGCCTCCACCTTGCCCACTAGTATTCTGTCTTGAGCTGGTCGGCTGTTATCCAACGAGACTTGGAGCCCCAAGTATCATTCCGATTCGTTGAGTCTCACTCTCTTCATGGTCCAGTTGTCCTCTACTTCATATTTCTCTGGGAGAAAATACACGGATTTGTCCCAGTTAACTTTGGCTTCAGACAGATCCGCGTATTGATCCAACAGACCCTTGGCTGCTCCCATGGACTCAGTGGTGGCCTCCGTGATGAGTAAGAGGTCGTCGGCTATTGCCCCCGTCCTAACTTCCACTCCTACTCTTACTCCAGCCCTTTTAGTACATTGGTTGACCTTGCTGCATTGAGGACCACCTCGATCTGCAGCACGAAGAGGAGCGGGGCCAGTGGGCACCCTTGGCGCAGTGCGCGGGTAAGTGCAAACTCATGTGACTTCTTTCCATTGACCAAGACAGCTGCTGTCGAAAGCCTGTACATCCCTGCCACCCATCTCCTGAAGCACTCCCCAAAGTTCATGTGTTCCAGGGTCACCAGCACGCCACCAGCACGAAAGACCAGTTTACCCGGTCGTAGGCCTTGTCAAGATCCAGCATCGCCACCAGTTACTGTCTTTTCTCTTCCCTATCACTTCCAGGGCTTCCATTGCAACCATTATGTTCTCAGCTATTGAGCGCCCTTTCACGAACGCCCCTTGGTCAGACTTCACTAGATCTGGCAGGTAGGAGCCTAGGCGTCTTGAGAGGGTCTTGGCCAGGATTTTATAGGCAACGTTAAGGAGGGAGATCGGTCACCAGTTGCGGACGTTGAGTTTGTCCCTCTTTTTGTACAGCAGGATTATAACCACCCTGCGCATATCCTCTGTCAGGCGACCTCCTTCTAGCACTTTGTTGAACAGGCTCAGAAGAACCGGTCCAACCTGTTCCTACGTTACTTGAAAAAATTCAACAGGGAGCCCATTGTCCCCTGGCGCCTTTCTCCTTGCCATGCTCATAACCGCTTCCTTCAGCTCCGTCAGTGTGAGTGGTCTGTCCAAGTTAAGCCTTTGTTGATGAGACAACACCTCCATTGTGTGCAACAGGTTGCCTTGTTTTTGGAGTTCCGCAAGAGATTCCACCAGCGGCCGACGAGACGTTAGAATGTCCGCGTAGTATTCTGCTGCATATCGTGTCATGGCTTCAGTTGTTGTCGCCAGATCTACCTGTGTGTTAAAAGAGTGTTGCAGTGCTCTTATCAGGCTGTGGCTTCGTGGCTCTTTTCGATAGTTAGATCCAAATCACGATGGATAAGGATTGCGGTCCCGCCTTTCGTGCCGTTGGCCAGTGCCCTGATCTGGGGCCCAGACCACCATCTCGATAATTGGGCGATTTTCGGTTCATCCAATTTAGTTTCTTGTAGGAAAAATGATCTGGGCACGTTGTCTGTGGAACCAAGTTTTCAACCGACCTCGCTTAAATTTTCGACTTGTATTCCCCAACCCTCGGACGTTGAATGTTGCAATCTGCAGTCTATCCATCTACAACTGGTGTGGGAGCGGTGGAGGTTTGGATCCGTTGTTCTTCAGTACGACTGGTGTGACCTTTAGTGTTGCCTTTCCTTCTCCGGCCCTGATAATTCTGGCCTTCTGCTTCTGTCCCAGTTTCCCAAGGTGCCAGCTGCAGGTTCCTGAAGGGTGGCGCCCATGGCTGTTTGTCCGCCGCTAGGGAGGTGTGGTACTCTGCCACGAAACCTGCTTTGATTTGATTTGTGATCCACAGTTTGTCCTCGTCTTTCGAGGTATTACCATCAAGCGAGGCAGGGGCGATCCACAAGATCCCCTGTTCTGCCAGCGCTGTTGCCACTTCTGCATTGATTTTAACATCAATCATGACCATGTGGAAGCACAGTTGGGCTTTGTTGGCGGGGGTAATTGATTTCCTACCGGTCCCGAGTCCCGGGATTAGTTTAAAGGGAAGCCGATTGGCCACAAAGGTCTGTGCCGCTGCGCGAATTATCTCCTTGGTTGAAGAACTTGTACTGACGGGGACAGTTGGCAGTGAGCATTCGCCCGATGTCGTTCTGAGTGTCATCAGTTTGACGCCTTGTGGGGCCAGGGAGTTGCATAAAAAAACGAGGAAGTGTGATCCCCCTCTTGGATCTGAGCCCATTGTTGCTGCTGTGTTTCCTGTTCTAGATGGACCCGCCCCTGTGTTTCCTGTGGTCTGGGCAGGCATTACATTTCCCGTGCTTGTTAGCTGTGTTGTTCGAGATTGAATGCTGTAGAACTCTATTTCCCTTTCCTTTTTTTCCCTTGTGGCTTCACCTAATCCTTCCTCCCCTACCCTCCTCATCTTTACCGGTGCCTGCAGAGATGTTCGATTCCCTGGATCTGTCATTATGTGGTCCCTAAGAGGGGCGTCTCCTGTCATCGTCTCCCCTTCCTTCAACCTTAGGTTTTGATTCTCTGCCATATCGTTATTCCTGGATCCGACCCTGTTTTCCCATGAGTACTGGGCACCTTCCTCATACTGGTGTGCCCCTACTAGGTTTAGGGTTGTCCGTTCCACATTTCTGCTCTCAATTTCGAACTCTGAGTTAATGTGGACTGCCACGAATGACTGGTGGGCATAACTGGACCCTCCAGGGTGATAGGGGGTTTCCTCTGGCCTGAGCGCCCCTGCGGGCTGGCCTGTTACTTGCAGAGTTTCGCTTGTGATTGTGGTAGGGATATTAGAAGTGTTTAAACTCAGAAGAGTCCCCTGGTTAAACGATCCTGCTCGAAGATCTGTATTTTGAACAGAGTTCAGCCCCGCTCTTACTAAGTAGCTCTGCTCTGGAGGGCCTGGTCTGCTGACCAATGCCTTAGAGGGAATGATTGCTAGAGAGGGAATGATTTTCGATCCCCCTAAGGAAGGAGGGGGAGCCGACTTTGGCTCGGGACGTCACCCCAACTAATTTCCCCCCCCTAACCCTGGGCCTGGGCCTGTCCCATATCCCACTCCTCTACGCATATCACGCCCCTGATGTTCCCCCGATGCGCCTCCGCTTTGACCTGTGTGACGATAATCGTGTCCATGGCCTCCCACTCTCAAATGTGGGTTTAGGTCTTGGCTTATGGCTGTACTATGACTTGTCCCTATCGACAGACTATGCAAACCTGTGAGCGCAGGCAGTCCCAACATGCCCGTCTGTGCTTGGGAGGAGCTCGCCCAAGGGTGACGTGGCAAAACAGTGGACTGTGTTACTGGCTGGGCCTGCGAGGTTGATTGGTTTGCGGGGATTAGGCCCATCATTGTTAATTTAGCCCACGTAGGAGGTGCTGCTGCATAAAGGCCGCCCCCCACTCCTCTGCTTACCGATCCCGGGGCCTTCCCATGTTCTGAAAATCCACTACAGTAACTGCGCTATTGATAGCTCCTAGGGGTGGGGGATACACTGATACAGTGGTCTTACGTTTTATCCAGAAGATGGGGGAGGTGGGGGTGGTAGGGGAAGGGGAAGGGCTCCATAGACTACCATTGGCATCGAGGGAGGCGGAGGGGGGTTGTTTTGTCCCCTACCCCCTCCCCCTCTAGCCAAATTCGCATATTAGTTGCTTCCTCCTCCTCTCCCTCTCCCTCTTTCGCCATTTCCTCCTCTCCCTCTCCCGCCCCTTCCTCTACCCCTTCCTCTCTGCCCTTTAGGCATTGGTTCGTTGAACCTAGGGCAGTCTGGGTCGAACTCATCATGGAACCACCAAAGGCACTTATTACAAAATAAGGAATCCTGGTTAGCAAATTGGACTTCAACAAAACCGGGGCCTGATGGTGTTTTGACGACTATTCATTCCTTGAAGGTTTGTTTGACTTCCGGGACACGATCAATTTTGATGTTCCCTAGTCTTGGCTCTTCCGGGTTCCTCTCCGGTGGATGCATGTGAATGATTCTTCCCACCATTCTCTCCGCAGCATATCTGAACGGGAAAAGTGCTTCCAGTGGGACTCTTAGTGCAATTACCTGAAATTTGTTGGCTGCATCATGATCTCTCATTTCGTCAATTTCCTGCTTGGTCATCCATAGTCTGAAGGATACTTCAACTGAGCCATTCCTCGTGGGTATCCTATCTTCTCCCTTCATGATCAGCCATTCGGCTATTCTAGCGTTTCTGGCTACGTACGACATGATGTTGGGACCCTCGCCGTGTGTACGACCACGTTTTTGTGACGGTTTGACCGTCGGGTCCAAGTTCCAAGGATCTTCATACACCCGGATCAATTGTTCCCTCTATGCTACACTTATCGACATCGCTGGTTCGTTGAATACGACAATGACAATTGTGGCTTTTAACCAAATGGTTGTAGCCATATTGACTTCTTTGCTCAAGGTGAGAACCCCCACTCCATTAATTATCTCTGTTGTCCCGAAGTCTCCCTCTGATTCGGGGAACAAACCATCATCAAAGCATAGGTCAAGAAGTGTTTTGATGCGATTCGCATCCTTGTTCGGCCCCGAGTTCATTGGAAGCGGCCCTCGGGCAACCTGCCCCCTCGCTGGAGGCGGGGGCGGCGCATTGGGGTTCATTTTGTTTTCGAGTGTTGAGATGCCCTACAAGGCTCTGTCTGTGCTAGGACAACGTAGGTCCTCTTTCTGGATGACGTCTACGTGAGGAAAGAGAGATAAGTGAACAACTGAAGCGTGCAAATTTGACTGCTATTGAATTCGTCCCGCCACCGAAGCGTTCTTAAGGACTGCGGTAAGTAAAAAAATACGTAGCTCGGCGAGTGGAGTAGTCCCCAAAAAATGACGGCAGTAGCTGCTACAGGTACAGAGTATGGTAGCCAGTTGGACATGGGAAAAATTTAAACTCTAGGGTTGAGAAGTCAGTGGACATAAAAGATGATATGCCGGGATTACCCTCCTAGTGACGATTTGCGGTTTGCCTTGCCCTGAAATGTGGTGGGTAGCATCGATCTTCTTTGTCTTGTTCTTTTGTCTTGCTCCTCTTGTTCTTCTTGATCACCTTCTAGCCTCCTCTTTCCTCATCAGGGATGTCGGCGCAATCGCGCCACGTCTGTTCCACGTATTCCACATGGCTTAAGGTATCACATCTGCTCTCAACCGCTGATGCGCCTCCATTCTCCCTCCTTCGTTGAAGGAGTTCGACCCCGCCATAGTCGGGGGAAGCTTCGACGACTACTCGTGGCGCAGGCCGCGTGCTTGGCCCAGAGTCAGCGGCACCGGTCCGGCCGAACCGGTAGCGTTGAGCGGAGCGCTCTGCGCCCGTCCCAACACCCGTCCCCCTCCCGTCCCCGCCCAGGTCTATCTATTTCGTGGCGATGGTGGAACGACACACACATAAATCCGAAACTGTAGGCTTCATGCAGCCATCCAGACACAGAGCCTGGACGAAGCACTGAAGCTTTTTTTTTCTTTTTCCCTTTTTTCCCTTCCTTTGGTTGGGTGAAGAACAGTAGCCTTCTCCATTTATGTTTGAATTTCGAAAGGACAAAGGGCCTCGCCGCACCACTGTCGAAAATGTGAATTTTTTTAAAATTATTTTATTATTTTTTATTTTTCAAAAGAAGAGAATTGTATATAGAAAAATTGAAGGGGGGCCGGGGACTCACAATTCAACCCGGAGGAATCTCTGGCAGCATTAGCCAGTTTCGCTTTTGACGAGACCCGTATGGGACCCGAGAGATGCCTGTGTTTGCATGTGTCTCCTAATCCTCATCTACCACTCTATGACTGTTTCTAACTATCCAAGACGCGTGTGTTGGAGGAGCTGTACTCTACTCGACGGTTCAAGCCTATTGTATGCTCCTACTCAATTCATCTAGACCTAGGGACAAGGGCTCAGGGCCAGGGGAAATGTGGGGGACAGTGAGCAGGGCTGGGAGCGGGGGAGGAGGGGGGGGTGGAGTGGGAGGAGGGGGTTTAGACTACTGAGGCTAAATGTGGGGTGCTTCTGAATTCCCGATATAGACCTAACGGCGGTCTGACCCGGTCTAATTCGACCAGGCGGAGCACGTCCTTGGGGAGGGACGGACACTCTTCACCCTCCCTACCGCTTGCAGCTTACTGCAACTGCCCATTGAAACCGAGTGCCCTGGTTTAGAGAGGGGCGGGGGAAGGGTGATCTTTAAGTCAATGTGATAGCCATGGAGAAATGACCAGTTTGCCATTGAGAGTGACGGTCGCTAATCTGTTGTCTCTCGCCCAAGTCACGTGGAACCAACGTCTGCTTCTCTGATGTCGTCCCCTGCGTGCCTTCCTGATCCAATCTACTCTGATCATCATTCTGACCCATGCCTTGATCTTGTGAAGCATGGAGCTGTCGCTTGACCATTGTTGGCGGAAGATGATGTTGTTTCGATCTTCCCAGATGACCTAGATGATGATAGAGCGGATAACTTGAGCGACATAGCCTCTCCCGGTTCGTTGGAACCAGGTGCTAGGTATGCATCCATGCAGAGCCCAGGCTTTGTCCCATGGGAGCAGATTGCCTACAAAGCTGAACCAGTGGCGTTCCCACCATTGCCAGATTCTCTTGGATGCGGGACAATCCCAAAAGAGATGCTCGAGGGTCTCTTCCTGTCTGTTTCCACAACGCTTGCACTTCGTGTCGACCTCCATTCCTCTTTCAAAAAGTGAAACAGCGGTGGGGACGACTGTATGCGACACGAGCCAGGAGAGGCCTGCAAGCTTCTGGGAGGGCAGGATAGGTAGCTGTGCCCACACAATCCGTAGGTCTTGGTCTGAGACTGGATGCAGATCTGGCAACTTGCGGTTGATGGTTATGGCTGCTGCTTCCGGGAGCGTTTTGAGCTGATTCAACAGGTGCCGCCCGGGCTTGGTGTTGTAATGAGCCAGTGGGGTTGTACGCTCTGCCGCGGTGTCCCAGTAGTGGCCCAGCGGGTCGATTCTCATCCGTGCCAAAGGCTGTCCCTTGAGCATTATGTCATGAGTGGGTTGGCCGTTGACACAGTTGGTATCGACTCCGATGAGTTGGGGTTGTTGATCCAGTCCTATTGCTGCTTGGAGGCAGAGTCTGTGCTGGGTGGGGGCCTCTCCCGTTAACGTCTAGAGCAGGGCTTGCCAGGTGTCCTCGTCTAGCTGCTGCAGAATCCGGCAGGCTGGTTTTGGTTCCTGGTCCCCCGTCAGCGTGTATCACTCCCCCACCACGAGATCCTTGGACTGCAGGAGCTGCACCCAATGCGGGGGGATGGCTTCCCGAATTTGTGCATATCTGTCTGCAATGTATTGGATCCGCCACAGTTTAGGCTTTAACTTGTCTGTTTCCATCCAGTCCCCCTGATTTTCATACCAGAGGTCCTGAATCTTGGTTACTCTTTCGCACCACTTCCTTCCAAAGTTACCAAGGCGGTTCCGTGTCTGTTGATGATCAATACATTGTCAAAGATGTTCTGGCGGAGGACTTCCTCTCTCGTTGAGGGAGGCTTCTTGTGGTTCGGCAACAGGCTTTTTCAGGCTGTCCAGCAGGCCTTCGCAATCGGAGATTTCAGCTGTCTGTTGGAGAAGGAGGTCGTGAAGATACATGTCCAAATGTCTTCCTTTCTTGTCAGCGAGAGTTCCTGTTGGAGAATGTACTCTAAGGTACCCATCCATGATCTGCGCTCCGTTTGGAGTGTGACTTTTAACAACCATTTCATCATGGGTGCCACGTTCTGGTTCTTGGGGTCAATTATGCTTAGTCCCCCTTCCTGCTTGGTTATGCAGACCTTATACCATGCGCATTTGCTGATGAAGCGCTGATCCTCCTTTGCTGTCGGTTTCCAGAGATAGCGAGTTGCGTCTGTTGTTAGAGCCTTGATCGTGGGTTTGGCTAGTAGACAGACTGCTGCAATGAACCACAGCTGGGCAAACACTGCTGCGGTTAGCAAGCTTGCTCTCCCCAACAATGATATGCCCGTTGCAGTTGTACATTTGTGAAGACAGGCTCTGGTACGTGCTTGAAGAATGGACTGTTGCTTCGGTCTGGCGTCCCCAAGTGCAACCTGGACTCCTAGGTATCGCTCTGAGACGTCAGGGGGGATTCTCCTCATTCGCCGGTCCTGCCCTGCGAATTCATAGTCCTCGGGGAGGAAGTAGACCGACTTCTCCCAATTGACCTGGGCCTCCGATAGTGCAGCATACCTGTCCAACAGTGATTTAGCTTCTTGTGTTGATTCTGGTGTGGCCTCCACGACGAGCAGCAGGTCATCGACGATGGCACCCGTCCACAGCTGTTCCCCATTCCCCAAGTCTAGCCCTGGAATTCTTGATGAGGCTCGGAGCGAGTTCAAGAGGATTTCCATCTACAGTGTGAAGAGGAGGGATGCGAGCGGGCAACCCTGGCGGAGGGACCTTGTCAGGGAGAAGGAGGTGGATTGGAAACCATTGGCGTTTACTGTTGCTGTTGCGTCTATGTACAACTCCCTCACTGATTGTCGGAACTTTGGACCAAAGCCCATATGCTCGATCGTGGCCAATACGAAGGACCAGTTAGCACGGTCGTAGGCTTTCTCGAGATTGAGCATAGCGACGAGAACCTGTCTGTTCTCGCTTTGGATGATCTCAAGTGCACCTACGACCATCATGATATTCTCTGCGATCGAACGTCCTTGAACGAAGGCCCCTTGGTCTGAGTGGACCAGGTGAGGCAGGTGCGGGCCGAGTCTTCTAGCAAGCAGCCTGGCTAGGATTTTATATGATACATTGAGTCTGGAAATGGGTCGCCAATTCCGGATGTTGCACTTATCTCCCTTCTTGTAGATAAGGGTGATAATGCCCTTCTTCATGTCCTCAGTCAGCGTCCCTCCTTCCAGGATCCTGTTGTATAAAACCAGCAGCTCTGGACCAATGTAGCTCCACGTAGACTCGTTGAACTCTATTGGAAGACTGTCAGATCCGGGACTATTGCCGTGTGCCATGCTTTTGATTGCTGCCCACAATTCCTCGAGCGTGAAGGGTTCCTCCAACTTCTGGCTGCCCTCGGGAGAGAGCCTCACCGCTGTGTGCTGCCACAGGTCGTTCTCCTCTTTTAGCTGCTGCAGCGATTGGTCTGGTTCTCGCCTTGATGTGAGGATGTCGCGGAAGTAGACCAGGGCATAATCTCCTATTGAGTCTGATTTCCTTGCAGGCTCCGCTTCCGGGTAAAACGGGTGATGGAGTTCTCTTATGAGCGCGTT
Source organism: Chara braunii (assembly GCA_003427395.1). Lineage (NCBI taxonomy): Eukaryota > Viridiplantae > Streptophyta > Charophyceae > Charales > Characeae > Chara > Chara braunii. The sequence goes on from BFEA01000061.1 coordinate 2,422,869, forward strand.
CTGCCTCAGGGGGCAGATGTGTTGGAAGGTCTCCTTGGACATGCGGTCTGCGGTGATGAGTCCCTTCTCTTGGGCTTGTTGGGCCCAGATCACATGTTGTTCTACATGCATGTCCTCCAACTTCTGCAGCCAGCGGTCCCTTCTGTGCTGCCAATATAACTCCACCAGCGGTTGTGCCTCCAGCTCTGCTTCCGCTTCGGCTATCATCCTTCTACATTCATGCTCTTACTGCCTTCTGCCCCTTTCCTGGATTCTTGAGAACACATCTAGTGCCCTTGTGGTGATTCTGAAGCCTGTCTGAAGCCACAACTCCTCTGATTCAAAGGCGATCTTGTTTTGCTGCCAGTCCCTCCAGTGCGCAGCTACCCAGTCGAGGATCTCCTGTTGGTTGAGCAGGTCGGTGTTGAGACGGAAGGTGCTTGGTCCCCTTTCCAACTGATTGGCTAGCTCGAAGGCTGCAACTAGGGGGCGGTGGTCTCAACAACTAGCTGGACACATCGGCCTTATTGGAGCGTCTGCCGGACGGCATGGGCCCGTTAAAGCGCGGGGATTCCTAGATCGAACTCATCATGATACCACCATAAGCAGTTTTGGCAAAAGGGGGTATCTTGATTTGCAAGCTAGATGCGCATATTTTGCCCAGTGGGCCGGCGGAGTACTATCCATTCCAGAAAGCGCTCCTTGGCAGATGGGTGGCAGTCGATCTTGACATTGCCTAACCTCGGTTCGTCTTCCCTCCTATCAGGGGGGTGCATGTGCAGAATCAGCCCAATCAGTTTGTTGACAGCATCCCGCAGGGAGAACATAGCTCCCAGGGGGACTCGCAAGGCTATGATGCGGTATCTGGCTTCGGCTATAGCGTCCCTGAGGTCATTGAGCTCCTGCTGCGTCATCCAGGGTCTGAATGTCACTCTCACAGGTTCTTGGCTGGTGGGGATGGAGTCTTGCCCTTTGGATATCATCCAGTGGGCAATTTGGGTTGTGTGTGCCACATATGACATTACATTTGGCCCTTCCCCATGCGTGCGGGCGCGTTTTTGTGAGGGATTGAAATTCGGATCTTCGAACCAGGCATCCTCGTATATTCTTATGAACTGCTCCTTCTGTGCTACCGAGAAGGTCTCCGCTCTGGATTCGAAGATGGCAATCACGGTTCGCTCCTTAAGCCAAGCTACGTCAACATCCTCACTGATGTTGAGATAGCCTATGCCATCAACAATTTCGATGTCCCCGTGTGAGAAAGAGGTTTCTAGGAAGAACCCATCATCATAATAGTTGTCCAATAAGGCTTTTATGCGGGGAAGGTCCCCGGGTTGGGCGTGGGGTGGTGGGCCCGGTCCTTGATCCATGAGTCTAAGTGCCTTTTGGAACTAAGGTTCTAAGTGACTATGTGCCCGCTCCTTGCTGTTTCAGGGCTCCTACACAGGGAATCCGACTCTAATTGGGGCTCTGACTGGGCCTAGGGAGGGAATGAAGACTTAACCGGCTCTGTCGTCCGGTTAGCCTGATGGGGGGAGTGCCCAAGGAATCGACTGGGGGGGGAGGAGGAGACGGGGGGTGTATCTGCGTCTTACGGAGGGGGGGGTAGACAGCTGTTGTGGCAGCGAAGGGGGTTCGTTGGGCGTAGACTGAGTGTTGAGGGTGGAGGGTTGTGTGCCGGTGTGGTTGGGTGGAAGGGACGGGATCCGGGTTCTATCCGTAGATGTGGTGGAGGGTGGGGAGGTGTGTATGTGGGGGCTATCGGTTTAGAGGAGGGTGGTGCGTAAGATGGTGGGGAGGTGTAGACGGGGTTTGGGGCGGGGGAGCGTGGGTATCGGGGGGGGTGGGTGTACTAAGGTTGGGTATCGGAATGGGTTGAGGGGGCGGCAGCAGAGTGATGGCACAAGTCGGGATCGGGTCCGTGAGGAGGAAAAATGCGATTTTCAACTCCTTTTCGCCACACAGGCTCTTGAAGTCGGAGACGAGAAGAAAATTTGCAAGTTGTTAGAGAATGCTTCTCAACACCTCCTGTCGAAAGTTGTTGAATCCCCAGCCTGCTACTCCGATGCTTTTAACACTCCTCGGCTGCGCTGTCGACTTCGCTTTGAAATTTGGTGAGTGGAGGTAAGGTCAGGATGGACGGATGCTTGTCGTACCCTCAGGCGCGTTCGTCTTTTTCCATCCTTCTTTCACAAGTGCGTGCACTCTACAGTGCTGTGTGGCGAAGGGGGGGCAAACTGTCGAATGGAGGCTGTCGAATTTGTTCTGACAGCCGTCAAATTTTTTGGCCTTTCGATTGTGGTGTGGCGAGGCCCAAAATCTCCCCAGCCAGACTGCAACCTGGACTTGGCCCTGGGCTCTGTACATTCAGGCGCAAGACCAGCCACCTGCGCATCTGCACATCCAGGACTCCAGGTGCATATTGGGCTAATTTTTCACACTTGCAAACCTCAGCAGACTGTTTATGTGGATTTCTCTATATTAGGGTGAGATCCCACTGGCAAAGAGGATTGTAGTGTGTGTCTGAATGTGGACGTGTTTGAAGACGGGTGCGAAAAATTGTGGTTGATCTACTTTTCTGCATCTGTGTGTGGAACACGTCCAGATTCAGACACTTAGGCCTGGACCCCACAGGGAAAAATCATGGAAAAACCGGTATGGATAAACTTTTCTCGGACTCCACTGGACAAATCAGGCCCTCCGGAAAGCCAACTTTAGGAGGGCGGGGAGGTTTTCCAGGACCCCATGCCTGGAAAACCGTAGCTGGGAATCCGAGATTTTGTGTTTTCACATTGGTTTCCGGTCGGAAAAGTGCCACGAGAGTAGTTTCCGTCGGAATTTTTGTGCCCTTCCCAGGAGTAGGGGGGGGGCGCATGTCCTTCGTTGGAAACTCGTCGCCGACCCGCTGGTCCATCCATAGTCCGAGCCGATCCAATCCCTGGTTCAATGGCCAGGGCAACGGACATGATGTTGTCATCCAATAGGGGGGGGCAACCAAAACAGGCGCAAGGCCCTTCAAACAGACATCAGTGACCACCATCCGGTCCATCTCCAGTTTCCAGCCTTTCGAAGCTCATGGAAACTGGCTTTTCCAGCCACTCCGGTGGGGTCCCATCATTCCGCAGGCAAACTTTTCCAAACGCTCCTCCATGGAAACCCGAAACTGGGCACTTTTCCAACAGTTTTCCTGTGGGGCAAGGCCTTATTCCAATCCTCTTTGCCAGTGGGATCTGGCCCTTA
>BFEA01000061.1:2426221-2436624 GCA_003427395.1 Chara braunii
TCTCTCTCTCTCTCTCTCTCTCTCTCTCTCTCTCTCTCTCTCTCTCTCTCTCTCTCTCTCTCTCTCTCTTTGGTTCGTGCATGCATGCATACCATTTGAGCCAGCTGTATGTGGCATAAATAAAGCTAATGAGGACCCTGTCTTCCATATAAGGCATATACAAGTCAGCCACCAGGCAGGACAAAACTAGCCGCCTGTACGATCGACAATTGACATGAGAAATGTGGGCCAAAAAGGGCTTATAAAACTGTTTGCAGGCTCATATGGTGTGCCTTCCCTTTTCACTTTCAAGTTTCTGTTTTCATTTCCAACCTATCTTCAAAGTTAGACGCGGAAATCCAGAACAAGAAAAAGCACCTCGCCAGCCAAAAGAAAAGAAAAAGCACGGCCAGCCAAAAGAAAGAAAAAGCACTGCACCAGGCAAAAGAAAATAAAAAGCGCCGCTCTGGTGTTTCGGCAAAGCTTGACGCTCAGGGGGAATCCACCTCGGCAAAAAGATGCTCAAATGTACAGGTGGTTTAAGGCCCATATGGCTGCCTATAGCACTAGACCTCCAGTGTTTCTCATTCATTCAGATGGCTCATCTTGCCCCACCCACAGGCCAACTTAATTGGATGGGACCTGCAGAATGACCCCCTCGGGGCGAACAACTCACCCACAAAACACAGCTATGGGTAATGATAAAAGCATACAACACGGGTGTGAGTGTGAGTGTGAGTGGGTTGTGTGTGGTGTGTGGGAGAGTGTTGGTGTTAGACACTGCTGTTATTTGGTTGGGGGTGGGGGACGATGAAAAGGGAGGTGCAGCTACTGGCAAAATGCTCGGTGTTTGCGTTAGCTGGACCCCCACAGGCGGCCCCACCCCAGCCCTGACCACCATGGTTGGGGCGGGGGGCAACATGCATCCCCTCTGATGGCTGGAGGGAGACAACAAAGCTATGTTCGCAGGGGTCCACTGTATAAGCCTTAGGAGTAGTGGTAGGTAGGTAGTGAAGGTGAATTGAAAAAAAATGAAAGATGATGAAAGATTTAAGAGAAGAATTTAGCATAGTCTTAAGGATATACCCCTAGCTATATTCACAGGTGGCTCCGATCTATCGGTGGGGAGCATCACCTGCTGGAAATCGGGTCCAGCATCCCATGATAACATTCAAGGATGAGCACAGATAAAGGAGAATCCAAAGTTGCCTCTTCAGTCCCTTGGGACCGCCAGGTAAAACATCAGCACTAGCTACCACTGCCCCTCATAAGATTATCCTGAAACTGTCAATTCCCTTCCAAGCCAGAACATTGCATCTCTACAAGGGCAAGCTCAGAAGGAGGACAGTCTACCATTCTCAATAAAAAAATACTGTCAGTGGCTGTCCTGCGTCAAGAAAGACTTCTTCTTCAGTGGTGGTCTTGCGTCAAGAAAGACTTCTTCTTCTTCTTCTTCTTCTTCTTTTTTTTTTTTTTTTTTTTTTTTTCTTTTTTTTTTAACATCTGCGGGAGCCTACTATTGCAGGTGATACGAGCATCCCCCAATAGTAGGACCCAGGTTGTAGATGGCTCCAATCTATTGGTGGGGAGCGGCACCTGCTGGGAACCGGGTCCAGCGTCCCACTTACAAAACTGGAGGAATTTGCATCCCACTTACAAGAGTGGAGAAAGTTGCATGAAGCAGAACAGCATTGATTGCCCTCGTCCAAGGGGATTGACTGTCTGCCTAATTATGGGCCATATCTTAAGACGGGTCCCTGCACCCCTACAGAGTGGCAGAACCCATCTCACTGCCTATCTACTTTCATCAAACCCGATGACCTTCTCGCCAGCTAATCCCTAAGCCCCCCCAAGCCTGAGAATGCCGATTTTTTTCCTGATTGAAGATTGAACAACACAAATCCAGCTACCCTTTCAGAATCTGTCCTTACCCTAGGATGTTCACTCAGGCGAGCCATATCTATGTCCTACATTGTTTATTATCATTACGGGGAGAAAAGGAAACAATGGAAGTATTAACAGCACTCTCCCCACCACATCCCTACATAATTTTCATTATAAGCCTGACAGGGGCGGGAGGATAAGGATTCAAACCTGAAATGGTTCAACCATGGTGCCCTGATGGAGCTCCCTCTTCAGCAGGTAAAGGCCAATTCCTTCTGGGCTGAGGGGGATCTACACACCTGCTTGGCAAGGATCCTCACTGATTCCTCAGGAATGGGCTGTTCTGCATAGTTAACTGGTCCGAGCGCCCATGGTTAAGAGTTTGATCTAGGAAAAGAATTGAAGGTGGAATAATGGACGACATTGACATCCTGTATGGCAGGAACCCCCAGTGGAAGAGCTGCTTCCGAAGTGCGGATCTTGATCCGAGGACCCTAAATGTGAACAGGCTGGCCTCCTTTAACCCTTCTAAAAAGCAAGCAATTTGGGACCAACTGAAAGGGGTGGGGGGTAGGATATGGCCGGACGTCATCTGTATCCAGGAAACACACCTAATGGACAAGCCGGAGCACCACCGGGCACACAAGATAGTCTGGCCACACCAGGCCTTCAGGGCGCACGCAGTAACTCCTGGTTCATCGGGGGTGGCGATCTGGGTACCACCAGAATCCCGACTCGAGGTGGTTAACTGGGTGGTGGACGAGGAACAAGGAAGGTGGGTGTCGGTCCTTGGGATGCTGGAGCTGGAGCTAATATGCATTCTATGCATTTACGCCCCTAACACAACGGTCGACAAGGACCTCTTTTACACGCACCTCAAAACTCTAGCACCTCAAGGTATCCCGCTTATTATCGCAGGGGACTTCAACACGGCACCAGATAGATGGATGGATAGATGGAACACCCAATCCCCCTGCCCGAACTACGTAGAGGAGGATGAGAAACTCATAACGGACCTCTGTGGCACACTGAGGCTGGTAGATGCACATCGGTATCTGCACCCAACAGAGAGGTCCTACACGTGTTTCCGCACCAATAACCCGGTAAGACATTCAAAATCACGTATCGATTTGATCATAATATCAGAGGAGATACAAAACGCCCTGCAACGTACTGCGATCTTACCATTGAGCCCCTACCCCGGTCTGGACCACTGCGCATGTGGAGCCATATTCTCCTTTCGAAAACGACCGGACCAGGGGCCGGGGTATTACAAACTTAACACGTCCTTGCTCAAGGACGAATCCTTTCTGGCATACATTCGCGATGTATGGGGATATTGGCGAGACCAAAGACAGGTCTTCGATTCTGAGGTGAGATGGTTTACCAACGGACTGTTTTTCCTAGCGAAAAAATGTAAGGAATATTCAAAACTTGTAGCGAGCAGACGAAATGCACATGAACTGGACATTCATAGACAACTTCATAACCTGGCAAACCAGGACAACTCGAGCGATCTCACTTTGACGATTCAAGGACTGAAGGACCAACTTCTACAGCTCGCATCACACAGATGGCAAGAAATCAGAATTCGAGGTAAATTAAAACAATGGACTATCGAAGGCACCATGGACTCACAATTTTTCAGTATGGCGTCACTAAGAGCACACCGCACCACCATCGAAGTCTTTCTAGACCCTAGGACTGACGAACTGACCACAACCACAACCCATTGGATGAGGACTGTCAAATCTTTATATAAGGATATTTTCTTCTCTCACGTCCCTCCCCGTCTCGACGCCGACCGTCTTGCTGAGATGGATGAATTTCTGAGCCCAATGGAAAACCGCCTCTCTCCGTCACAAAAGGACAAGTTGGACCAACGCATCACTAAAGACGAAATTTGGACAGCGCTTATGCAAATGGACGAAGAGAAAACCCCTGGTCTGGATGGGTTCCCGAAAGAGTTTTGGGAAACCATGTGACCCCTCCTCAGTAGTGACCTGATGCGCTTCTATGAAGCAGTCTGGGAGTCAGGGGATTCGGGGGAATTGGCAGGGCAAGGGGTGCTCTCTCTGCTCCACAAAAAAGGGGACAAGATGAATATACGCAACTATCGACCTATCACTCTGTTGACGGTTGTATACAAGATGTTGTCCAAAGCATTGGCAAACAGAATAATCGAGGTAATTGAGGATCTTATCCATCCGGCCCAGACGGGATTCATCTGCAATAGAAATATTCAGGAAAACATATTGCTGGTCAATGAGATGATAGCCTGGCGCAGCAATCTAAGAGCAATGCAGCCTTCATCTTCATTGACTTCGAGAAAGCATACGATCATGTAAATTGACTATTGCTAGATAGATGTTTGGAACAGACTTTTGACGGTGGATAAACATCTTACATCAGAACGCAACCACAAGGGTGCAGATCAATGGGTCCCTGGCTCCAGAAATAAAATTGCAACGCTCGGTGAGACAGGGTAACCCCATCGCCCCCTTCCTCTTTATCATCATAATGGAAGCACTAGCAGCCAACCTCCGACACAAAAAAAATTTGGCGAGAATTCGGATAGCAGGCATCCCAGAGGAGGCGATCCCGGTGTGCTCCCTGTTTGCAGACGACTTGACAATCATGGTCGATGTTACACAAAATAACATAGAGGAAATCCAAAGGCTAATGGGCCGATTCTGCACCCTGTCTGACATGGCTGTAAACTGGGGACAAAAAACACTTGACTGGTGGCTCCATCATCAAGGGGGCCGCTTGCCAGAAAGACAGTAGGTCACATGGGTCCCTCCGGAGACCCCAATCCGGGTTCTAGGGGTCAAGATGTCTGCAGAAGGAAGGACTCCGGAGAATGACGAATGGATCTCGGCCCCGACCCTGCTAAACTCTCCCAATGGAACCAAAGGAACACGCCACTCTTCGGACGGGCACTGGTTATTATTAACTTATTAATAATGTGATCTTGACATCTCTATGGTACAAGACCGTTCTCTGGCCATTGAGTGAAGGGGCCCTGAAATCCCTGAAGAAGAAAGCGGCAACTTACCTGTGGAGAGGTGATAGCGAAAATCCCCACGCCATCAGCCGGGTCGCGTGGGACTCAGTTACCCAACCCAAGACAAAAGGGGTGCTCGGAATATTAGACCCCCTTACCCAAACACAGACCCTCAACCTTCAATGGATCATGAGGTTGAATTTCGCAAACCCGCTGGTGTGGAGACCTCTCGCCCTTCAACAGATTGCCCGCTTTGCCCCGGAGGCCCCCCCTACGGTCCATCCGCTCCAGTGGTTGGATGATCGCTATTGGAGAGTACCACGACGCCCCCGTGGGGGGGAGAGGCGGGGGGACGACTTCTGGCCCCGTCTGCTAAAAACTTGGAGGAGACTTCCCCCCCGTGCCGCCCACCCCCAACCAAGTGGGAGGAGGTGGCAAGACAACCCCTCCTTGGCAACCGCTAGATCACCAATGGTCTGAGTCAGATCTATTGGACTTCTGAATCCCCGTGGAAAGGATGGGTGAAGAATGGGGTAACACGCGTGAGAGACCTATGGGACGCCGAGGAGAACGACTTGAAGAGCCCGATGGCGAGAAAGAGAGTCTGACATACTGTCATAACATAGAATCAGCAGTAGAGGAGATCACGGAAGCCCTCCCGGTGGGGTGGCGGCTCATCCTACGCAAAGGGCCACAGTTACAGGAAGGGGACTGGGTGTCCAAGGACGGGGTGACAAATGAAGTGGGTTTGGTCCACCAGGTCCGATCAGAGGATGCACTGATAGAGTGGTATCAGGCGAAAGAAGGTGGACCATTAGTTGGAAGTCGGAACCCCCTCCAATGGGTATCAAAGGTGACCCTATACCGAATTAGGATAATTGGGGATGGGGAGAACCAAAGGGCGTTCATGCCAGAGATGGCCATACAAGACCTACCCATAGACCCACTGGAGTGGATCTGGACCCACGAAGGGCGACACAAATCGGGGCAATCCTCCTCCACAGCATTGGCTGACCTTTCTGTGAAAGCAACCTACAGAAAGATCAGAACCAAACGGTGCCTGAAAGCAGTCGTGATAGACAGATGGCAGAGGCATCTTAGCGTGGATCGCCAGCTCCTTGCACCAATTTGGTGGTTCAGCAACACTAAGAGTAGACCAGCAAAGATTACGTCCTTACAGTGGCAAATACTGCACCACTGCCTGCCAACAAACGACTGGTTGATAGATCACTCGAGTTTGGAACAGCAGGGCCGGGCCCTCCCTTGGTGTCCACGCTGTTGCTCGGGCTTCCCAACGAGATTGAGGACGGAAACAATAGAACATATTTTCTTACAATGTCCCATAGCAGTTCTAACCTGGAGATGGTGGGATCGAGTGTGGCAGCAAATTGTTCCTGGACATCAGTGGCCGTGGGATTGGCGCGCCATTCTCTTAGGCCACTACCCGCCTCTCCAAGGAGACACTTTTGCCTGGAACATGTTCCGCCTGGGCAGAAGGACGGTCCTATGGGTCCTATGGTGGCAACGGTGCGCCTTGGTGTTTGACCAGGTCCGAGTCGAGGGGGAGGAGAGGGTAGAACAGTTCAAGCAACACATACAAATGGAACTGGAATATAGATGGAAGACCGTCAAATGCACCTTGGACACCCTCAAGAGAGCAAAAGACATCAAGGATAGGATAACACAATTCTCCAAAGAATGGCTGGGAGGGGATCGAGAGGGGTGGATAGCAGAGGTAAGATGGTCAGGGGAAGGGAAGGAAGACGAGGGAAGGGTGGGAGGAGAAGGAACGAGAACGGTGCCACGAGACTATCGATTACAGTTCAAGGGCTGGATGACCATAGACTGCAGCGTTCCCCTGAGGCCAGCAGAGGACTTCCCGGACCCATTCCCGCCCCACCCACTGTCCTTGGAATTAAGACTGAATCAAGACTTGATGGACAACTCTTTATCTTCAATGTCAGAGGCACCAAGGTAGGCAGGGCACTACGCTGCACATACACTCCAAAAATAAAAGAGTCTGCTCCTTTGTTTTTTTTGTCTGGTTTTGTCTGGTTTTTCAACCTTTTTGTTTCTTTGTTCTTCTTTTGCTCGGGTCTTGGATATGCTGTGTTGTAATCAGTCTTTTTTTGTTCAGACTATGGTCACTCTGTAAACAGTCTGTAAAAAGTCTGTTTTTGTCGTTTTTTTCAACCTTTTTGCGGTTCTGTGTAGCAGTCAGTCTGATTGTGCTAAGTCTCGTCTTCCAGCCTCAGAATGCTTCCTTAGTGCATTTTAATCGGGGCCACCCATTTTAGTAGTTCTATCTTGACTCATTTTGCAACACTTCAAGTTCGCCACCGGTCAGTGTGTGGAGGACAGTACGTTCTTTGGGGAAAGGGGCAGGGAAATGGAAGATCACTGGTGCCCCCCAGTGGCTCTTCCCGGAACCCTGACTGGGCTACTGTTAAAAAAGAGAGGCTCCTGCAGCGGAAAAACAATCGGGCACAGGGTGGAGCGGTTCATCAGGCCTGCAGGGGGAAGACTAGGCCGTCAGCAGCAGAAATCCGGCGCCACGTATAAGGCGAAGAGGTTTTCTCTCCCAGCAGCCCAACATTCGGTGCAGTGGATCTTCGGCACGCAGTGCTTCTCATCTACCTCCTGATACAACCTGCCCAATGGCGGGATCTTCTCAGTTTTCCAATTTGCTTTCTCTGGTTTTCCGCACTTGCTCAGTCAATCCCCTGGACTCCAGGGTAATCAATGCTGGCAAAAATCCTCTACATTGTCCACATATTTGTCTGTCCACGGTGTATATGGGACGCTGGGCCCGTTTCCCAGCAGGTGACACTCACCACCAATAGATGGAGCCTCTCCCTGTGGGGTAGTGGTGGCTGCTCTTATCAGCATCACTATCCCTGGGGGGGGTGTTAAAAAAAAAAAAAAAAAAAAAAAGGGGCGGGAAGATCATCACGACATCACCCTGTCCCTCACCTCAACATACCAGCTTGCTGTTGTAGGGATGTCGCGAAGAATATGATTGCATGTGATGACCAGATGGGAACATGATCGTGATGGCCACCCGTCCTTAACCCTAACCCTTTCGTAGTCACTACCCATTTATCCAATCTACCCTTCCCCCGACCAATCAAAGTCAATAAATCCTTATCTTGTCGGTTACCTCTCCATCCCAGTTCATCTTGGTTCATGAATTTAGTATTTCGTAGTTTTTGTGAGACATCAAGTCGGCGCCCGAGACAAAAAAACACCATCTCATCCCCCAGGATTATACAACGATCAGTACCTGGAATTATTTTGCCCTCCCCCCCAACCTCTCCCCCTCATCTCCCCAAGTCCAGGGCACCCAACATTCAACACAGTGAGAAGCACAGATAGCCGTGTCGGTTTCAAGCCAAGGAGCGGAAGGAGCGGGCCCTCCGCAGGAAACGACATATGCAGTAAACTCACCGTGCAATCTACGCTTATGGCATGCCACTCGATTTATAGAAAGGGCAGCTTCCCCGATCGGCCTGTTGCAGGCCATCTGTATGGAAGATGTATGAAGCACCCGCCCAGATGGAAGTTCCCTGGTGCTCGTCATTGTCACCTTCTGAGAGCCTGCAGCACGCAGATGATGCTCATCGGTCCGATCCCACGTCTGACCGCCGCTGAGACCCTTGTCCACCATGTCACAAGAAACGAAAACCTCAGCAGTCATCCCAGCAGGCACCTGCCCCCTCTCCATCCTACCCATGTCAATCCTCTGTAGGTCTTGCTTTTCAGGCCGCTCGTTAAGCCGCTCTTGCACCCGGCGGCCATAGAGGATCTCTCATCCGTCCTGCCCTCGGCCTTCTGAAGCAGCCGCAAGTCGGCCCCTGTGTTATGCATGTGCATCCTTCATCCACCTGTGGACTGTCGCTGGTAGTTGCCGCCTGTTGTTGTGCTATAATTTCTCGTAATTTCTTCAATAGCGTCAGACACTCTTGCATGTCGTTTATAGCATACTCCTTGTCAAGGGAGTGCTCCTTGTCAAGAGTGTCCAGTTGTAGCGAGGAAGCGTTTGCTCGAAGCTCATCCCCCCATCCATCACAGGTGTCTTCTACGTCGTGAAGGAGCTCCAATGGCAGCCATTCCTCCACTTGCAGTATCATCGTGACCACTTGAAGTTCTTGTATTTGTTGCTTGTACATGCCCACAATTTCTGCCACTAACACTGTATCCCACCATATTGAGAAGAAGCCAGCTCCTGCTCCGTTGGGTGTTGCAGGCCATGCCCTGCGCACCCTCATACCCTTCAATCTCGGTCCCCCATTATCGACGCCCGACCGCTCCTGCAGGCGACGTGCTAATGGGACTTACCTGACGGTGTAGTGGATGCAGATTCAAAACCCCTATCTCGCTTGTTGTTGTGGTTATCGTGCCGCTGATGTTTCCGCAGTACTCTCCCCGTTCCTTCTGTACGCTGGCATCAGCGTGTCGACCGCTCCGACGCGTGGATTCTCCACTCAGGCTGTGTCGTCCAGCCAGGGGACGTCGACACTCAAGCCCCAAGGAGATCGCCAATCAGGCGATGACATCTCCCCTGACTCACGCGAGTCCTGGGGGGCGGGCCTTGCCGTCCACGGGCCGCGAAGTGCTAGTGCTTGTCCCAACCGAACGGGTGCGGGCTGCCGGCGGGAGTCCAGCACATGGAAATCCCTCCAGCAGATTAAAGCACTAGTACTTCCGAGGCACTTCTCTCCCTGCCTGGAAACGCCCTACACTTCAAAACAAAACGAACTGGCGCACACTTCTTTTTGGGTCGTGTCACCAGGAATTTTGCTCAGGAGGCTGAGCCCCAAAAGTTGCTCCAGCATGCAAGCCGCAACCCAAAAAACAAGCACGTGGAAAACAAACTACGACAACTAAGCTATCCCCCAGGGCCCAGTTGCGAAATTATTCTCAAAAATTGCCCGTGCATACAAAATGATGATTAGGCAATACAATCTGCAGTCGGCCCAGCAGACTATACCACCAGTACCTCGCCCAGCTATCAAGTCCGAGGCTCGGACTACCGGTAGCCCGATCACTGTAGAGCCTTGGACTTTATTGCCGAGCCTCAGACAACCGATAGTACATCACGGAAAAAGAAAAAACACAAAAATGTTACGATCCTGGTCATTTCCCAAGTGCAAATTCACAATGAAAGACAATGCCACCCAATTGCGAAAGAAATGAAAGCACTTGCAAGAGATAAAGACCAGAGGAGAGGTGAAGAAGAAGAAGAGGAAGAAGAAGAAAAAGAAGAAGAAGAAGAAGAAGTACACCAGCAAGACCAATGACAATTCCCCCTTCTCTCTCCACCTTCCTCCTTCCTCCTTCTCTTCACCAATCTTATTCTTCTCTCAACAATAGTAATAACAATGAATGGATGAACCAGAATCAATGTCCGAAGTTCCCCCTTACTACTGACTCAACTCACAACAACAACAACAACAACAAGTCCACCATGGCTATGTCTTCCCTCCTTCAACCTCTTCTCTCAAGCATGGGCCATGGCGGACTACTGGAAGGC
>BFEA01000061.1:2481994-2492879 GCA_003427395.1 Chara braunii
GGGGGTCGGGTAGCCCCGCGGCGAGGGTCCGGGGGCGAAACCCCTACCCCGGCTTGGGTCCCGGGGATTCCCGCGTGAGAACGCTGGCGGGGACCCATACATGCCTCACATAGCGGGCCGGCCCATATCGAGATATAGGAATTAGAGGAATGGTTAAAGGGGTTCCCCTGTGCATAGGGGCCCATACATGTCGGGGCCCCTCATATGGGCATACCCCATGCATGCACGGGCCCCCCTCTAGCTATGCATGCAGGCCCCCCCCCATATGCGAGGGTCCTTGCAGGGCCCCCCCTGGGGCCCCCATGTAAGCTGCCCTATATGCATATAGTGGACCCCCTATATATATGGGGGACCCTCTATGCATGTGCCCCTCCCTATGCATAAAGGGCCCCGTGCACGCAGGGCCCTTTCCTGTTTCGTTGTCTTCGCAGTTTCATTGGGGATACGTCTTCTTATAACCAGAACAATGACTATCCTTAAAATTTGTATATATATATATATATATATATATTTATTTATTTTTTTCCAACAAACTTTTACATTTTGCTAAAAATAGGTTTTCCTCAAAGTTGTGGTGACATATGAACCTCGAGTCATGTTGTGTTTGACCGAAAATAGTTTTCTATGGAAAACATTGTGGACTTTGCAAACTGGACTCTTTTTTTGTCCACTTTTCACGAATAGCTTGTTCATAGTAGAATTGCGCTCCAGTCCCAAGGTCAGTCCTTGCCTGTTAGACTTCTTCAGGAGCAGTCCCATCTCCTCCATAAGAGGAGCGATCCTGGACATTGCAAAAAAATATGTTCGACGGTTTTCTAGATTCTCCTTGAGGGAAAGGTTGATAGACAAAAAAGACACAGGACGGCGGCAAACGGCCTGTGAGAACCTTACTATTCAAGTGATGAATGGTCAACAAGCCAATCATTTGTTGGTAGGCAACAATGAACAATCTTTCACTGGAGGGATGCAAACTTGGGGTAGGATCCCACAGGACGGCGGCAAACGGTTTCGGAAGTTGGGAGACAACTTCCGAGACCCCACATACGGATTTTGCCGCCACGGAAGTCGTCGGCCGACCGTTTCCACTTGGTCCGCGACCCCCTTATTCCTACGTGGCCCTGAATTCCCGTTTTCCAAAAGTCGGTCTGTTTACCTACCTCCCGGGTGCGTACTCCGGCACATGCGGACGGAAGTCGCAGCCCTTCCATTACAACCAATGGCAAGGGACCTGGAATGGCCTTCCAGGCCCCGACCTTTCCCAAAAAGGAAAACTACCCCAAAATTTCCTTTTTGGGTGACCGCCTCCGAAGCAAAAGCAACATTTCACGGTGGCGGTGGGGTCCCCTCTATTCAATCATCTCCGTTGGTGGTGGGCAGTCGGCTGGAAGTACAAGACTTCCGAAACTGTTTGCCGCCATCCTGTGGGGTCCTACCCTTGGTCAGGTGTTGTTTGACATACTGTAAAAAATTGACATTCGTACGAAGTTGTGAGTCAACATTCAATTTTCGTACCCACCGTTCTTGTAGAATTGCTGATATATCCACCTTTGGTCTTAGAAACCTATAGGATGCCTTGACTGTGAGGGATTGTAACAAACGTGGTTTACCCTTTTTGCTTGTTTACCATATCCATTCCGCCAGGTCAAAGGGGAGGTATGGGATAGTGTGGCGGACCCACCAGGTGTGGTGCTCCGCCTAGGATAGAGATGGAGATGGAGGATGAAAGTGGAGCAAGATAGCACAACGCAGCTCCCACACGAGACTCCAACGCATGTACTCCAAACTGTGTTAATGCAAAATGATCTAAAAAATAGACAACAGTTGGGTATACCCCAGCAGACTGACTGAACTGGACTGGATTGGCAGGTACCGACAGAGGTACCGGCATGGACTGGACTACCTCGAATACAACACAGGCCTGTGAGAACAAGCTAAGAGGCTGGTCTCACAGGCCAACCAGAGGTCCGCTACGGCGTCAATGCAGAATGATCTCAAAAATAGATAACAGTTGGGTATACCCCAGCGGACTGACTGAACTGGACTGGACTGGCAGGTCCTGACAGAGGTACCGACATGGACTCGACTACCTCGAATACAACACAGGCCTGTGAGAACAGGCAAAGGAGCTGGTCTCACAGGCCAACCAGAGGTCCGCTACACGATCCTCGGCCTGTGATGGATCACCTAGATACAAGCACGCTTCCGCCAAGAACTGGAACTCTACCAAAGAAAATGAAAACCCGAGTTGTTTAGGATGCGGAGCAAGCTCCATGCTGAGTCCATGCGATGCAACCTAGGATAGGAAATGTCACAAAAAACAGCAAATTGAATGTCACAGCTAACAACCTAAGGGAAAGCAGAAGCAACTAACTAGTATACATGTCATAGGAAAGTAATAACAACTAAATCCTAGAAATGTTAGAGGCAGTAGCCTCAGTCTGAGAGCAGAAAAACAACAACAAGATAATCATATGTCACAGGTGGTGTGTGTCGCAATCAAAGGGTGGGATGGTCTCTGAGGGTGGCGAATGCAGCCTAGGGGTCGATAAACTCCTAAGAATTGACATTTCGTTAAAACTGACATTTTTTTCTAAATTCAGGAAAGTGGACTTAGTCTAAATTTCATTGGGTGAGAAAGTGGTTATCTCACTTTGTCCATTTGATGTACCTCAACGTAAAGTACCGTTAACATACATCTGATGATCAGATCATTGGGAGTCGCCACGACACCCGATAATGTGATCATCTGACGTTATGGGGACAAAAAAACACAAAAAAATGTTGTTTTTTGGTACACTCAATTTCGTGAATTTAGAAAAAAATGACAGTTTTAACGAAATGTGACTTTAAGGGTATCCACACATAATGACAGGGAGACATATGTCATCAGGCTCAATGCAGGTAGGGAACTGGGAGCGAACAGAACCAATGACCCTAACAGATAGACCATCAAGGCGGGCAATGCTCGACTAAAAGGGATGACCGCTATGGAGGGTCGACCATGCAAGGGAATTAGGGAGCCTGGTATACTGGGCGCACCTAGATGAAGCATGCAAGGCTACCTAACTAGGGCGTGAGGGCCGACAAAGGGTAGAAAAAATGATGGGTAAGGGAATCATGCAAATGACTCCTAAGGTGGGGGAAGTCGAAGTTGGATCTGTAAGCTGGGAAGCCAGGGCATCGCTACGGTCTCGATGCCTATGCGTATACCAAGGGAGAGCCCAACTCAGAGGAACCCGGCGAAGGGAGACCATCATGCGACACAACCAGGGTACTGTACAGGGTAAGTGGTAAGAGAGTGATGACGTTTAAAGTAGGCCGAGCTGATCGTGATGAAGTCCATGAAGCTGCCAATTACGCCCATGATGAGAAGTCTGGAATGCCGTCGAGGAAGAGTCGCAATGTCGATGAGCTGAAATAACAAAACTGGTGTGGATGGAGTACTGAGCAGTCTAAGACGTAGGAAGAGAAGTCAGAGTTAATCGTCGAATCGAACAGGACGACGACGAGTGCGTTGTGGACGCTCAGAAGCATCCGACTTCTACTGAAGGTCTGCCTCAGATGGAGCAGGTCCGACTTCAGCGGTCTACTCAACCGAGTGAGAAGCAAGAGGGTCAGCGGGTTGAGGAGGAGCAGTCAACCAGTATGACGAGCACGGTCATAGGCACGCACCAACATGCGAGCGTGCTCCAAGTGCTCGAGGAACTCCCAAGTAGACTCCTCATCAAGGTAACCCTTCCAACGTACGAGATACTCGACGTGGGGAGGATTGTCGTCGGTGACTGGGCGACCAATGATGTCTGAAATGAGGAACTCCTCATGGTCATCCACCATGATGGGTGGAGGGCGCTCGTATGGTCGTCCAGCGAAACGCTCAGACGGTCTGCGGTAGGGACGCAGTAACGAGACGTGGTAGACATCGTGCACACGAGTCTATCCTAGGTAGTCAGGCAGCTTCACACGGAAGCTGGCGGGGCTAGATGTCGTATCAGAACCGACGGCTTGGAGAATGCGGCATGGCCCAAAGAAGCGACGCCGGAACTTGCGACGCGTGTCCGCTTCAAGCTGTAAGTAGCAGGCGTCCACAAACACATCATCACTGACTTTGAATGGATGATCCATCCTCGATCGGTTCCCACATGCGGCCATGCGAGTCTGGGAAGCGGCTATGTGCTCATGAGTGGTCTTCATGACCGATGTAATGAGTCCAACCCAATCATCCAGCGCGGGACAACTCGTGTCGGGGTGCATCTGTGATGGTCGAAGGAAATCCGCAGGAACACGAAGGTGACAGCCGAGGTCGCAATAGTAAGGTGACATCCCCGTGGCTGGCGAGATGACGTGGTTGTAGGCTATCTTCATGTGGGCAAGATGGAGATCCCACTGCTGGTCGTCACGAACAATTTTTCAGATAATATCTCCGAGAGTTTTGTTCGTGACCTCGGTCTGACCATCCGTCTGGGGATGGTAAGACGAGGAGAAGCGGAGTTGGGTGCCGTACACCTCGTGGAGTCGCCGCCAGAATTGGCTGGTAAAGCGTGGGTCACGGTCAGATATGATGCTCAGAGATAAGCCGTGGTCACTCACGACTCGGTCAAACACGATGTCGACGACTTCACTTGCACTGATGGCATAGCGGCACGGAACAAAGCGTGCACGCTTCGTGAAGTGGTCGACGACCACGAGGATAGCATCATGACCGCAGGGGGTCAGAGGACGAAGAGGACCGATAAAGTCCATCGAGATGGACTGCCAACGAGCCTCGGGGATAGGAAGAGGTTGGAGCAAACCATAAGGCAAGTGGTTTGCACTGTTCACCTCCTAACAGGTGGGATACTCTGCGACGTAGTCTTTCACAAAGTCCTTGCGCTTCGCTTAGACGTACAGGCGGCTCACACGAGCCAACGTCTTGTGGAAGCCCATATGACAGGCGGTTGTTTGGTCATGGAACTTTGTTACTGCCCGGACACGTAGCTGTCCAGTGGAGAGAACGCAAATACGGGGCTCTCCGGTGCCCTGTGAACCGTACCAGTACACAAGACTGTTGTCCCCGAGAGAGTAGTTCGGGACGGTTTTGCCAGTCCGAAGGGTCACATGGATGTCGCGATAGTCGGGGCAATGGGGGTACTAAGTGCAAAACTCGTCAATCACCGAGTGGTGGACGGTGGTGACTGAGATGACAACAAGCTGGATCTTCTCAAGATCATGGTCAGGGCGCCGGACAAGGCATCTTCGACCCGATTAGTCTCACTCTTGATGTGCTCAGTGGTGAAACTAAACTCGGATAGGTTGTGCCACCAGCGAGCTTGTCGAGGAGTGAGCTTCGACTTTGTCAGAAAAGCCTGGACAACAGAGTTGTCCGCGCGCACCGTGAATGGTGCCCCGTGTAGGTACTAACGCCAATGCCGAGAGACATAAACTACTGCGAGAACCTCACGTTCATCGACAGTATAATTTATCTCGGCGGGCAGAAGCTGATAGGAGTAGAAGGCTATCGGACAATCACCTCGGCGAGAATCGACAGTGCCGTCCTCGACGATGGTAGGAGAATAGTCAATAGAAGGCTTGTTAGTAGCTGGACGAGTAGGCGTCAGGCGGGAAGTAGTGGTAGGGGTAGGAGGTGGGAAGCGAGGGATGGGAGGATGAGAGGAATTGGGAGAGGAGGGCAAAATATGAGAAAACACTGCTCCTACAACAAAGTCTGACGCATCGGTGGTAAGGATAAAAGGGCGATCAAAATCAGGTAGGTGAAGAACCGGTGCACATGTCACTGCCTTCTTGAGGGTGTGGAAGGCGTCCTCGTGGAGGGGTGTCCAAACCCACGGCGGGTTCTTCCGGAGGAGAGTGGAGGTAAGGACGTAGGAATACCTAACGTATCCATGGATGAAATTATTATAGTAGTTAGTGAGACCAAGGAAGCTGCGAAACTGCAAGGCGGATGTGGGGACGGGTCACTCTGTAATAGCAGTGATCTTCGCGTCGTCCATGTGGAGACCCTGGTCAGACACGTAGTGTCCTAAGAAATTCACTTGGTGCTGGGCAAAGCGGCAGTTGCTCAGCTTGGCGTAGAAGCCATGTCTGCGCAAGCGGTTAAGGACGTCGCGGAGGTGTCTGAGACTCTGAGGTGCTCATCAAGGGTACGACTGTAAATCAGGATATCGTCGAGGTAGACGATAACATACTGCTTCAGGATATCCCTTAAGATGTCGTTCATCGCCCTCTGGAAGGTAGCGGGTGCGTTGGTGAGGCCGAATGACATCACAGTAAACTCATAGTGACCGAAGCACAATCGGAACGCTGTCTTCAGCTGGTCAGCTGCAGCGACGTGGATCTGATAGTAACCGCAACGAAGATCAATCTTCGTAAAGAAGTGGTTGTTTGCTAGGCGGTCGAACAACTCGTCGGAATGAGGCATGGGGTAGTTGTTCTTAACCGTGTAGCGGTTGAGGCTGTGATAGTCGATGCAGAGACGGAGAGTTCCATCCGCATTGTGAGCAAAGAGGACGGGTGCACGCGACGGGGAGTTGCTGGGTTTAATGAAACCCAGTCTCAGGAGCTCCTCAAGCTGACGCTTTTGTTCAGTGACCTTGGGGATCGAGAGTCTGTACGGTGTCTGGTGGTGAACACGATAGTCAGGCACACGCTGGATGAAGTGCTCGACGTCGCACATCGGTAGGATGCCGGCGTACGAGAACGACGATGAGAAAACGTCGTGGTAATCTCGAATGAGGTCACGAACTGCAGGCTCCAGGTCGTTCGTATAGCGTGCGAGTTCCTCAGCGTTAGCGTCAGCGTGCGACAGCGGGGTGGACTTCACGAATGGCGGAAGGAGGGAAGTGGAGATGAGAGTCATGCAGATAGGAGGATTTGAATCCAGAGAGATGAGCTCGATGTCTGGACAGGGTGGATCATAGTGCAAGAGATTTGTAACGTTCACCGTAAAGAAGGTGACGTCATCCTGTCGGATGAAGTGGGCACACTGCCGAGGCGAGGTGACAACGATAGTAGGAGATGTTGTGGGCACGGAAGGCTCCGGGGGAGGAGGGTCGGGGCGTGGTGTCGCGGTGGTACCTATGAAAGGTACGCGATACGTCTGTCCACACTTCGTTTTGAGAACGAGAGTGTTGGTCGCCCAATCGGCCTCAGTGCTGCGAAACTGACGAGACCACGGAGTACCGAGAATGAAATTGTACCCCGTCTCCATCACATCGAAATGTGCAGAGGAGTGGTGGCGACGAGACGCCGGGGAACGATCAGTCGGCTCAAGAGTGAGGAAAAAAGGGAGTTCGGCGATCGTTTGATCGAAGAAGCGCTGGGTCTTGTCATCCCCTAGGGTGATTGAGATGGGAGTTGGAGACCCTATCGTGGGTAAGCGGGTTTCTTTCACCACGCGTGGGTGAATGAAGTCGCCCTGAGAACCGGAATCCCACATCGCTGAGTACACCCTCGTGGAGGTCCCCAGTCGTACTGGAATGATCGGGAGGGTGCGATAAGGGTAAGAGAGGATGGCGAGAAGGCGACGCAGTGCAACAACATGGAGGGTGAGTCACTCCTAGCGAGCCTGGAGCATGCTCAAGTCCAGAAGGGAGAACACAACGTCCTCACGAGTCGCAAGCTGCTCGTTGCAACGGGCTGAACGAATGGCTCGACGCGTCCGTAGTCACGGAGAGGTAGGAGGGGAGACGGTGGTCTGCAGAGGCGCAGACGGTACCACGACAGAGGGTTAAATACACTCTGTTGGGTCCTGCGATACCTCAACTCCAGTAGCGAGAGGGGCAAACTGCGACGGAGATGTCAAAAAGTCGACTACTGAGGAGGGCGCGGGTGTACACTGCACCGTTGCTAGGAGGCGCCGCGGGGATGCGAGGCGCCAGGGGGGGACTAAGCACGACTCTGTCTCGAGAGCTCAACGTATTGACGGTCGAGGGGGTATGATCGTCCTGGCGGCAACACAAACACCCACGCCAGCTGAAAATGGCTACGCGCTCCTCGACGGAAAGGACACCATGAGGAGGGACAAAGCCCTGAGGGAGGTCTTGCCGAGGGACCTCGAGGGGCGACGCGCCAGCGTGACCAGAGCGGTTGTGTGCCTGGGAGAGGGTGGAGAGGGCGAGTTGAAGGCGCTCGACTATAGGGAGTGTGGAGTCCTCCAAGTGATAGTGGACGGCCTTGCAGAGGTCGAGGTCGTCGCTATGGTCACCCTCATACGACAGCGGGGCAGCAACGTCCCGCTCACCAGACTCAAGTGTGCTGAAGCTGCGCGAGAAGTAGTACACTGGGGATGGGAGGAGGAAGTGGGGTAAAGACGGGCCCGCATCCGCTCATGAGCCCTGACAGCCTCGTAGGCCTGCGGGGCCGATGTGAAGTCATACCGCCATAACTCAGAGCGGTACTCAAGGGGAAGGCTGGCCAAGAAACGATCGATGTGGGCAGCCTCGGGGAGAAACGCCACATCACAAATAAGGCGGGCGTCCTGAAAGACCTGAATGTGGTGGTCCAGGCTGGCAGCGCCACCAAAGTTGGATCATCGTGTACTGATTGGACACGCTCGAAGGTGTCAGTCACGTCATGTCAGGCTCCAAAATGATCCTGGAGGAATGCCTGAAAATACATGAAGGTCGGGGTCCGACCCTCATGAAAGGAGTGGGTGTAGAAATCCTCCCAGGCGTCGAAAGGATTGCCACGCAGGCGTGTGGAGAGGTGAGTCACACAATTGTCAGGTGGGACGCCCATGAGCTGGAGCGTGCGGGTGGCAGACTGCAGCCACCGAGACACGCGTATCCCTATACCGTCATACAAAGCAATGTCCGTGAAGCAGACGAGTGGTGCGCCACCATTTTGGCAGCGAGGAGATCAAGGAGCAGAGGTTTGCGCTACGACTGAGTAAGTCGGCGCAGCTGACTGTACGTCCGGGCCGCATGGTGGAGCGGTCGGGGCAACCGCGGCAGGCTGCGAGGGAGCTGCGGTAGAAGAGGTCGCAACAACCGAGGGAGTAGGAAGGAGGTAGGATAGGGGTAAAGGGGTTGCAGGGCGGGGGAAGCGAGTCTGCATGGACGGAAGAGTAAAGGAAGAAGGTGGTGCGGCCGAAAACACGATCACCTGTAGGGGTAGGGCTGGCTGAAGGCGTAAGAGGGCGAGGTCAGCCCAGGTTTGGGCAAACTCGTCCTCGAGACGTGGAACGTAGATCGAGCGAGGAGTGGCAGGAGGGAGAGTGGGGCATCCCACAGGGGGGAGAGCTAGGTGGCGTTGCGGTCGTGCGAAGGGGAGGGAGAAGCGAGGCACCTGAAAAAGTTGAGACCGCGGCAGAGGGTTGTGGTCCCGTGGTCGTAGTGCTCGAAGTCTGGGTGGGTGCGCCCATAGAGTGAGCGAAGGCATTGCCCATGGCAGTCGTCACGCGGTCACCAGGATGGTCGGGTCGGGTGCAGCGGAGGAGGAAGCTCCGCCGTGGCCACCATGTCGAAGGACGGGGGACTCGGACTGGGAGTCAGGGGAAGAGAGAGAGTGGGGAGAGGAAGGACGACCAACGTCCTGAAGTTGCCGTAGGCCAGCGGCAAGAGTCGCCACCTGCTCCTGTAAAGGCGCAAGGAGGGAGGTGAGGGGGGTGTGCAAATCCCCCTTGGGATGATGGCCCTAGTCCGCCTGTACGGGGATGGAACCCGTTGTCGAGGTTGTCCACGTCGACGACCTGTGACACACCGTTGACCATGGGGTGGAGACGGGCCGGACTGGAGGGGCCAGAGGAGGTCTGCGTGAGCAGAGGGCATAGGGAGGGGTCCACGGTAGAAAGCGATGGGCGGCACTAGTGAGTTGAGCGCGGGCGCCCGCAAAGGGGGAAGGGTGGCTCGGGTCCAGGGTGCCCGAATGAAAAGTGGAAGTAGAGGGGTTAGGAAAACCCTAAACCCTAGAAAAACCCTAAGAAAACCCTAACCGAAGTTTGAGTGGTTAGGGTAGGGTACCGATGACCTAATTAAGAAAATAAAATAGCAAGCATGGGGGGGGGGAACAGAAGGAAAAATAAATAAACAATGAAATTTCAAGAGAAAAAAAATAATAATAATAAAATTAAAGAAATAAGGAAACAAAATGTGAAGAGAAAAAAAATATTTATTTTTTTGGAATTTTCGGCTGCATTTTCCTACCCCCTACGGGGTCAAGAATGCACAAGCGGTTATCGGGTAGCTGAAAATTCAGAAATGAAAATTCTGAAGTTAGGAGTTTTGGACAGTCTGAAAATCATGAATGACCCTAAAATGGTGAAAGGTCCGAAGACCTTGAAAACCACCTGTTTAGGCAGGCTGCATCCTGAAATGGTGAAGGGTGTCCTGAAGTGGTTAAGTGAGAGTTTTTGGCAGTCTGAAAATCCTGAATGGTCCTGAAGTGGTGAAAGGTCTAAAGACCATGAAAACCATCCTTCGCCACTTGTGGATGCAGCCTGCCTAAACAGGTGGTTTTCAGGGTCTTCTGAACTTTCACCACTTCAGGATCATTCAAGATTTTTAGACCTGAATGGTCCTAAGGTGGTGAAAGGTCCGAAGACCCTTAAAACCACTTGTTTAGGTAGGCTGCATCCTGAAGTGGTGAAGGGTGTCCTGAAGTGGTGATGAAAAATACGACTATTGTTAACCTACTCTCCAAGAATGTGCCAAGGGAATGGAGAGACTAAGATAAGCACAGTAAGTTTCGAAATGCTGAAAATTAAAATTTTAAAAATTAAATAAAGAAATAATCTGGGTAGCACGGCGTACACGTACGCGGGCTCCGCATACGTGTCGCATACGCAAATTTAGGGCCCGCGTACGTGGTCATAGAGGGTTGTTTCCCGGGTTTGTCTGGGCCCAGTAAGGGTTGGGGGGTGGGTGTTGGTGTGTGTGTGTGTGTGTGTGTG
>BFEA01000061.1:2533516-2546834 GCA_003427395.1 Chara braunii
AGAGAGAGAGAGAGAGAGAGAGAGAGAGAGAGAGAGAGAGAGAGAGAGAGAGAGAGAGAGAGAGAGCTAAAAAGGAATCTTGTTCGAACGAGAAGAGAATACCACACTATTCAGGCCATGCTCACACTAGCACTTTTGTGAATGCATCTGAGTGCAATTGAGACCACACGTGGATTCATCCGACCCCATTCGCATCCAGAGCTGTGTCCAAAATGTGCTAGTGTGAATCTTCCCTCACCACTGTGCAATGACTTGCTGATTTTGACTGCCGAGATCTGACTGCGAGGCTGTACAGTAACAGCGGTAGGGTTAGATTAGTAATTTTGTTGGTGTCAGGGACTAACCGAGGGTTCAGTGCTCAGGGAAATTCGTGAGGGACATACCTGTAATTTAGGGAAATTACAGGCCCGCAGTTCCCTTAGACCACACTGCGAATAGCAGGCCCGAGCTATTACTAGGACAGGAGGCCCTATGGTCTAGGCCCGTAGCATGAGAGCCTATAGCCGGGTAGGTAGAGGCTCTAGAGGCCCAAACTGAAGTGGTACCGGTTGGTCCAGTCCGTGTCTAGGTCTAGGCTAGTCTATTAATAGATCTAGGTCGCTAGTGTTAGGACTTTTGGCAGTTTCCTTTTTCGCGTCACAGCATTCTGAGCCAAGCAAGTAAAGTGGAGACAATTGCCTACAGGCGGCATCCTGAGACCTTCGTCGTGGACAGCAGCCATAGCCAGCCTCCTGGAGCTCGCCATAGCCAGCCTTCTGGAGCTCCCCATAGCTGGGGCGTCCTCTGAGTATCCACCCCTGGGGGTGCTTGCGAGCGGCTGGGCGATTCTGAGGCTCTACATGGTGTTCGTGGGTGGACCACTGTTGCTGCATCTTCCTTTGGGATTGTGCGTGGCATCGACAGTGCCGCTGCAGCCATAGCTGCAGCTTTCTTCGTCAGAGTTGCTCATCAGCACTGAGGGTTACATCGCAGCTCCTGTTCTTCATCTGGGTGGTTGGCGCAGACCTTTGGGAGGCTGATGTTGTGTGGCGCTACTAACTGGGTGTAGTATAAGGAGTGGAGTGTGTGATCCTGTGGGTGGCGAGACATTGAGACAAACTCTGTAACGATATTGGTTCAGATCGGCTCAATCTCAGATTGTTCCTTTGTTATCCTCGCGGGTGTCTACATGTGATTGGTTGTTGGGAGTACTGTCAGAGAGTGGGAAGCACTTGGTGTTATCTCCACACCTGTGCATAGTGCTTTTCCGCTGCTTACTCTGTCTGTGTGCAGTGTATACTCTGTATCCTCTCCCCTTCTTCTTATGCATGTATGGGCGTGTGTGAGATTGTCTGTGTGTGAGTGTTGATGAAAATCGACAGACAACCAAGTTCATAAGAGTTGGTATCAGAGCAGGATTGGAACTGACGTTCTGAGGGTTGAGTGTGATTGGGGCACCTTCTTCTTCTGGTGATCTTCTGGAGAGAGTTCCATGGCGGTTCTTCTTCTTCAGTACTGAAGCAGGTGAGAAGAAGAGATACAGGCGGTGACTTCAAGAGATCAGTGATTGGATTGATCAGGCGCAGTTTCCTGCCAGAGCGCCTGACTTGGTGTGGCGAGTACAGGGATATCTCGCCAGTAAAGGTACTAGAGCTAGAATCGCGATTTGGCTCTGAGTGGCGAAATACCCATGAGGACTCTGAGGAACTGAGTGGCGGCTGCATCAGAGGCTAACGCTGACTAGGATTGACTGACAGAGTCAACCCTACACTGTGTTGACCCTATATCTGGGCCATTTCCAGTGTCAGTGGACCAGGGAGAAAGTGGCGAATTACCTTCTCATGATGGTCAGAGTGCCACTGGACTAGATTCAGTGAATCTAGTACAAATGATTGAAGCGCCTCAGTGTCTTCTTCAAGCTCAACAAGTTTGGTGAGTTTCTGTTCGTGGAGATTGGAGGAGCAGTTTCTCGAAGAAAGTGGCGAGAAGGGAATATACTGTCTGCCATAGCCAGAGCTTCTTCCTCATCTGCAAGAAGTCTCTGAAGTGAGTATGTTCCACGCAGTACTCAGTACAGGGAACTATTTAGTGTCAGTATAGTCTGAATTGATGGTCTATCTGTCAGTCTAGGTCTAGAAATAGGTTTGCCTGACATCATGACAGTCATAGCGATCTTCTTCCCCATCTCCTGTTTCTCATCTCTCTCCATCTGCTGACTCTTTCTGACTCGAAATTGTTACGTGAGTGCCTGACAGTATTGCGCTAAATACAGTAGGTTCAGATTGTGAATTCTGTCCTGGAAAAGTAGTGATACTGTGAATTGTAATTCTGCGTAGAGTCTATATATAGCCTGGGCTACCTAGGGTTAGTGATAGCTACAATTCTGCCCGACAGAATTCGATTCTGTCTATTTGCAGTGGAGCGAAATTCTGTTGTTGTCATCTGGGTAAGAGCGCTTGCCCAGATTTGCACTAATTGAGCAGATACAATGAAAATTGTGATCCGCCATACCCTAGGGTATGGCCGCCAGAGTCATCAGTGGCAAAATTTGAGTCCGAGTCTGGGTAGAGGTCTACTGACTGATCTGTGTTTGTCTGTACTTACCTTTTCCATCTCTCCTACAAATTGCTCTTGTTTTCTAGTGGGCACTGGAACATTAGTGACCTCTCTGGAAACTCTGGATTTGAGTGTACTAATTCCAGTGTGGTCCAGGGTCAGTAAAAAGGAAATCGTGAGTTTGATTTTGTTGGCCTGTATGTCTGTCTGACACCTGGCCTCCAGAGAAGGCTGCTAACCCTAGTCGCTTGTTGTCTATTCACCCACCTACTACTGTGTCAGAGGTAGCAGCGTTCTTTGTGTGTCTGAAAGGAGTCTGAGAATCACTGCATACTTTGCGACTGTCAGTCTACTAACTTATTGTCTGAGGGAAAATGTATGAGCAAGATGAAGAGTCGCAGCCTCAAGGACAAGTGGTGAAAGAGGAACCACAATCCTCTAGTCCCCCTCCTCCTCTGACTGCTACCCAACAACGTGTTCAGGAGATGAAGGAGAAGCTGCAGCAGCAACAGGACCTGCTGGCAGAGTTGGAGAGGCAGGAGGCAGCGGAGATGGAAGCTGCAACAGATGCATCCCGGAGGACGTATCTGTTGGAGCAGCTGGGCAGGATAGAGACAAATGGTCGGTCCTCAGAAGCGAATAAGTGTATGGCAGAGTGGATCCGACTGGACCATAAAGCCACCACTACTTATTTCACTAACTGGGATGACCGGATGGCACGGCTAGAACGTCGTGCTGATGATCTGGCAGCTCAGTTGACAGCTGCTGATATTGTTGTTTCCTCCCCTCTGTCTTCCAAACCTCTCAAGTTGTCTCCTCCTTCTCACCCTAGCAGTTCCAAACATTCTTCCCCTTCACCATCTCCTCCCCCCAAAACACCAGTCCCAGGGACCACTGTCCCTCCAGCAGGTGATCAGCGGATCTTCCCCATGATCCCAGCCCCCAACAAGTTCAAGGAGATGACCCCAAAGTGGATGTTGGAGACTGGGCCGCTGGTGTAAGAGCCTACCTGAGAGGCTTCACCTGTCCTGAAGAGACAAAGGTCTCTACTGTCCTAGGGCTGTTGGAGGGCCCCTCTCTCAAGTGGGCCACCTCCACCTCCGGCAGCCAGGACAAGAGGTTGAAAGACTGGGCTTTTGGGTTGGGAGTGGACGGGCTTCTGCAGGCCCCGGAGGACAGATTTGCAGACAAGGAGCGAGCTGGAAAGGCTGCTGACAGGATTGCTCGATTGGAGCAGCAACGGTATTCAAGGTCTCTTCACTCCCTGTTTGCAAAATTCGAGCAGCTCACCTCCACCCCTGGGTTAGTCATGTCTAATGATGATCTACTGACTAACTTCTGCAGGGCAGTGCCTGAGAAGTTTGCTGCAGCATTATACAGCTCTGGGCATAAGGACTGGAGATCCTTTGGCCGCGCAACACTGGGTATGGAGGCAAAACTCCACGTCCAACCCCCCTCCTCTTATAGGAGGAAGAGAGCCTTCCCTCGTGGTGGAAAAAGGGGAAAGGCTGCTTTTGCTCATGCAGGTTCTGGATCAGCAAGTGACTCAGATTCCCAGGTTTTTTCATCACTGGCTGGGACTGCATCACCTGCTAATACAGAAGTTGTTGCGGCCCTGACTGAGGTTGTACTGGCAGTTTTACAAAAGAAAACCCCCTCCAGCACAACCTCAACCAGCAGTAAGGGGAAGGACAAAGGACGTCATCCTTTTACCCCTGCCCAGAGACCTAATCTGCCAAGGCACGTCCGTATGCCAGTTGACCCCCTGAACCCTTCCACCCTTCCCTGGCATGACCTCAGGATCTAGGAAGGCGTGTGGAGAAGGAGGAAGGATAGCGGGGTCTGCCTGCGATGTGAGGGACAACACTACTTGAAGGACTGCCCTTACATGCCAGGCCCTAGGTCACAGTCAAAAAACTGAAGCAGACCCTAGGGGCAACAACTCTCCCTAGTGCTGCAAACTCATCTTCTGAAGAAGGTGAATCTGCAGCTGCTTCAGTAGATAGGCCTTGTGTTGGAGATGTGCGGGTAGCATCCTTTTGTTATCAAGATCTTGACCCGAATCAAGAACTGGAGGAGCATGAGGCCCAGATGCTTGCTTCCCTCTTCCTTCATCTGAAGGAACAACGGAAAACCAAATTTGAACTCATCCTACTTCAGCCCCTGATCAACCACACCAGAATCAAGGGTTCGTTGGATTGTGGAGCCACCCGAAACTTTATGTCACCAAATGCTATGAAGAAACTGCATCTGGGTTTAAAGGTAGAGACACTGCAGCAACCGCTGCAGGTCCGGATAGGGGACTCCACTATCCTCACTATCAAGGAGAAGGTCAAGGGCATCCCTGTGGCCTTCGATACAGTTGGAGAAGTCAAACATAGTCTAAACTTCTATATTTTCCCTAATCTTCCCTTTGATTTGGTGTTTTCTATTACGGGTAGTCAACCCTAGGATCGACTAGCAGATTCCTAAGGTTGAACTCCCCAATGTGCAGGGGGTGTATCAGCCATGCATGATTGCTACTCAACACCAACCCAAGACCTCTTGGTGCTATTTAAGAGCGAGGGAGTTTTATACTCTCTCCCGCCAGTATGACCATGAGCGTCTGTTCTTGGCCCTTGTCAAGCAAACAGACGCTACAGTTACTCCCTGTTTTCCTGAAGTCCAACAGGTTGTGGACCAATATGCCGAACTGATGCAGGAGCCAGTTGGGTTACCCCACCGTCCAACCAAGCATCACATCGAGCTTTTGCCTGGAGCGGTCCCTCCAAAAGACCACATCAACAGGATGTCCCCTGCTGAGCTTGAGGAGCTAAAAAACCAGCTTGAGACCCTGACCAGCAAAGGTTGGATCAGACCTAGCACATCTGAGTTTGGTGCCCCTGTCCTCTTTGTTCCCAAAGGGAATGGGGAATTCAGGATTTGCATAGACTACATGGGTCTCAACAAAATCACGAGGAAGAGTACAGAGCCTCTCCCTCGTATTGATGACCTTCTGGATATGGCGCAGGGCTGCACACTGTTCAGCAAAGTCAACCTCAAATTTGGCTATCACCAGATTGAGATGGCGAGGACGATGTCCACAAGACAACCTTCAAAACCAGGTATGGCACTTATGAATACATGGTAATGCCATTTGGACTTTGCAATGCCCCAAGCACTTTCCAGACTGAGATGCACCGCATCTTCAGGCCTTACCTGGACAAGTTCATGGTTGTCTACTTAGATGATATTTTGGTATTCAGCCGAACTGCTAGGGAACATGTGGAGCACCTAGCTCTGGTTCTTCAGCCATTACGTGATAGCCAATATAGAGTAATAGGGAGAAATCCTCTTTTGGAGTTCCCTCTGTCATCTACCTAGGTCATGTAATCTCTGGAGATGGTCTGGCCCCTGAAGCCGACAAGGTTGCGACTATTTAGGATTGGCCCCAACCACACACAGTAAGGGATATACGGTCCTTCATGGGTTTGGCCTCATACTACAGAAAGTTTGCCAGGAACTTTTCTGCTGTGGCGGCACCCCTGACTAACCTAACAAGAAAAACACTCCTTTTCTTTGGTCCTTCCCTGTCAGTTGGCCTTCACACGAATCAAGAAGGCCTTGACTTGTGCACCAGTGCTGAAGTTACCTGACCCCATTTTGCCTTTTATCCTGACGATGACGCTAGTCAGTATGGCATTGGGGCAGTTCTTCAGCAGGATGATGGGAATGGTTTGCGGCCCATTGAGTTTATGAGTAAGAAGATCAAAACCCAAAAGTTGCAGAACTCTACCTACGAGAAAGAGTTATATGCTTTGGTATGTGCGCTAAACCACTGGAAGCACTTTCTCTTGGGCAGACACTTCAAGATCTTCTCAGATCATTCCACTTTATAGTGAATGAAGTCCCAGGGCGAGTTAAATGATAAATTAACACGCTAAATTCAGTTCATTGATCTGTTTGACTTTCAACTGAAACATAAGAACGACTGCTACAACAAAGTAGCAGACACCCTCTCTCGTAGGCCTGACGCTTTTACGCTGATCTCCTCTACTCACTCCTTTGGAGAGGAGACCCGTCAGATCATTGCCCGTTTACTGCCTCAAGACCCAACTTATGGACCCATAGTCAGGAATCTGCAAGCAGATCCCAACTCTGAACCAGACTATGCCCTGAGTTCGGACTTGCTGTACACTTACAACAGGGGTGAGGAGCGCTTGCGCATTCCCTAGGACCAGCGATCGAGGACTCTGCTGATGTCAGAGTGTCATAATGCACGCGGTCATTTTGGGTTCCTAAAGTCATATGCAACCCTGTCGCAGCGCTTCTTCTGGAAGGAGATGTGGAGTGATCTGTTGCACTATATTGAAACCTGTGAGCTCTGCCAGAGAAACAATGTCCAACGTAGACCTCCTCTGGGAGGCTGCTCAAACCTTTGCCCGTACTTGATGGTCCTGCTGAATCTGTGTCTATAGACTTTACAGATTTAGGCAAGACCACCTCTCGTGGCATGCGTCAGGTAATGGTCTGTGTTGACAGGTTCATTAAGTACGCAGAGTTCATCCCCATGCTAGAGGCAGCTAGGGTCCCCGCTGTAAGAGCAACGTTTTCAAAGAGGCGGGTCACTCACCATGGACCGCCCGCTTCTATAGTCAGTGATAGAGATCCATGATTTTGCAGCAACGAGTGGCAATCCTACTGCAAGGACTACCTACGCTCACGATTAGACATGACTTTTGGTCATCATCCTGAAGCCAATGGTCAGGCTGAAGTGATGAACCAAGTCTTGTTCCAATTGTTGCGTCCTGTCATTTCTCCAGATCAACGAGACTGGGATCTTCACCTGGCTTGTGCACAACTTGTTTACAATACCTCTATCCACTCTTCAACTGGGTTCAGTCCATATCGTTTGCATTGGGGACGTGAGCCACGACAGCCTCTTGATGACATCATCAATAAGGCTAAGCCTGATCGGACTTCTGGCACCGCGAAGTTTACCAGACGCGACAGAGTCGATGTGGAAAGGGCACAGGCGAACTTGTTCAACGCTCAAAAGGCCATGATTGGACAAGCTAATCGCCACCGACGTCCTTCCCCCATTCGTACTAGCGATTACGTCTAGTTAACCAGTTCAAAGTTGTCGAGGAAAGAGGATCTCTCTCCCAAGCTGTTGCCACGATACTTAGGCAGGTGTTAGTTACAGTGGGCTACGATCCTTTTGGCCCGTCATACGTTATCGACGCCCCACTGCATCTACAGACCTATCCGGTCTTCCATGCATTTAAGCTGCTTCCTTTTGTTCCAGCTGATGCATTCCGAGACCGGCCCCCTCAATTTGGTCCACCAAACCCTGGCAAGGGATATGACGTGGAGTCCATTGAGGATGAGTGGGGCACTGGCCCCGACCAACAGTATCTTGTGAAGTTTTGTTTCCAGCCTCATACCGAGGACAGGTGGTTCACGAGGAAAGAACTTCTCAAGACAACAAGTCTGTAGTTTTGCGTTACGAGGTGGCTCAAAAGGGTTCACTTCCGCGCCATTCTCCTCGTTTGCACCCCTAGCTCGAAGGTCCTCGCTCCCCGGGGGGGTAAGCCTGAAATGACTTGCTGATTTTGACTGCCAAGATCTGACTGCGAGGCTGTACAGTTACAGTGGTAGGGTTAGATTAGTAATTTTGTTGGTGTCAAGGACTAACCGAGGGTTCAGTGCTGAGGGAAATTCGTGAGGGACATACCTGTAATTTAGGGAAATTACAGGCCCGCAGTTCCCTTAGACCGCACTGCGAATAACAGGGCCCTAGGACAAGAGGCCCTATGGTCTAGGCCCGTAGCATGAGAGCCTATAGCGGGGTAGGTAGAGGCTCTAGAGGCCCAAACTGAAGCGGTACCAGTCGGTCCAGTCCGTGTCTAGGTCTAGGCTAGTCTATTAATAGATCTAGGTCGCTAGTGTTAGGACTTTTGGCAGTTTCCTTTTTCGCATCACAGCATTCTGAGCCAAGCAAGTATAATGGCGACGATTGCCTACAGGGGGCATCCTAAGACCTTCGTCGTGGACGGCAGCCATAGCCAGCCTTCTGGAGCTCGCCATAGCTGGGGCGTCCTCTGAGCATCCACCCCTGCGGGTGCCTGCGAGCGGCTGGGCTATTCTGAGGCTCTACATGGTGTTCGTGGGTGGACCATTGTTGCTGCATATCTTCCTTCGGGATTGTGTGTGGCATCGACAGTGGCGCTGCAGCCATAGCTGCAGCTTTCTTCGTCAGAGTTGCTCATCGGCACTGAGGGTTACATCGCAGCTCCTGTTCTTCATCTGGGTGGTTGGCGCAGACCTCTGGGAGGCTGATGTTGTGTGGCCCTACTAACTGGGTGTAGTATAAGGAGAGGAGTGTGTGATCCTATGGGTGGCGAGACATTGAGACAAACTCTGTAACGATATTGGTTCAGATCATCTAAATCTCAGATTGTTCATTTGTTATCCTCGAGGGTGCCTACATGTGATTGGTTGTTCGGAGTAATGTCAGGGAGTGGGAAACACTTTGTGTTATCTCCACACCTGTGCATAGTGCTTTTCCGCTGCTTACTCTGTCTGTGTGCAGTGTGTACTCTGTATCCTCTCCCCTTCTTCTTATGCATGTATGGGCGTGCGTGAGATTGTCTGCGTGTGAGTGTTGATGAAAATGGACAGACAACCAAGTTCATAAGACCTGTATCAGGAATGATGGATGAAACAAACTTCAACAAAGACATGACAACCAATGGACAAGTTGAACATCCGTCTAGAACCTGGACATGGACAATTGCAGTCACCCTACAACACTTGCCTTAAACCGCATGTGGACAACCCCAGCCTTCCAGAAAATTGGGGGTTGCCAACCCCAAACTTTTCGAGGCTCGGAGCTAGCTACCGGACCACAACGGCTGGTGGGGCCAGCGAAAAAAGAAACGAAGTGCGGTGCTGGTGGTTCGGTAAGGCTTGGAGTGCAGTGCAGCGCCCCCAAGCCCAGGTCTACTGGTGGTTTGGAGGACCAGTACATCCATGCCTCTTTGGTACGTGCCAGATTCTCACTGCGGGCCAAGTTCTGCCGAAACACCAGCGAGGCGTTTTTGTTTTAGTTTCCGCTGGCGCCGCCAGCCATTTTGGTACAGTTGCCACAAGCCGCCGACTTTGCCGGAGAGGCTCAATCCTTATCCTCAGGTTGGAAGGGGCCATGGAGTGGTGGTTTAAAAATTAAAAGGAAGGCGCAATTGCTCATTGGCAGACCTCCGCGCATGATCTCTGACAAAGTGAGACCCCGAGAAGCCAACGCCCCTTTGTTCAGGAAAAAATGCAAGTTCGCCACTGATCTCTCATGAAATGGCGCTTGTTCTTCTTCTTTGAAAAAAAGAAAAGAAAAAAAGACATAATTGGGAAGAAAAAATGCAAGTTCGCCACTGATCAAAAGCTGGACAGGGGGAAGAAAACAAGATTGCACTCACCCCACAGTAGTCTTAAAGCTTTGTTCATCAGCAGATCTCCGTGCATGAACTGACAAAATATGACGCCGCCGTCTTTGTCTCTCTCGATCACTTGATTGGCCTCCGCCTCCTCCTCCTCCTTCTCCCAAATGTGCCAATCCACCCTTATCATCCATAAAGGTGATCATTGGGACCAACCACTGCGTAGCCGTCACATACTGTACGCATGTGGCCTTGAGCTTCTCCAGCCTCTGTCACATACCAACAACAGCCATATAAGAAGAGCATGCGTACGGGTCAGGCCAGGCTGCCAAACGGACAACATACGAAGCCAATAGAAAAGAGAGGGTGAAGCGAAGAAAAAGGGAGGAGGAAAAAAGAGAGAGGAAATATAAGAAGGCATAGAAAAGAGGGAGCACAGGACATGTGTGTGTGCATAGAGCATTCCTGTAAACAAAGCAATAAGGAGAGTGGAGAAAAGAGCCACAGTGATCAAAAGAGGGTTCCAAAAACTTGTGTATGGCCTGGAGGGAGTGAAACATACAAAACAACCTACCCAGAATTGATGTATCCTGTTTTCAACATCATATAGCAGCAGAGAGAGAGAGAGAGAGAGAGAGAGAGAGAGAGAGAGAGAGAGAGAGAGAGAGAGAGAGAGAGAGAGAGAGAGAGAGAGAGATGATTGGCCAGTCCTCACAAGAAGAGAGAAGGGGAAAGGACAAAGTGTTGGGAGTGTATGTTTACCGCTCCAACCAACGCTCTATCTGTGTCTCCTTTTCTTGGGCTTTTTCCACCCAGATTGCAAAATGCAATAATGAGTCGATGACAGGCGCACGGTGCAGACGATTCTTTCTCCTAAGAGAAAGAAACACCGTTGAAAAGAGCAGAGCAGAAAGCATCTGTAGAAAATGCAAAAGACTTGGTCCATACTGGCATGGGTGAATGAAGAAGAGACATCGCCAACATGTGCTTCTCATGGATACAGCCAGTAGGCTGAAAAAGGACAGGGAAAAAGCACAATGCCTGACAAAAAAGGCGATTCGGAATTAACTTCAATTAAGGATGAAGGATGATGACATAGATGAGTTTAAAGCACCAGGACATCCAAGCCTCTTTTTTCCCAAGCCCATTTCTACTGTGCGCAAAGTGCTGCCGAGCCAGCACCGGCACAAAATTGGATTGTTTTGCCTGGCGCCGTCAGTCTTCTCCGTTAGGCCTGTTAACCGCTGCATCGGAACAAAATAGCCGGGAACCATATTGGGCGGTTCAACAGCAAAGCTGTTCGTACGGATTCTACGGAAGCACTTACACTAAGGATCTTGCGCATGAGCAGCATACACTCGCGAAGGCACCGGTCAAGAAACTCGTCATGATGCCGAATGACCTGCAAGTCATAACCACAATGGAGATTACTAAATCATTACTATTTTTTGTCAAACAATTAAAAATCAGTATTTCCTGCCATTTCTATAAAACAGTGAGAAAGAAATGGGGTGAGTAGGGAGGAGGAAGGTTAGCTAGATGCTGATGCATGCAACCAAGCTTGGATAGGACTTTTCTGGGATGAATTTGACAAGATACGTAGCCAGATTCAGTAGAAAAGAAAGTCCTACTGTCTTCACCTGAATAGAACACCCGGTCATTATTGCCACATCTGGACTGAAAGTTGGCCCAAATGCAGCTATAATGACCGGGCGTTCTATTCGGGTGAAGACGGTAGATTGATCATACTAGTATTATATAGCCTTACTAATCAAGCAAGCACACCTGGGTCACATCCCCATAGGCAGGAGCCCTACTTTCGGCCTGATTGTGGGGTGGTGGGGGGGGAAGGAAGATATTAGGAGAGGGTTACGATCCTCTGCAATGAGCATGAGTGGGTGCAACGACATCATTTGGGTGAGAAAATCACGTGAGGGGTCCGCAATTCAAAAACAAATCTGAAATTTCAAAACCACACCCACAGAAAATCCAACGGTTTGGAAACCCACCAGAAAATAAAAAATCCATCTGTGATTTCGGAAATGGGGACACTCCTCGAAAAAGAAGAAAAAGAAAATTCCGCCTTTTTTTTGGGGAGGGGGTGGGGGTGGGGGGGAGGGGGAGGGTGGGAATGCAGGGGGGAACGGGGCCTTTTGGCTCCGGCTCCATATTCATTCTGGGGAGCATCAGGTCCATTTCTTATTCCATCGGCAAGTCTAAAGAATACAATGACGCTTCCCCACCTTTCGGCCCGGGGAGCCCTGACAGCATAGATTGCTTCTCAAGGAAAAATTGACTGTCGGTGTGCCCACACTTGAGATCAATGGCCTTTTCTTCTCGCTTCAGTTGCCCTTAAGAAACATGCCAAAACCAGACCAGCGCTTTCCCTCTCACTCAGTCTACCTCTGGGCGGCTGCCTGATAAACCCCTAAACCCTTGGAACTCTCTGGTTGCTCTGCGCGTCCCAGATGGCGTGCATGGCTCGTGTAAGCATCCCAGTTAGTTGTGTTATGTGACTGATTGGAACATTATCCAACAGAGCATCCACATGTTCGTAAACACATGCGCAATAACAAAGAAGACTTGGAGAGGGGAAACTGCACACCGGGAGCACGAAAACCATAAAGAATTGAATAGAATCTCCATTCGCAGTCCCTAGATGGTGTTTGATATACTCTGTGCCTACCGGACCCGGTTGATTTTTTTGGGGGGCCGGGAGGCCTCCACGACCTGCCTGGAGGCCTCCCTGCTCCTGAAAAATTCAAACCTCCCCCGAAATCGCAATGCGCAAACGGCCACCGGGGGGGGAACCGGCGCGATTCACCGGTCGGTACGACCGGCCCGGTTCCGGTGGGGAGAGGAGGCCCCGTTGGGACCGGGTATGCAGCACTGCAATATACAAGTTAAGGTAATGGTAGGCCAATACATGGAAGTATTGGAAAAAGGGTCTGTGAATAGAGGGGGGGGGTAATTGTAGGGTAAACAGCAGGGGGGCGCATTGAGTTAGGGGTCTTCGTACCCATGATGGCAAGATCATGGGCTTAGGGATGACAGCCCATCCTCCATCCTCCATGAACATACGTTAATGGTATTTAGGCCCTCTCCCTCAATCCACATGTGCCCCTATGAGGCAGACGTGTGGTCCAAAGACCACCTCAAGGTTCTCCTCATGCTTTTCCTTTTACACTTTTCTTTTCTGGACGAAGGGCTGGTGGGAGCTCAGCCGACTACTGCTGAATTCACCTCCTCTCAACTTCAAAAGATAAGGGAATGCGAAAAAGTAAGGAGAAGCATATACTGATCACAATTATTGGCACACACACGCACACACATACACACACACACACACACACAGAGAGAGAGAGAGA
>BFEA01000061.1:2649273-2661774 GCA_003427395.1 Chara braunii
TTTTTTTTTTTTTTTTTTTTTTTCCCCTCCTCCTTTTCTTTTCTTTTCGTCCTCTTTTGTCGTTTCTTTCTCCATTCTTTCTTTCGCCCCTTCTCACTCTTCATCCTCTCCTCCTCCCCATCCGTCGTTCTTCCTCCTCTTTCACCACCCTCTCTCGCTCTCTTTCTCTTTCTTTCTCTCCGAGTCTCCCGCTCGTAAAGAGATGTTGTGTGGGGTTGACTGAATGAATGTTTTGTTTATTGCATATGTGGATGTATACGCTAGCTTGTCTTGGCATCGCAAGTGGAATGATTCGAATGTAAAAGTGTTGGACTCGGATAAAATTATTCATCGGAAAGGTAGGCTTTCGCCCCCTTTTTGTCGCCTTACGCTGCCCTTGCATGCCCTTTTACTTTCGGCGAAACGACTCTTCTTGCCCTCACCAAAATTGACATACGATTGGGCCTTACCCTGCCACGTTTGTAAATCGCCCCCGCGCCTTGCTCCGTGCCCGGTCCCGAGTGTGATTACAAGCATGCCCGTTCCTGTAATGATAGCACCCCCGCCTCCGATCGAAAGTCCTCCACGACCAAATGACTCCTCTGCCTTATTGGAACTAACCAAGACACTGGTCACTCTTGTCCAGGAAAGCAAAAAGGAACAGCGGGAACACAACGCTCGAATAGAGGCAATGATGAGGTCGATGCGACCAATAGCGGTGCGCGCCACCCCGATTCAACACGGATTGGCTCCGACACCGCCTCCCCCAGGGATCCCTGGCAACTTGAATGTTTGTTACACATGTCATCAACCAGGACACATAGCCCGGGATTGCCCTCATCAACCCCCACAACCACGAGTCGGGGCTGCGCCGGTAGCAGCAACATCGATTGCTAACGGGTCTGGGCGTGTAGGAGCATTAATGGAAGAAACGGAAGGAGGAGGAAGCACGTTAGCTACAATGGAGGAAGCCGATGAGCTTATTCCATTGGATCAGTATGTAATGCTTGGTTACCAGGGACTTAGGATGATTAGAACAATTAGACCGGCGCCAGAACAGAGAAAAGTGGCGGAGTGGCGACCTTCTCCAGGGGAAATGAAGTCGGGAGGACCCACTTTCGTCACGGGGGAAATCGATGTTCTCAACATCGTTCGAGCCTTGGATCATCGGATCCCTCTCCCGATCGGTCACCTCCTTTCGATATCGGAACAAGCCAACGAACGGATGCTGAGGTACTTCGGACTCGATTCGGTCAGGATTGATCCAAAAATATGATAATTATCCCACGCCAGATGAAAATGCAGTAGGTACTTCGGACCCGATTCGGTCAGGATTGATCCAAAAATATGATAATTTCCTACAGATTAAACCAATACCGTGGAAAACCGCAGAATGCGACATCGAGGTATAGGGAATCCCGTACAATGCTATTATTGATTTTGGAGCCGCTGTTTTGGCTATCTCATTACGGGTAGTTGAAAAGGTCGGGAGAAAGAACGATCTAATCATGCTTACGGAAAAAAAACAGCTCGTTTCAGCAGATGAAGAGAAGATTAAAACGGTGGGACGAATGACCAATGTTGCTTTTCGATTAGGGAAAGTACATGCTTTGGGAGATGTCGTAGTTTTAGACGTAAGTACTTACGACGTCCTTTTTGGCCTTCCCGCCCTGGTGGCCTTGTGAGCCAATCTGGATTTCGAGAGGCGATTGATTGTCCTCCGAAACACAGAAGGAAAACCCTATGTCGTACCTATGAGACTGACTCTTCGAACCACGACTAACGTAACCCCGCGAGTTTCTTCAGTAATGGCGGGAACTCTTCGCGTGATTACTTCGGATAGCTCTGCTGATGGGGAGCAATCTCTGAAGGACGCAGACAGTAGTGACAAGGATGATCCGATAATTCAAGAAATGGTGCAACAACGTATTTATTACCCTGTGCAACGAACGAATACGAAATCACTAAGCCTGACTGAGCAAAGTCTACAAAGAATGCATGCCATGATTATGGGCGAACCCCTCGTACAAATTTCGAGGATGGTCGATTCTTTGGAACCCCTTCAAACCCTGTACGAAGGTATTTCCCCTTTACTCGCACAATATAACGACAAAAGGCACTTTTGTGACATCACGAATCTCCCACGATCTCTTTTGACACCTGCAAAAAAGATACGATTATTATGCTTAGGGGCGAAGTCCAATTCTTTGGAACCCCCTGAGCGCCTCGAAACTGAACTCGGAATTAAAATCGCAACAAAACCCGTGTCATGGCAGGACATTCGAGACGGAGTAACACCGGAGGAACACGTGGTCATTCGAGAGCAGGACGCACAAATGATGGCCACGGTATGATCAGATAATTCGTTTATTTCCTCGCCCCCGCCTGAAAGCACTAAGCGGGTGAGTATGAAACATATCGATGTACGGATATGGGATGAGTTGTCCGAGTTGCACGTGCCCCAATACGTACCTGATGAGATCCATCACCTAATCGTGAAAATTCTAAAAGAATACAAAGGAGCGATTAGTATGATAGACACCAACATTGGACTGTCGTTAGTCATACAGCACGAGATTCAAACCGGAAGCTATCCCCCGATTCACTGTAAGCCCTACAGATATTCCCTGGTAGAACGAAAAACAACCCTTGAGCGGATTCGAGAATTCGAAGCTAATGGTTGGATCGAACCCACCACTGGGCCATGGTCGTTCCCGGTAGTATTAGTGACGAAGAAGAATGGATCGATTTGCATATGCATTGATTATCGCAAGTTGAATGACATCACGATCAAAGATGTGTATCCCCTTCCCAGGATTGATGATTTGCTGGATGCGATTGGATGTGCCAATTATTTTAGTAAATTTGATATTCGTCACGACTTCCATCACATCTTGGTTAAGGAGGAAGATCGGCCAAAAACGGCCTTCGTACAGTGGGTTCGGTGTCCGATGGGGATTTGCAACGCTCCTGCCACATTTCAGCGGGCTATGAACGTGACATTTCATAACTTCGTCAACAAGACGCAACTAACTCATGGAATGACTAACTTCTGCGTCATCGTGTACATGGACGACATCCTGGTTTACTCGGAAACTTATCACGGGCACACACAACATATCGAATGAACCTTGGGAGCTCTGAGAGATGCTGGGTTCAAGATCGCGCTCGAGAAGAGCGAGTTTTTCCTCTCGAAAATCTCGTTCTTAGGCTATGTGGTGACACACGGAGGACTGCGGCCAGACTCGAGAAAAGTCGCGGCGATGAAAGACGCCCTTGTCCCCATGTCATTGACGCAGGTTCGAGCTTTCCTGGGGTTCGCATCGTATTATCGTCGCTTCATCAAGGACTTCGCCGCAATTGCGCGACCTCTAATGAACTTACTGCGGAAGGACCAGCCGCTGAGCTGGGATGCAGAGTGCGAACAGACCTTCGCTACTCTCAAAAACGCCCTAGCTACAACATCTATTTTGATCCGGCCATACCCTACGAAGCAGTTCATTCTCATCACGGACTGGTAGCCAGAGGCGATTTCCGCTATCTTAGCACAAAAGGGGAACGGCGGCCAAAAGCACGTCATCGAGTACGCATCACGCACGGTGTCAGACGAGCGGAAAAACAATTCGGCCCCACAGGGCGAATGTTACACAGTGGTCTGGGGAATCCAGCACTTCCATCCGTATCTTTACGGACAAAAGTTCCTCCTTGTGACCGACCACGAGCCGTTGCTGACTCTCAAGAGGCTCACTAATTATACGGGTATGATTGGACGGTGGGCGGTGCGTCTACAAGAATACGACTTCAACATCATCCATCGAAAAACGGAGAGGCACGACAACGCGGACGGCTTGACACGTCTGCATCGCCCCGCTAAGGTACCTAAGGGTGAAGAAATCATTCCGTGGAAGGAACGAGAGTCAGCGAACGGACCCAAGTACGGACAAGTGACAGTCCTTCCACGTGGCAAGAAGAAGGTGATTGGCAATGGGTGACGGAGGTAATCTTACGACCCCTCTCTCTCCTCTTTTATCCTAATCTCTTTTCTCCCTACCCGACAAATTTTGTTATTTTTGCGAAGCAATTTCGCGCATCTACTCAGTCCCTATGTGTCCTAATGGGGAGGGATATGCAGAATGGATAGATTGTCGGCAGTGTGTCGCACGAGCCCATGACTCGTGTATCTAGTACAAAAATAACGATAAGCCTTGGTTGTGTCCCTTGTGTCGGATTGATAAGATCCTGACTGAGGCTCGATTTCTCGACGCCACGTCAGAAGGGTTGGAGAAGACCCCAAAAATTAGAAGGGCCAAAGTTCGGACGGACGTTGCGCTAATTGCCACCTTAGTAGGTAACCCCCTCTGGGACTTCACTAAGGAAGACAGGAGGAGGGCCAACGAGAGGGCTAGGGACTATCGCTGGAACGACGGCCGGTTAGAGAAACAGAAGATGGACGGTAGTGGAATTTGGATGGTGGTACCGCACCCGTTCATGAGGCATGACTGGGTTAAGACAGCGGATGAAGAAACTGCAGCCCATTTTGCCGTCCGAATCACGGAAGCGGCCATCGACAAAAATGAATGGTATTGGTTCAATATTCACGATAATGTGAAATTCATCGTCGCGAACTGTAAGGTCTGCGCCGCTAACAAGGCGCCAGTTCAGCCGCCAAGATCGATAGTGCCAACGATAGTCGAACGACCTTTTCAAAGGGTTAGCATGGATACTGCCGATATTGTGGTGCCCCCTGAACCGAATAGCTGTGAGTATTCCATCCTACTAGTATTGGTAGACCATTTCTTAAAGTGGATTGAGGCATATCCATGTCATACACGACAGGCGGCTGAAATTGCGCGATA
Source organism: Chara braunii (assembly GCA_003427395.1). Classification (NCBI taxonomy): domain Eukaryota; kingdom Viridiplantae; phylum Streptophyta; class Charophyceae; order Charales; family Characeae; genus Chara; species Chara braunii. The sequence goes on from BFEA01000061.1 coordinate 2,654,109, forward strand.
CGTCAACCGGTTTTTAGGGATACACCATGACACAAAAGAAATCCTGACCGACAACAGGGTAGAATTCAGATAGGGAAGTTTTAAGGAATTTAGTCGTACATGGAGTCGCCATTCGGAACACTGCACCCCACATGTCACAGTCTAACGGCCTGGTAGAAAACGCAAATCGGATGATAAAGACAGCATTGCGACGAAACATCGTGGCACGGGACCGAAGGCCCTGGCCTGATATCGTGGATCACATCCTGGCGATCCATCGGGGAACGCCTCACGAATCAACGGGTCTTAGCCCCTTCCAATTACGAACCAATAGCGTAGCTTGTGTCTCGATACTGAGCCTCCCCGATGAATCTTCATTGAACCGACGGCCCACAAGGGCCACGGTCCGAGAAAAGGCCAAGCGACACATGGAACTGATGGAGCGGTCCCTTCCCCCATTAGCCCGACAGCGCCAGAAAATGACTGAGTTGGCCCACGACCGACAGGTCCGTAGCTACGAGGCCCGAAATAGGAACGCGGGACCACGGCCCCAGTATAAATTAGGGGACCTGGTGCAGGTGAGGAAATGTGCTCGCCAAGGGAAGATAACGCCACGATTCTCCGGGCGATTTCGCGTGATCGAGATCGGCCCGAACGGGGTGAACACCGTGTGCCTCGTGTCGGAGGTCTCGGGAAGCCGATCGGCTCGTCCGATCTTCCGCCACGTGTCCTATCTACGCCCCCTCCCTTCCTCCCCATCTCCAGCTGCGTTTGCTTCCTCCTTCGCAACAGAGGAGGACGATGACTCTCTATCACTCTCATCCCCTCCTGCATCTCTCGCCCCTTCTCACACCCCGTCCCCAACGCGATCGCCATGAGTTTTCTCACCGAGCGAGCTCTCGGCGATCACATGCTGGCGCCACGTGGCGACATTTCGGCAATTCGGCAAGTTCGTCATCCGCAGCTCAGTCCAGATCTACTCCGACTCGCGCAGTTCTTCAGCACCACCGGGGTGTACGAGGCGGCGGAGTTCCGGTTCACGGGCAATCGTCAAGCGATCGTGTTGGCAGAGGCGACGACAGTTTGACGGTTGTCAGCACCAGGAGTTAGCCACGTGTCTACCGTTGTCATCTTCAGCGGTGATATCAGCGCGAACAACCCTCTGCGACACACGACCATCTGGACGTTGCTAAGGGAGTGACTTCTTTTTGCGGCTACAACGGAACTCTGATTAGTCGGCGCCCTTAATCTTGTATGTAACTGTAATTTTTGGGCGGGCGCCATTGCAACTCTATCGTCCTTCTTGAGCTTCGTCTTTCCCGCCCTCTCTTTTCCTTCTTGCCAAGTCTGGGTAGCCCGCGGGCTGCATATTCGGATTGGTGCGTGGAGAGTGGCTACGAACCCCACACCGTGGTCTGGTTATGCAGAACGTAGGCGATCCCTTCCCTTCTCTCTTCTAAGTCCTTGCAACTCCGTGTTCTTCGCGCATGCACGCACACTATAATTCCAGCTGCGCGATTAGATAGCTCTCTTAACCAGCTGATGGAAGCTCGGGGTAGCGCGATCAGTGAGGGTCGGCTCACGAGCAAAGTAAGAGGTGAGTTGAAGTGGGAGTCGGGCGACCTTACGAGCTGGTGCCGAATGTGCGGGGTTGACGCGTGGGGCTACGACGGACTGTCCGCATCGGAGAGAGAGAGAGAGAGAAAGAGAGAGCTGAGGTTGATGGATGTGGACTTGCAATTTTCTTTGTCCTTCCCTCCCAACTCTTGTATATAACCGGGCCCGGTGTCCAAGGCTTGATATTACCAATAATAAGATTGAGGCCGGGGTCCTCACAGTCTACCCGGAGGATGATGACCCTGATGATACTGATGATACCACAGATAATGATGCTAAAGAGACTCATGATTCAAATATATAAAAAAATATAAAAGATTATGGTGTATCAGATATTCTGGCCTCCTAATCCTAGAACAACTCCTAGCCCTCCTTGCACAAGAACACTGTACCTCAGAGACAAAACCAACCTACCCAACGTTGTACCTCAGAGACAAAACCAACCTACCCAACGTCAACCTTAGCTGATCTCTTCTCGCCACCTTGCAGCCCCCCCCGGTTCACCACTGGAATACCTTCCACCCTCAGCAAAACCCAGATCTCTCTACAATGTCTCACACTCCTGCCATTTGCAGGTTATAGGGCAACGCCCCAGCTCCGGCCAGCGTCGTTCTGGCATCGGAAAACCAAGGGCACAAAACAGAGCAACTCAGTAGATATTAGTCCACGTTCAATCATCTTTGAAGTTCTATATTCCGAATGTGGAAGAATACTAGATGCTGTCAAAATTTCAGAACACCAAAAAGTTTAATATATCATTAATCAGATGATGATACTAATGAATCAAATGATGTGATGATGATGATGATGATGATTTTTATAATGATGAGTATGATGATTAATAAATAGAAAATATAGCAAATATAAAAGACTATGTTATAACAACACTTCTGACTTCCTAATCCTCGAACCTTCCCAGCCCTCCCTGCACCAGAACATTTCATCTCAGAGACAATACCCTCCTTACCAATGTCTACCATAGCTGACCTGTTCTCGCCACCTAGACTATCCTGGCCCCATAGGTTGTCAAGGCAGCCCCCCCGGTTCGCCACTGGATTGCCTTCCTCACTCGGCAAATCCCCATATCTCTCTACAAGGCCTCACACTCCTGCCAAATTGCAGGTTACAGGGCACTGCCCCAGCACCGGCCAGCGTCATTCTGGCATCGCCAAACCAGGGGCAAAGACAAAGTAACTTTGTAGATATCGGTCCAGATTCAACCATCTCTAAAATCTCATTATCCCAATTAAGGAAGGAGGCCAGATACCGCCGAGAATTACAACACACCAGAAATTATGATATAACATGGATGATGATGATGATGATGATGATGATGATGATGAAGATTTTGATAATGAGATGATTCATAAAAAATCTCTTCTCTCCCTTCCTTCCTCCATTCTCTCCACTCCCCTGTCTATCCCTTTACCCTAATCTGTCTCCGCTAGGATTTGATGCCCAGCCCCAGAAAAGAGTAATCCTCACAATCTGTCCGTGCCCCCTCCAGGGTTTCACCACCCACCTAATAAAACCCCTGCAGAGCTGGGCTCTCCCCCTCCCCCTCACCAAAATGACATTCGCTTGGATTTTGTTGATGACGAAGAACAGCACACTGAAGATAAAGATAATGAGGAAGATAATGACGACCCTCTCACCTGCTGATGCGAAAGGCGAACAATGCCTTGAAGAACAATATCTAATAATAAAAACTAATAATGATGATAATACTCATCAACATAATGATAATGCTCATCATTATAATGATGAGTATATGATGACGATAATGATGCTGCTGCTGCTGCTGCTGCTGACGATGATGATGATGATGATGATGATGATGATGATGATGATGATGATGATGATGACGCACCAATGATGATGATGCTCATAATGATGATGATGATGATGATGATGAGATGATGATGATGATGATGATGATGATGATGATGANGATGATGATGATGATGATGATGATGATGATGATAACGATGATGATGACAACCGCCGATGATGATGATGATGATGATGATGATGATGATGATGATGGCGATGATAAAACCGAAGCTGGTGATGAAGGTGCCCTCCTACGAGCTGATGATAAAGTTGTCGCTGACGAACATGCTGATGAAGAAGCCCGCTTACTAACTGATGTTGTCCCGATAAGATGACGCAGAACCTTTCTTAAAAAAAAACGCACTGCCAGTGGATACGAGCTGAGAACCTGAATATCACTTCCCTCCTTATCTCCCTCCATTCTTCCTCCTATCTCATGGGACACACTGTACTGTCCTCCCTCTTGCTGCGAGCCGACCTCCTCCACCAAAATATGCAAGAAGAAGAGCACCAATGATTCTTCGTGAAGCAAGCTTCGTAAGAAAAACTTGCTCCGCCTTACACAGCATGCTAGCCCGTAGTATTCCTCGTAATAGGCACAAGACGGCGAGATGGCACTACGAATGCTTTCAAATGTTAGGAGATAGAGAGGTGAAGTATTCACCCCCTCGATCATCTCACAGCTTCGCCCAGCATACCACGTTCATTGAAGATCCAGCCCCCGCGCCACTCAACAATTTTCGGCATGGCCACTCGACATCGCGAAATCTTCGATATCTCATGATCCACTAGACCATTTGATCTGAAATTTGGACCACCTCAGCTCCTCGACATAGACCACCGGTGGTCCAATTTTCAGCTCAGGGCCCGTGCCCAATCGCGCACAATCCTCGAGCGCGCGCGCGCTATTTTCCTTGTTGCGTGCAGTTTTCCAGAGCGCACGGCTCCTCTCCGTGGCGGTAACCTTGATTGATGATTGATGCTGCAGGGGCGCAACGCTCCCGTTAGCGCTGCGCCCCCCCTTGACATCATTTCGGCTTCGGGTGATTCGCTCGTTTTTCTTTTGGCTCTCGACATTTTTGTCTCGGCTTCGGCCTGTGTCCACCTGTAATTAGTTGTAATCCTTCTTACGGAATATTTGATTGCATGGATGTTGCTTTGCGATAAATGAATGATATGTTTGTCGTTTTTGCCTAGTCATCATCATTGCCTGTCACCTTGATCCACTGATAGTAGGAAGTTTTGGTGTTGCGGTGATGTCTGATGTGTGATGACACCTTGCATGCTCGGAGATGATTGCTGAGTGATTAGATGATTGGGTAGTATCCAGAACACATGACGATTTTGCATAAGGGATTAAACGCTCGCTTTGGCAGCCAATAGGCCCGGGTGCAAGCGAACACCTCGCATAGATACGCGTAAGAGCGCTCTGAATCGCGCGGCCTACACGTGTCCACGCTCGGCGAGTCGCAATCATTGATGAACCTGGTATCCGCGGCATCAGGATAAGCGGGAGATTTTCCACTATGCCGCAATGACGAGATGTCAGACACATGGGACTCAGAGTACTTCGAGCCCTGGAAAGAAGAGGAATATCGTAGGCGGAGATACCCGGAATTTCCCTGCCTAACCGAGAACCGATTGTGCCCCAGGGAGTTCCACTGTGCCGTAACCAGTGATCCAAGGTGCCCCGATTACCCGACTACGTATAACACCCAATACTACATAACCCTCGACTTCGTCGTTATCGCTACCAATTTCCCTCCCTTCCGCCTCCTCCTTCCGTATCACCAACTCACGGTGGTACCGTGGAATTCCATCGCCCCGTATTGGCCCCACACGCCGTGCAGAAACTGCAGACGACGCGGCCACCGCCGAACCCCCGGAACATCGGAACCCAACCATAACGCGCGGCGACAGACGCCACGTGTCTGCACCCGAAGGCCCGACTCATAGGAATCGCAACCCTCACGAACGGGCCTCTCCCGAACCGCCGTCACCAAAACAGACGGATTGGACGGCCCTCGAGCACCACGCATGCCATCTGCCTTATGCTGCATGACAGCAACCGCCATCAGATCGGAAATAACCCGCCCTTAGCCATATGGCATCTATGCCCCTGGACCTCAATTCCGACCTGGGACTCCACCCCCACTTTCCCCAAAAATCCTTGGCACACCCCTTTTCGCACTTCCAGGCCCACATCTCACTCCGATCAGGAAGTCGCGCCGGACGTGAGGTTGGGCGTCATAGGGTTGTCATGAGACTGCTGGGTGGTTTGCATACTCCGGTTTACTCGAACCCAGCAGAGCACATCCATAGATTTTTCACAGTGTAGGTCAATAGGTTAGGTCACTTGCACAATTCACATAAGGTCATGTGTCCGATATCAGACTGTATCTTAGGGCTGGTCATCCTCTTAGTACGTGGTCAACGGATTGGGGCTGGCATAACAGTTCCTTAGCACGGGATGTCGGGAGTGTCAGGAGATGCTGCACTTCACCGCAGGGCCGGAACGGGCTCCAGGGACATACGAGGGAACGGAGGATTGTCTGCTCTCAGATTACCATACAACACAAGGCTAATAGATCATCCAGGGTCAGTACATACAGTCCATGATTCACGACTGAGGGTGGGCTATCCTCCTAGTACGTAGCTTAGAGTTGATGCTGGCGTAGCAGTCCTTAGTACGGGATGTCAGGGGTGTCAGGAGATACTGCACCTTACCACAGGGCCGGAACGAACTCCAGGGATATACGAGGGAAGGGAGGATCCCCTTCTCTCTACCATCACCACTATAGAACACTGTAGTAAGACAACATACGGATAAGAACTCAGTCCATGACTGATGACCTAGGGTTGGCTATTCTCCTAGTAAGTAGCATAGGGTTGAGGATGGCATAGCAGTTCCTTAGTACGGGATGTCGGGGGTGTCAGGAAATATTGCACCTTACCGCGGGGCCGGAACGGGCTCCAGGGACATACGAGGGAACAGAGGATACCCAGAGCACCCGAAGTCAGCTCATTGGCCACAAACGCCCCTCTTCCTCCTGATGTAGTAGTTCCCCAACGATTGGAGTGCGTATACTATCTTCGTACTTCCTCACTACACTCAGCCTACTCTCTCTCTCTCTCTCTCTCTCTCTCTCTCTCTCTCTCTCTCTCTCTCTCTCTCTCTCTCTCTCTCTCTCTCTCTCTCTCTCTCTCCACTCAGCCTGCTATGGCTGCTGCCAAGCAGGAGCAGCTGACCGTGGCTGCTCCTCCCTCCTCCTTCGTCAAAGCTCAGGGAGTCAGTGGCCTGGTTCCCTGTTCTTCAGCCAGTGCCTCCAAAAGTGATGGAATGCTGCGACCTCCCTTCCTTTTGTCTCTTTCCTGGAGGCCATGGCAGCCTGGCTGGTACTGAGCACAGCCCAGTCTGGGAACACGGTCACGCTTCCACACAGGCTACCTGGGCCTCAGCCTTTTCAAATAAGTGAGACGCTGGGCCTACATGTTAGTTCGAGAGGCTGCACCCGGCATCCTCCCAACTGCCTCAAGCCAGCTTCCCCTGAGGCCTGGCAGGCATTTTCCTGCCCTGCCGTCACTTAGGGCCCAGGCTCACTTTTACAAGCAGTCCCTGCAGGGCTCTGCAGGCCTGAAGCCTCATTCCTGCTGTTTGATTCCATTCAAGTTTCATTACTTCATTGATATATTGCCTTGGGCACTGGGCCTGTTCGTTAAACCACCAGTACTTCCTAGAGTGACCTTTAACGCGCCACGGTTTTAGGAAACGTACGGGCCACTACAGGAGCGCCCAAATTCATCCGACTAGAAACGTTTCTACTCTTATTGTTTTCCCTCGGCCAATTGGCCTGGGCCAAGTACTGGTGGTTTAGATTCGCAGCCAAAAGGCTGCGCTTAGTGCGATTGTCTTTTTGTCGTTGTCGTCTACCGCACTGAAGCTCTGGCGGGGTCTTTTCGGGCTTTCGAAATTCACGTGGAAGGGTCTGGTCGCCCGCAAGTCTAAGACCGGTAGGCTGGGTAGGTCGTGCCTGTCTGTTGCGGTCCGCGTCCACTGTTTCCTCTTTGGGAGGAAGGGCGGACGAGATAGCAGGGCGGGAGGGGATGCGACGTGGTTGTCTGTTCTTTTTCTTTTTTGCTTTCCCCCCCCCCCCCCTTTTTGTCCTTTGGCAGAAGGGCGTCGCTGGGAACTTGGGAATGCACCTGCTCCAGAAGGCAACCAAGGGCGTCGCCGCAC
>BFEA01000061.1:2799379-2818000 GCA_003427395.1 Chara braunii
CTCACTCACTCACTCACTCACAATCAATCAATCAATCAAACCCCTTTTTTGAAGTTTTTTCTTTATTTATTTTCAAATTTTGCATCTGCATTTTTTTAAAACACCTCATACCCCTGCAAAAAACAGCATTTCATTTCTAAAAAAATACAGGTGAACTCAGGGACCATATATCTCACGATAAAAAATGACAAAAAAAAAATCCAACTTTTCTATATATATATATATTTTTTAATTTTCTTTAAATCGAATTTAGTTTTTGATTTTTTTTAAATCCTAAACAAAGTCGGATTCCAAGAAACAAAATATGGGGTTCTAGGGATTAAAATTCCCTACAACCCCATATATATATGCATATATGTTAACCTAGTATTTAATTCAGGAAATTTCTGGTAAAATTGGGTCCGCGGCGCGAACCAGGTCGGCCGCGGGACACGGTCCCATCTGCGTCCGCCATCCGAGATCAGACCCGCGGACGCGTTTCATAGGTTCTGGCTGCTCGGTGCTCGTTAGTTTCTTGGGATTCGATTGCCGGCGGTCTGTTACGCGGCTGTGGGAAGTTGGGAACCGCAATCCCTTTCTGTTTCTGGTTTGAATGTGGACCACATGCGTGTCATCCTTCCTTGCCCGGGGCCTGGCGGACTAGCTCAGTTGGTTAGGCATGCAAGTGACATTCAGGAGGTTGTGAGTTCGAGCCCCATGACCGCGTGTGGCGGCGCACTTCGTACCAAGCAACTGTGATAGTCGGCTTGATCCCCCTGGTTGGTATTAGTACGGTCTATGACGAACATCGTTATGAGTGTGAGCGGGAGTGGGTTGTGTGTGGCGTGTGGGAGAGTGTTGGCCATAGGCACTGCTGGCACTCGGTGGGTAACACTAATACCCATGGATTGCTCCAAGCGTAAACTTCATCTTTCATCATAACCAATGCCGATTGCAACTATTGACACTTTCAAATTGAGACAACGCATCTTAAAACCTGATGGCCGCCAACAGGGAAAGGTGGAAACACAGTCATGGGTGAGCCGAGTTCGCGAAGGAAAAAAACAGGGGGGAGGGAGGAAAGAAAAGAGAAGAAAGAAAAGGAGAAAAGGAGAGGCAAGAGAAGTGTTCGTTACATAGTACAAGCGAGTAACCTGGCGAATCGCAAATAAAGGCCAGAAACAAAAATCACCACAAAAACTGAACAATGAACCACTTATAACACTTTCCTACAAACATTGTCAAAGTGAGAACCCATGCTAAAATCATCCAAAGCTTCGAAAGGTCGCATAGGACTTCAACCTTACGGTTGGTGGAAAAAGCAGCCTCTGGTGCTAAAATCCTACCAACATACGAAGCGATATCCTATGATTTAGAATCAAAGTATATTACTCCGTACAGCAAGTTGCCTTTCTTAACGGGTGAGCAACATAATACTATTGAGCGCATCTTAAGGCCGTATATGCGAGAAGAACAGATCATTTTCAAGCATGAGCCATGCTAATTCAAAGTCAAGCCGAGATAAGAGCAAAGGAGATCAAGAATAAGAATATATGACAAAGCAAAATACAGCAGGTCCGTAGCATATACCATCATAGCATCTCGCCCTGCCACCTCATGCCCTTCTTCTATTCACATAACACACTATGCATCTTATAAGATCTGTGGAACCCTCGTTGCCGATTCGAATCAGGTTAATCAGGGGCGCAAAGTAAAATATATACGTACGTAATCGATCTCACTCGCCGAGCCAAGCGAAAGGCATGATCGCACCAACAAACAGGAGTCAAATCGTCAGCACCCTTTGACATACACCCCCATCCCCCATTATGTAGATATGATGAAAGCACAATTGCTATTCATTATGATCATCCTGTCGAGAGCAACCTATGGACCCCAACCTGATCCAGAAGTATACCACAGGCATCATAAAAACAACCCGCTTAACCATCCTTCCCCCATACCTTATGCACATAACCCCCTATACATCTTACTGAAGTTACTGGACCAGCGAGATCCTCCGTTGTAACCTTCATACCATACTCTAATCGAGATGTAAACCATAGGTGTCCTCCACGCCGATCCTCACCTTGCTTTTCTCTCACATACATAACCCCTTACGCACCTAGTGGAAACATTTGCTGCCATGCAGTATCAAGCTAATCAGGGGGCACGGAGTAATAAAACAACAACACTGAGGACGACCTCACCCGCAGAGCCAAGCCAAGCGACATGATGGCAATACCAAACGAAAGCCATATCATCAACAATCTCCCTGGGTCTGCTCGACATACACCCCCTTCCCCCCATGAATTTGCCACAAAAAGGTGGAACGAATCAAGAGTCATGAAGACCGTTATCGATGCAATCCCAATCCAAAAACCAAACATGACGAAAAACAATGCTCCTGTAATCTCCATAACCTTATTCCCGGGCCCAGAACCTTGATTGAGCATACAAATCAGCAGCAGACTCGGCAGGAACATACATCAACGCTACGCCTTCCTTATTTTATGGTCTCCCTGAAAGACAAAACCACAGTCTTCCCCCGAAGAGAACGTACGGTCATTATAGCTCAAAATTTGGGAGAATTTCCAGACTAGTACTGACAATAAGACAGTACGTTATACTCGGTGTAACACGGTACACTCCTTGCCTATCACGAAATACATACACAAAGGAATGACATAACACGGACTGCTCCCCATCGCCATGGTCTGACATGATTATAAGCAAAAGTTCAATGGCCGAAGCAACTGGATATCTTAGACAACGAGCAGTCTAGAACACAAACGCGATCTTCGTCTACTTCAAACAAATGAAAGACAATGACCAGGAAGTGAAAGACTTCCACCATCTATGCTTGCGGTTTCGTCATTGAGTTCAACCTTACTCCTTCCTCCTCCGTCTTTGCACCTTTCTTGGTCGTAAGTGATGTCGAAAAATCCACTATTCCCAATGCCCTGAAGATGGACGTTTGGCCACCTCCCTCTCGCTATCGTAGCGATGAGTGCTTTGACCGCCCTGCCTCTCGCCCTTGTGGCGATGATCCAAGTCTTCCAAGACACCCACCCACGCGAGACACCAAAAACCTCTCCCTTTTTTATTCTCCGAAGCGTGGCCGACACACCCCACGAGGCCATTAATCCTACATATGCTGAGTCTGCACAACATTCAACACACAACCGCATCGCTCGGGTCAGAGATTCACGTAACTTGTTTTCGACAAATTTGCTCATGTTGTCCTCGCTATTCGTATTCTTTGACTTGATCCTTATAAAGCAGACAGTTTCGAGTCCGACTATAATTGATATTCTTGTACTCGTTCTTTAAGGAAGCGAACAACACCTCGATGATCCCAACCGTTTCAAAAGCGAAGGGAAAAAGGTAGGTGTTGTTCGACAAGTACATTGAACGTTCCCTCACAGTAGACATCTGCCTTCCCCTAAGCCATTTGACCTTCTAAGCGCTTCCATGACAGGCATGCCTTCCATGCCACAACCTACGCCACAACACTACCTCTACGTGGAAAATTGACATGCAACCTGAATAACTCCATGCCACAGAGCTAATACGTGTCCTCATCACATACGACCGCAATAAAGCCCGCCAGACACCGTGATGTGCGTGTCCGCTTCCTATACAACGTCAATAATGCCCGTCAGGCGCCGTGATCGCACATCCCACATCCGTACAAATCCTCCATATATCACCTTCAACACCACAATCAAGTCATTTACAACTCACCTTAATCAACTGAACTGAATCTACTATGCCCATGTGACATTCATGGTTTCTCGCTGATGCGACGACATGTCAAAAATAGCATTACTAAGTTCGTGCACCCAAATTCCAACTTCCACATCGAATTATCTTTCCGCTAGTGCAACACACAGACATTCGACGCCGGCCCTCCATCGATACCGACGAGAGACTTTGACAGTAAACCGGAACAGGATGCTTACATGTTACACCAATAACCAACAAGACATTCTCGACAACCTAAACCCCCCAAACCGCGTAAATGTCGAGATTCCGAGGAGCAAACACTGATCTGGTACCACTACGTTGCATCCTGCCCACTAATTACACACTGTCTTCAATCCTTACTCTCTCACCTTCGAGGGCATAGATGAGGTGATGGCCTCGTGTGTAGCTAGGGAACAAAAAGCTATCGTCCTCAAGCGTTAACTGCGCCGCCCTATACTTTCTGCCTGCACAGGCCATCTGCTCAAAATCCTCCCAGATGGACACAGATCCTCCCTCCGACTTCAGAACCTCATGACGTTCAGTGTACTCGGACGGGCGAACTCCGACTTCAGAACCTCATCACGTTCAGTGTACTCGAACCATCTTTCGCCCGTCTTGATCAACCTGCCACCGCGGCTGGTGTCCCCCTGTATTCCCACGGCCTCTGCGACCACGACAAGCACACGTGTGATGGGCAGTGCCAACACCGCTTTGTACCTCAGGCCAACCGCCACAGCTGTCTCCATAACTGCTTTCCGCAGAACTTTCTTAGTTCTTCAAGGTCTTCAAAACTGTAGAGAGTCGTCGTGCCATGGTGTTCACAAGAATCACAAAGCTGAAGCTACGCACACCCTTTTGTGACCCGCAGCTGCTTTGACTCACAGCAGATGAAGGGCGTGCCATGGACCACTTTCCACCTCCATCATTGACCATGAAGAGGTTATTTATACTGCATGTACTGGCGCCTTGCTGTCCATCATAGCCTGTTGCTGAAACCTCCCTATCCCTCCCCTACCTGCCAAGACACACAGCCTAGGACCAGGCCCCACGGTATGCTCGGAAGGCATTACTCCGGGCAGGTTCACAGCCTTAGGACCAGGCCCCATGGTATGCTTGGAAGGCACGATCCTGGCGTATGGTTCGCGGCAAGGTCCCACTTGCACGGATTAGGAGATTTCGGCCGTTGATCTTCGCTATCCACGGTCAATATGGCATAATTCGTGCAAGTCGGACCTAGCCCCCGGGCAGGTTCACAGCCTTAGGACCAGGCCCCAGGGTATGCTCGGAAGGCACGATCCTGGCGCTTACTCCGGCCAGGTTCACAGCCTTTAGAACCAGGCCCCACGGTATGTTCGGAAGGCACGATCCGGGCGCTTACTCCGGCCAGGTTCACAGCCTTTAGGACCAGGCCCCACGGTCTGCTCGGAAGTCACGATCCTGGCGTTTACTCCGGCCAGGTTCACAGCATTAGGACCAGCCCCCACGATATGCTCAGAAGGCTTCCTGATATGCATGAACATAGCACCACTGGGCCCTGCCCCTTACCACCGACGGACCTGGCGGTTGTTCCGGAAAGGTTCGGGCTTTCAAGCATAAGGCTGGTCGCTACAGGTAGACGGGGAAACATGCGCGACAGGCTATGATGGAAGGCAAGGCGCCAAAAGGAACCACCAGAGCGGATGTGGCGGGCGCTAAATGCATCTTCGCTTCATCTGAGTGTCCTTATACACAGCCGCGCCATGGTCAAGAGTTGACGCAGGAAGTGCTCGGTGGTAGAAAGCGGAGGAGTATGTGCGATTGACCTGGGCCGAATGAGTGCAGCTTCGGTTGACCAGTAAGTGTCAGCTGTGGGCGCAGAAGGGTGTGGGTAGCTTCGGCTTCGTGGAGGCTGTGGCAGGACGATCTCCACAGTTTCAAGGCGTTGAAGAACGAAGAAAGCTCTGCGGAAGACAGCTATGGCGGCTGGCGTGAGCTACAAAATGGTACTGGCAGTGGCAACGACATGCGTGTTTGTCGTGGTCGCAAAGGCCGTGGTAGTGCAAGGGAAGATGAGCCGCGCCGAAGGGTCGACCAAGACGGCCGAACGGCGGCTCGAGTACACTGAACATCATGAGGTTTTTAAGTCTGAGGGAGGATCAGTGTCGATGTGGGCGGACTCGTTTGAGCAGATATCTGGCGCAGGTAGAAAGTTCTCGGCCTTGCACCTCACGCTGGAGGAGGATGGCTTTTTGCTCCCTAACTACTCTCCAGGCCATGGCGTCATTTATGTCCTTGAAGGTGAGAGATAACGGAGTGAAGACATGCGTAAGTAGAGATCAACCCGTGAGTCAGGATGCAGCATGTTGATGTCAGTCCAGTGAGTCCACATTAAATTCTCGCAGCGGTTTTGTGGTAGGCGTATATCGGGACGGCTATGATGCGAAGTACCTCTGGCAATCACACGAGTGTTTTCCCCTCGGAATCTGAGTATTAAGCGTCTTGGGGTCCAGTCTTTCAGTGAATTGTTTGTCGGTTCTCCTGAAAACAAATGTAACAGTTGCTTTTTTATTGTCGTCAACATCGTTGGTATCACAGTGGAGCGGCGTCGTAAATATCGTGGTGTGTTGCACTGGAAGTGGGAAAACGTAAAACCATTCCCTGGGAACCTCGGCACCAGCCTATTGAGCTTGAGGTCGCCGATTCGATTCCGTGCAGGATCGAACCCAGGAGAAATACATGAGCCATGATTGGGCCAGGGCCAGGGGCATTATGCTAGCATTATGTATGTTGTAATTTTAGTACTGTGTATAGTTTGTGCCTGGCATGCAGCTATTTAGGGTGCGTGTTGGCATGCAGCTATTCAGGGTGCATGTTCATAGTATATTGTGCTAGCAATGTTAGTGCTGTGGCATGGAGGACATGACGCCATTACCCGTCTTCACCCAAATACAACGTACGGTCGTTACGGCTGCATCTGGACTCTGAAGCCGCCCCACATGCAGCTATAATGACCATACGTTGTGTTCGGGTGAAGACGGGTTAGTTGGACAAGTGTTTAGGGAAAGAAAGATTTCTACCGTTGCAATGTATTCGTTAAACTGGTTCCTTCTGTTTTTTTTAAACGGTCGGGTCGTGCTGTCCGCTTCTCTGCGTAGGAAAATAGAAGAGTATTCAATAGCGAGAAAAACATGAGCGTAGTAGTAGAGAACTACCTAGTTGCATGTATTTCTGACTCGAGCGAAGCGATTGTGTGTTGGATATTGTGCAGGCTCAGCATATGTTGGACTGATGACGCCGTGGGGTATCCCGGCCACTCTGCAGAGAACTAAGAAGGGGGAGATGTTTGTTGTCCCGCGTGGGTGGGTGACTTGGATCTGCAATCATCACCACAAGAGCGAGACGGGCGGCGGTCAGACGTCCACCTTTAAGGCATTGGCTGTTGTGGATTTCCCAGCATCACTGGCGAGCGAAAAGGGTGGAAAGACTGAGACGAACGGGGTAAGACTCCTCGAGTACTGGACGAAACTGCGACATTCATAGATTGATGTCTTCTTTCAGTGTTCTTTTTTTTTGTGTTTTTTTTGGATCACTTCTAGATTTATAATTTATGCGTGTCAGTCCTTATGCAGAGGCGGCGGGGCCATACTAACCTTCTTATGTGTTGTTCGTAATTTGACGGATGTCCCGAAATACATTTTGTTATTGTGATGAATTTGCGGAGTGGTGAAAATTCTCTCTCGTGTGGGTCGTGTGAAGTCGGCTTCGTGAATAGAATGGACGGTCAGTATGTCCGTATCTGGTCAACTTTTCAGTCCAGATGCAGGGAAAATGATGTTACTCTCTATTCGGGTGAAGACGGTAGTAATCATACTAATCTTAGACTTGTGTTGTTTGTATTTTGACGAATGACCCGAAATACATTTTGTTACTGTGAAGAATTTGCGGAGTGGTGAAGATTGTCTGTCGTGTTAAGTCGTCTCCGTGAATAGAATGGACAATCAGTATGTCCGTATCTGGTGAAGTTTTCAGTTCAGATGCAGGGAAAATGACGTTACGCTTTATTCGGGTGAAAACGGTAGTAATCAGAGCACGTGCCAGCTCTTTCCGCGATGGGGATTGTTGGAACTCTTTTGTCGGTGCTTAACGATATGATTGATATCCGATCGTGGCGATAGGGAGACGTCGGCTGTTCACGTCGACTTGATGCCATATTTCATGTCGCACATTGCATAAAACACCACATGAGAAAAATAAATTAGCAATTCGACGTCGATGGTTGAATCATCTTACACCATTATCATTGGTTCGTGTAGCATATACGTACGAAAAGTAATTTTATGTTCTAATTTTTTTATGGAGTGCTGGTCTGTCACGCCAGAGGTCGCCTTCTCTAGCTTGACTGCTTGTCTAATCTTTCTGGAAATAAGAAGGGGCGTCTTTCATGGACAAACGTGTGCGGTAGTTTTTCAGGGAAACCATTTATTAAATTGGCGTTTTTAGACTTTCCTTTTTTTTTTCTTTTTTTTTCTGGGTTGACTCTCTGCAGCTTCATATCTCGTAATGTTTCAATTGTTTTTGGATGTCGACGTGGTGCATTAGCAATGGATATGCGGTCTTTCAGGGAAACCATTTATTAAATTGGCGTTGACTTTCTTTCTTTTCATTCTTTCTTCTCTTTCTTTCTTTCTTTTTTTTTTTTTTTCTTTCTTTTTTTCTGGGTGCAGACTCTCTGCAGCTTCATATCCCGTAATGTTTCAATTGTTTTTGGATGTCGACGTGGCGCATTAGCAATGGATATGGGGAGTCGGTGTCTATAAGTTGGCGTCTGTACATTAGTGTAGTCACTGTAGTGTAAACTCTGTAGATGACGTTCCGCATGAACGATTCAACTGTCACGATTGGGATGGTAGGTGCCTGTTGTTTTTCTGTGAGTTGATGCCTGCTGTTTGCTTAAGGTCTTTTAACTCTTTAGTGGGACCTTTTCCCTACATTGTTTATGCCGTCGCATTTGTTGTCGAATGCTTCCAGCCTGATGGTTTTCAAGGGCTAATTGCAGAAATAGTATTTTTTCCTGTGCATGGGAAGTACGGAAAATACCATATTTTTTCTGTCTAACTTGCCGAACGCTGTTAAATTGTGTTAATTTGCAGTGTATTAGGTATTTTAAATGAACCTTGGGAACCGATGGTGCTTTTTGCAATTGAACTTTGAAAAACCAATATTCTTTAACCCTTCTTTTAGCGCGATACGTTAATTTCAAATCGATGTTCGTTTTGTATTTGCCTGTTTGTTCGTTTAAAGAGTCTTTGTTTCGCGGGATCTCTTACCGGCATTTTTATGTTGTCGTCGATTTGCTGACGAACGTCTCCCGCCTGTTGGTCCTTCGAACGTGTTATTATTTTTATTCCCCCCCCTTTCCCCCCGGGGGGGATGGGCCGCGCGACCCGCCGCTGAGTGCAACAAAAAAGGCAACGCTGGAGGGGTCCCCTGTGACCCTTCCGTAGCCCTAGAAAATTAAATATCATGTGGCCCGATGAATTTAACATCATGTGGCCCGATGGACCACTGCTGATCAGAACAGATACTATACTTGAGCGTCGCCAGAAGGCCGAGAAAGATTCGGTTATGGTAATTTTTGTTTTTCTTTTTATGGTACTTCTGAGAAGAACGTGCGTTGTATGGCTGTGGTTTTGTAACTTTTGCAGTGCTATTTCTTGGCCGGCGCTTCGGAGCGAGGGGGTGAAGGGCGCGCAGGGCACGGAAGTGTTCTTCACGGCTTCAGCAACGATGTGCTCGCCCAAGCGTGGGGTTTGGATGAGGCAGATGTGGACAAACTACTCCGTTCGCAGGAAGGTGTCGGGATTGTCAAGGTGAGTGGTGACACCAACCATTCAGGCCTGGGAACCTACCGCCTTCCCCTGAACATTACGCATGTGCGTTGTATTCGAGTTCTCGACATTTCAAAGAGAAAATCTGTGCGTAGAATGTGGCAGTTGTGGTGTGAGCAAGTACACCGGTTGCACACGATAATCTACGGCCCGTACCGGCTGCTGTGTGTTTCGTCTTATTATTATAAATTATAGTTGGTTCGATCGAATGCAGTCACGCATGCCTATCTTGTTGAAGGGATTGGTGGGGGGGTGGGGGGTGGGGGGTGGGGGGCGTGCCGAAAGGGTTTTAGGTGTGTATCAGGTGGTAACGTGGTAGTGATGAAAATTGGTGGTGTGGTGGCTGGTGATAATGGAATGGAAAGACTTATATAAGTTGGAGGTGGTTTGTGTCAATGATACGAAGTTGGGGGGAGGTTGTGTCAATGATACGGCTCAATGGATAAGAGTCGTCTGTGTGAAATTCGGAGCCCGGCAGGGCTGTTTAGATGGTGAATGAAGGATGGAGTATGTTTGTGTCGATCAAGAAGGGTGGTAGGTGGGTTGGTGTGCTCTTATAGGAATAATGTTGAAACTTCTGTTGTATTATGGTGCACGTACGTGTGCTGGCGTGGCAGGTGACTAAGACTGGGCATCCGGAGTTGTGGGAGCGTTTTGTGAGAAAGCTGTCGCACATGGAAGTGTTGAGCGACATGTTCAGCTTCGTGGATGGACTCGCACACACCAAGAGACATGGGGGTCGTCACGGAGAGGAGGAAACCGCCTCCTGGTTCTTGGGGGAATTTACCTATAATGTCGAGACAGCGACTCCTGCTGTCTTCAATGAAGGTGGTGAAATGCGTGTCGTTGGCAAAGAACTGCTGCCGACTCTTGGAAGGTTTGGCATGGGTTTCTCTCTCGCTGTCGGTAAACTCAAGAAGGTATGCGATGTCTCATTGTAACTGTATTTCTTTGATTACCTCTGTTCGTTGGTCACCTGTGCTTTGTCTTGTTTCAATCGGAGAATGGGATGATTTTTTTTTTTTTGTTTTTTACAGGACGGAGTAGTTCTTTTTGTGTTTTTATGAAAGGGTAACAGCGTTGAGATATCATTTTGAAGGTGACCGGCCCCAGGTAATTCAGAATTGTGCTATTTTGGTCATCTAATTGTATCTGGATTCGAGCTCGAGTCTGTACTTCAACAGTTCGTGTGTACCCGACGTGCTTGTTTATTTTTATTTACAGAAGGAAAAGAAGGTCGACGGCCTTGAGATGTGATCATCAATCTGACTGGCATTAGGTAAATTCAAGATTGTAGTATTTCAGCCATTTGACTTGAGTTTGAGTTTTAACTCTGGTCTGTATTTCGACAGGTCGGGGATGTATCAACTGAGCTAGGCTGGTTGGTGGACCCGACGATTTCGGTAAGAAGACATGGAGATTGCGGCCAGTAACGTTAAGAGTTGAATCCCAAGGAATATTTGCAGAGGTCTGTATTTCGACAGGTCAGGGGTGTATCAACTGAGGCCGCTAGCCGGGGGCCAGGTCCCACTAGCAGCGTTGAGTTTCCTCAACGCCTGAATCTGGACGCGCTCGTGGAGATGTGCGGTTGAGAAAACTCAACGCGATTTCTGCACATATCCACATACAAGTCCAGATTCAGGCGTTGAGGAAACTCAACGCTGCTAGTGGGACCTGGACCCGGTTCTGTATTTCGACAGGTCGGGGGTGTATCAACTGAGGCCGCTAGCCGGTTGATGGACCCGACGATTTCGGTTAAAAAAACATGGAGATTGCGGCAAGGAACGCGAGAGTTTAATCCCAAGGGGTATTTACACTGGTCTGTATTTCGACAGGTCGGGGTGGTGTATCAACTGAGCTAGGCCGGTTGGTGGACCCGACGATTTCGGTAAATAAACATGGAGATTGCGGCGGCGGGAAACTTGAGAATTGAACTAGGGGTAGTTACACAGGTCTGTATTTCGACAGGTCGGGGGTGTACCAACTGAGCTAGGCCGGTTTGACCCGACGATTTCGGTGAAAATAGCATGGAGATTGCGGCCAGGAACGTGGGAGTTGAATCCCGAGGAGTATTTAGTATTTACACTGGTCTGTCCTCAGGGAGTTGGACGGGGCAATGCTGAGTTTACTGTCTTCCCTCGAACATAACACGAACCACAATTTCGGGGTTTTCTGAACCGACATCGTCACAGCTCACCGGGCTCCCGCCGGTAGGACCTGAAAACGGAACGAGATGGTCTGCTCATGAGTAAGTGTTATGTAAGTGCAGTGTCTACCATCTTCCTCCGAACGTATTGCATTTCAAGTACACTGTTTAGTACGTATACAAGCGATCTCTCCATTCCGATACAGCCATATGAGGATGCGTCTGTCTACGGCCTTTGAACATAATGCAACGCACCCTGATAATGAGCGTCTGATAAGGTACGTATACAAGCGATCATTCCTGCATGGTACAGCCAACGAAGGTGCGTCTGTGTCTACTGTCAATCCTCCGAGCATAAGGCACCCTGTTTATGTTTTGACAATTTCTAGCGGTTTGCTGTGGTTAGCGAGCAAATGAATATGCAGTACGTCAAAAAAAAAAAAAAAAAAAAAAAAGTATGTGCGAAAATTCATTTACCCAAAAAAAGAAAAGGCGTTTTTATTGTGGTTTTCTGTCTGCGCTGTTTGTCTCGAATGTGGATCATTTTCTTGATTGGACAGGGCGCGTTGCAAGCCCCAGGGTGGTCTGTCAATGCTCACAGGATTGTGTACGTGACCAGCGGTAGCGGACGGATTCAGATTGCCCATCCGAACGGCAGTAACGCTCTCAACACTCACGTGCGTGCTGGGTCGGTCGTTGTCATCCCGCGGTTCTATCCCTCTGTTAAGGTAAGTTTGGTGTGTGCGTAACGGTACGTGGAATGTAGACAATATTGGAGCAGCTGGCTGCTCATGAAAATGGCGGGCTTCGAACATAATGAAAAGAAAGAAGCAGACAAATGAAGAATCGTTTTCATCGACGAATATTTAGGTTTCTGTTGATGAAAGCAGTTGCCTGTAGCGGTTGCAGAGTCTAATTCGATGTTTTCCTTGAATCGAAGGAGTTTTTATGTGGGGTGATTGCAGAAATAGCGTGTTTTGTTGTACAGGTTCAAGAGATCTATTTTTGTGAGGAAAGTGGGACCCCGTTGTAATTTTTTTATTTTATTTTTTTCAATTATCATATCTCCCCGTTGTAATTTATTTTTTTTTATTTTTTTTCCAATTATCATATCTGTTTTTTTCTTTTTTTTTATTTAAAAAAAGCTAATTCTTTAAGCCCAACCAATTCAATTACCTGTCAAATCTGGACAGGACGGCCTTTCAGGCCTTTTTTATTGTCATTATAGATGGTATTACGGGGAACCCCGTGGCAGCCACATCCGTGCTCAAGCCTCCAACGAGAGAACATGCGGGAGCTGCACCCACCAGCAGGTGCGATACCTGCTACAGCAGGTGGGCGATACCTGCCAGGGGTCAGCCGGTAGCATCGGTGGGTGCGATACCTGCTACAGCAGGTGGGCGATACCGGCCAGGGGTCAGCCGGTAGCATCAGGACCGAGCTTCTTCGATGGGCCAGTCACTGTGCCTCCCCTCCGGTCCCCTCCCCCTATGAACATCAGCAGTCTCTGCTCAATGCCACTCGGGGGGACCAACGGCATATCTCTAGCTGGCGGGCGCCAAGCTTGCCCAGGAAGGTGCATATCTTTGGCCAAGTATCCTACAAAAAAGATTTCCTAAAGCCAAAAGCATTAAGGGATTGCAATCGGAGTAGGAGCATCATGACGTCTTTCGATGGCTTAGCCAAAAGCATGAAAGGATTGCCATCAAAGTAGGAGCATCATGACCATCTTTCGATGGCTTGGAAAGCATTGGTTGGAGCAAGAAAAGTGGGAAAAAGTAAACGAAAAATCAAGTCTTTTTTTTTTTTTTTTTTTTTTTCCCAATAAAAGGCGACGGTCTTGAGATATCATCATTGAGCGGAACGGCCCCAGGCAATTCAGAAATGTTCGGTTTTTCTCGTCAAGTTCCATCATCTGGGTTTGAACACGGGTCTGTATTTCAACAGTTCAATGGTGTACCCACTGGTGTGGGGGTCCTTATATCTTTATAAACCCACTTATCTTTGAGAAAGTCCGCCAGATTGTTTTCCTTCATAAATTCCAGTTGGCTCTAGCCTCTTGGGTCCTGCAAATATTTTTTGCTGTGAAACTACCGGGACCTCTCGAGCTGCAACGAAATATATATTTTTGCAGCGAAATATATAGTTTTGCAGCGAAACTTGGGCCCCGCCAAAGTTTTTGCTGTCAAACTTGGTCGTCATCTTGAGCTTTTCAGCCCGGCTTAGTTCTGGGGTCAGATGCGTCCAGGGAAATATATATTTTTGCAGCGGAACTCGCACTAGGACTTTTTGGACTGAGCTCTGGGCGTTATCGGGGTCCAAAATTCTCCAAACAACCAGGGAATGGTGGAATTCCGGTCAGCAACGCTGAGGAAAGTCCTAGTTCGAGTTTTCAACCCCTCTCAGTTCTGGGGTCAGATGCATCCAGGATATGCTGGAACTCTGGTCAGATACGTAACATCATACGTTTAGGAAAGTTGGTAGTGTGAGTTGGCAATCCTGCTACATGAACGGAATTAGTCCTTGGGAGGTCAGATGTGTGAAGAGATGATCATTAGCCAACCGTGAGGCCGGAGTTCATGGAAATGATGGGACTCTGGTTTTACAGAAGATGACTAATTTAGGCTATTCTTTGTCGGAAACCCATGAAGGAGTTGTCCCACGTTGACCAACTCCAAGCACAAAAAAGAGGTGTTGATGCGTTAATGACACGCTCACAGGTTTGATGATGGAGGAAATTTGGTAGGGTGCTGCTCATGTGTGAGTATGGACTCAGGACTTCCTTCACCTCTATCCTGATGTTCGGAGTGATGAAATGGGTGGTCAGGTTTGCTCGTTCTCTGCTTCGGTCTCTGCTCAGTATTCGTGTGGGAGATTTCCCTCTTCTCTTTTAAGTATTGCATGATACTCCGGGTTGTTTGTGGAGGGTTTCCCTGCCTCCTGTTCTGATTGTTATAATGAAATTACATTTTATATTTTTTAAATGCATGATTGTTATAATTATCTTCTTTTTTTTTTTAACATGTAACGAGATGGCCCGTCGATGGGTGTTGTTCGTTTTGAAAGGGCGGTGGTGTAGACCTATAACCATCCAACTCGACCTATAATCATCATCCAAGTGACCATCCCCAGGTAATTTAAGAGTGCGGATTCGAACACAGGTTCCCAAGAGGTTTTAGAGTGACCAACTGAGCACACACTCGGACTAGCACTACATTGAGTGTATCTGACTGTAGTTATGGCCTTGGATTCCTCTGACCGCATGTACATTGCAGTAGTACGGTAAAAAGTCCTAGCGCAAGTATGCCTTGAGCTAGACCCGTTGGTAACGACTGCGGCGAATGGTATTGTGCTGCGTGCCATTCTGCAATTTCTGTTTGGTGTTTGTGTCCCCGATGCTCCCCACTTCTGTTATTACAGCCTAATTGCTCATGGGTGATACGTTGTGGCTGCCTGTTTGTGTTGTAATTTTTTGCCAGATCGCATCGAAGGATGGTCTCGAGTTCGTTAGTGTGACCACGTCTTCGCTGCCGCTCTTGGTCAATCTTGCCGGCCATAATTCCCTCCTCAATAACATGCCCGAGCGTGTCGTCGAAGAGGCATTCAACATTCCTTCAGAGCTTGTGAAGAAGCTACGCCACCAGAGGGTGCAGTATACTGTCATTCTGCCGCCGCCAAGCTCTCAGAAACAACAGCAGGAGGAGAAGCTGTAGAGGAAGCTGGTTTAGTACTAATGCACGAAGACTTGCTAAATGAGATTGAACACTCGCTGATTACTTGACAACGAAGTATCAGCCAGTGGCCCAGCGGAGTGCAGCGATGTTGTGTACAATTGCTTTCGGTCAGTGAATGTTCATGACACTTGGCAGTCAATTGCAGACTGTCGATCACACCCGTACTGTGGTCTAATACTGTCAACCGTATGCTTGAACTCTCAGTCACACCCGTACTGTGGTCGACGCCGAATGTCGGACTCGATGGTCGTACTATTGACCGTATGCTCGGGCATGACATTGAAAGAATTAGGCTGCAGGTGTCGTGTTGGTCTATTGTAGAGGAGAGCAAATGACTGTTCTGGTGACGGTCAGGAAAAGGAATGATACGACCATCTATCGTGTATATTAGGAAGCAAGAGATTGAAGGGAGGCCACAGCACAATTCTTTTGGTGGGAACAGAAGAGTAGGTTTTGACGGCATGCACACGTGAATGCGATGGAATGTGAATGTGCACCGGCACCTGTGGGCATGTCCAAACCTGTGGGGTCCAGAGGGGATGTGCATAGAAGATGGATTGGGGGTGTTGGAGCAGTTGCTGACCCGGCTGATTTCAATGTGCATCCATCTGTGTGGATGTCCAGACCTGTGGGAATGTGCATACAAGATCGATTGTAGGATGTTTATCTGTGGTCGTTGTATTGCTATAGATTCAAGGGGGGTGTTGAAGCAGCTGTCGGAGCACAGCTGCTAACCTGGCTGTGCGGCTCTCCCATAGCATGGTGTACATTATGTGCATACAAGATCGGTTGTAGGATGTCACTCATCTGTGGTCGTTGTATTGCTATAGATTCAAGGGGGGTGTTGAGCAGCTGTCAGAGCACAGCTGCTAACCCGGCTGTGTGGCTCTCCCATAGCATGGTGTACATTAATTCCCATTGTTTGTGTAAACTCCTTTTGTTTGGGCTGTGGTTGATTTGTGTGTGGTTGCTTTTGAGGTTCGTTTGTACTGTGTTGGTAATTTGTACAAGACTTGATGATGGGTGGGAGAGATGGTAAGTGAGATAGGGCCACATGCTCAATCTACTGCTATTGTAGCTTTTAACCTACTGTCTTCGATGGCCGGTTATTATAGCTACATTTGGCACAACTTCGAGTCCAGATGCAGCAATAATGACCGGGCATTTTATTTGGGTGAACACGGTAGCCTGGTAAGTGAGTGGCAAGGAAATGCCAAGGATCAGACTTGGCAAGTAGGAAAGAGTTTGGGGAATTTAGAGCAAGTCGCTTAGTCTGTCACAAGAACGTTGTGATGATGGGTGGGAGAGAGACCAAGTGAGATATAGGGACACGTGCTCAATCTATTGCTATTGTAGTTTTGAAACTGGCCCTGGAAGTGAGTGGGCAGGATTGGACTAGGCCAGTAGGTAGAGTTTTGGGAATTCAGAGCAAGTCAGTTAGTCCGTGATGCGTTATGTCTTGCGATAGATGAGTGTTTAGGGTTTAGGGTTTTGTCTCTTATCTTGTGAGAGATTACTTGTTTCAGGGTGTACCTGTCCCGGCTGTCCGGCCGTAAGGTGTACTTGGATTTTATCAGTGTACTAATCGGTCAGAACGTGTTGTTCCTTTTTGAAGAGACTCCACCGAATTCGGATTGTATCAGTTCAGTAACTGGTTAGAACGGGTTGGTTTTGTTTGTCATTGAAGAGATTCCGCGTCTGCGATCTGCTGGAGCTGGGGGCATCACTGGTGGTTGAGTTCTTGAATTTGACTGCAGTGGCGTTGAGCATTCCTAAGTAATTGTGAGCGAGTCAGAAGAGATGGGTTGACTTGACACATGCATTCGACTTCAGTGTGTGCAATATGAGACTTTTTGTATGACCCTTGCAACCAGAGCCAAATGGAAAAAACAAGGGACGTGCAATTTGTACTACAGTGTGTCCTGGTTGTGTGTGATGATCTTTTGAAATCTGTTTGATGATCTCTTGAATGCTGCTGTGTTCAGAATCTAACCAAGTGGCGCAAGAATCTTTGGGCAGTCAAACTGCAGACAAGTGTGGTGGTTGGGTGAAAAGGAGCACTGGTTTCACAAAACCGGCATACGGGTCTTTCACGACCCAGTCACCCAGATGGTTCTCGTCCGGTCCTGTTCTAGTGAATGAGGTGGGGAGTAACTTTGGAAGAAAATGCTGCTTGAAAGAGGTGGGGTTTTGAGGTTTGGGTCTGAAAGCCGAAAAGGCACTGGGACTACAGGAAGGGGGTTGAAATGTGTATGGCTGCAGCACTGTTGAGGTTGTGTGTGTCTTTTTGTCTGTGGCTGTGCATGTTTTTTGGGCTCTTCTGTGGTACTCAGAGGCTAGAGCCTATGATGCTGTGGTCTGCTGAATGGCCGCAGGGTTTATTGAGTTCGCATTGTGGCTGTGCATTGTGATTGTGCTTTCGGATGTATGTGCTGGTATTTTGGTCTCCAAGGAATGCGGGCTTGTCTCGATCCTTTTTGTTTATGGCGTAACTCGTGGTTTGGGGGTTGATTGGGGCTTGCAGAAAACAAAAAAAGAAAGTTAAAAAATAAATCTTGATTGATTGATTGATTGGCGGGGAGGAGGTCCCCCCCCCACAACTGGGCACGCACACACACACATGGTATTTTTTTTTCTTTCTCGATTGATTGATTGATTGATTGGTGGGAGGGGGGGGGTTTGACCCCCCCTTGCACGAGCTCTCTCACACACAAACACACACACTTACGCACTTTTTCTTTTTTGCTTTTTTTTTCTTTGATTGCTTGCTTGCTTGCTTGATTGATTGATTGATTGATTGGTGGGAGGGGGGTTGCCCCCCCTTCCTCTCCCCCCCCCCCACACACACACATGGTGAGTAAAGTCTACCACATTTCTCAGGGGTGTTACTAACTCTGGTCGATGTGGCGAGTCCTTATCCATCAGTCAAATGAATCCTGGGCAGACTGTATCAACCTCCTGATGAGTCAGTGAAAAGTCCGACGAAATTGTCTGGCACAGTCGTGCTTTTGTTTTAGCGTATAGCAGACTCATCAGGAGGTTGAACCCCGACAGTCTGCCAGGATTCATTCGACTGATTGATAACGACTCACCGTGTGTGTGTGTGTGTGTGCACGAGGGGGGGGGGTGATTGATTGATTGATTG
>BFEA01000061.1:2858760-2872712 GCA_003427395.1 Chara braunii
CTCTCTCTCTCTCTCTCTCTCTCTCTCTCTCTCTCTCTCTCTCTCTCTCTCTCTCTCTCTCTCTCTCTCTCTCTCTCTCTCTCTCTCATCGGCATCCTTGCTAGCTGGCATGTGGCAAACCTCCGACCAAGAACCTTTGTCGCCGCCCAACTCTTCATTTGTGCAACAGCTGCTGCCCGAAGAGCCTGTGTGATTGTCGTTTGTCATGTTGTGGTGCTTCTCTATCCTCCTCGCCATATCCAATGTTACCCAGCACGCTTTCTCTACTTCGAAGGGAGGAAGGGTATTGGCTTTCTCTCCTTTGCTTGCAGACTCTTCTTCTAGCAACTTCGGGTTCTCTCTGTCCTTCTCCAAGTACTCGCGTGTGTCCATGTCCCGCTCCCTGTCCTTCTCATGTTGAAGCCGTTGTCTCTCATTATCATGCAGATCTGGCTGGATCTTTGTGTGTCCTATGAACGGGCAACAGACGGAAATAAACGTCGTTGTACCTGTTGAATAGCCCCCAGAGCCCCTGTTGAATCCTGTTTAACGGGAAAACGGGGGTCTCCCGTTGAATCCTGAAAAACAGATTGGGCGCGTTGGGCCTCGGACACGTGGCCCTACGCACCCAAACACTAAAACCAGAAGAAAAACATAAAATTTGACCCCTTCCCTACGAGCCCCCAAACCTACCCGGAAACCCTCAAGAGTCAAAACCACTACGAGCCCCAAGCCCCCTTCCCCCACCCGGCCCATCCTGCCGCCGGTGCTATCCTGCCACCCGCCTCATCCTGCCGTACCCAAATCTACCCAGGTGTATGTGTGTGTGTGCGCATGACTGTTGGTGTGTGTGTATGTGCGTGCATGTGTGTGTGTGTTTATGTATGTTTGTGTTGTGTGTCTGTGTGTGTTGTGTGTCTGTGTGTGTGTGTGCATGTCTGTTTTTCCTTTTTTTTAATTGTTTTTATGTTTTTTTTCAATAAAACAAAAACAAAAATGTTGTTCTATATCTTTGTAATATCTACAACCTTTTTTTTTTCTTTTTTCTTTTTTAAGCCCTAAACAAATCTCTAAGAAACCAAAAAAAAATAACACTCATTTCATCTTTTGTTGTTTTTTTTTCCGTTGTGTTTATGTTTTTGATTTTTTTTAAATATAGTCAAAGCTCAAAAACTTAAATAAAAAAATGGAGTTGTAGACCTCAAAAATATCTACAACCCCAAATTTGTTTATTTTGTTTTTGATTATTTTTAGCCCTAAAAAAGCTAGGTAGCACGGCTTATCTGGCCGGATAATATGGTCGGATTATCTGGGGTTATGATTATCCGGAAATCTGGATGATTAAAAAAATGGCAAAAAAAAGCAAAAAAAAACAAAACAAAACAAAAAAAGTCATATTGCACATGTAAAATACAATAGACCTTTTTTTTTTTTTTTTTTTTTTTTTGAGAAGGCCCCTGCACAAGGCCTCTATCCTGGCGGTGGTAAGAGAACCACCGGGATTGAGGCTTTGCCTGGCGGGCCGCTCCATCTATTGGTGGGGAGCATCATCACCTGCTGGAAACCGGGTTCAGCGTCCCTTAGATACATCGTTACAAAACAATACCGCAATGTACATCAATGTCGTTGACGCCCTTGTGCTGGAAACTGGGTCCAGCGTCCCATATCCTTGTCTGCTTTTCCAAACCAATCCTGCAGCAGGGGAGGGTATCGGAGGGGAGCACTGCGGGGCACCAGTAGAGCCTCCTCCAACCTCTGACCCCTGTTGTCCACCAACTATCCTCCTGGCGCCTATTGCTGAGCATCATGGGACTCAATCAGAATTAGCACAGCAGAATGTCTCAAACTATCTGAACAGTGGTTCTGACATATGACCGCATCAGACACCCACTTCTGAGCTAATTGAGTGACGAGCAGTAGGAGGGGGCGATAAGCAAGCCAGTGGAGACTCCCTCCTTCACCCATCCCCTGCCCACCACCCACAACTGTCCACCCACTGTCCCTAGAGCGCCTAATGGTTGTCAAGCCAAGAATACCGAAAATGTTGCAGAGTACTGAGAATGCGAAGAAGGGATATTCCCAGAACAAAAATGCGAGATGCTGGCCAATTGGCAAGGAGTCTCCTGCCATGTCGTTTATGAGCGCTTAGAATGTCTCTAATCCCCAAATATTCCTCCATGGTCAAAGGGTGGGGAGGAAAGGGGTCGCCAAACTCCTGCGCAGGTCTAATCTGTTCTCCAGGATCCACCCCTGTCCAGTCCTTAAACAGAAGCTGATAATCTTTTTCCAGGTCTCCCTCTCGTCCTTCCCCCTGGTCCAACCTGTCTCTTGTCCAGCTCACCCTTGCAACCCAACCCTCCCTCTCCCCCCCAAGCTAGCCTTCACAGAAGCGAGAGATGATGCTTTTGATATCCCCCCTATTGTGCACCTGTCCCAGTTTGTCCTTCACGCTGTGCCATTGTGATGTGATTTTCTGATGGAAAAGCAGCCGTATCTGTTCTGTGACCTCCCCCTCTTCTACCCTGGCCCCTTCCAATTCTAGGATGCACCTTCGCCACCATATGGTCCAGAGGACTGTACGCCGACCCAGGGAGAACATGTTTGCTACAAAGGTATCGTCGCTAAAGGGGGGGTAGTGTCCCAGCAGGATTGCCCTCCAGTCCCAAGGCCAGAGTGAGCCTGGGACAATGTGCCTCCCGATCCTATCCCACCATCTCCACAGTAGGACAGCCGCAGGGCATTGTAGGAAGATGTGCTCAACCGTCTCCGGGCGCTTTTTTCCGGGGAAGTTTTGGAGACAACCCCGGCACCAGGGGAGCGCCCTTCCTTGTTGCTCGAGTTGTGTATGATGAATCAGCCAGTTATTTGTCGGCAGACAACGGTGAGCGATTTGCCATTGGAGGGCGGAGATTTTTGCTGGCCGTTTGTTATACTCGCTGAACCATTTGATAGGTCTGAGCGAGCTTCGGTCTACATTTAGATGGCGCTGCCATCTGTCCGCCACCACATCTCGTAGCCCGTGCTTAGGCCTGAGCATCCAATAGACAGACTTCGTTTTTAGAGCGACTAGTTGGACCGTTGTTTCCTCCCCTCGTCCCCCCCCCCTCCCCCCCCCATCCTTGCCTTCCCTTTCCTTTCCACGACCATCTCCATTCTTGGGGGTCAAAGGGGAGATTCTCAATCGGGGTCATTGGTCGATACGCTCTCCAACCTCCCCCTTCATCTAGTACCCTAATGCGATAGACTTCTGATTTCCTTTTCCAGATGAAGGGTTGGCTATTTCCTTGTAGCCGCCCTGATTATGTAACATCGTAACATTCTACTAGAACTTGTGTCTGATGTACAAGGTGCACAAGGCCCACTTGTGATTCTTGGCCGGGGAGCCCCACCCAATCACCTATTTCTAGCGTTGGACCCTTCTTAAGCCTGGTGTACCATTGAATAGGAAAGCTTTCAATAAGTTCTTCCATTGTAGTCTCGAGGGAGTGGCAGTAGCGCAAGCACCTTTTCATTCTAGCGGCGCTTTTCCATTCTCTGTGCTCCCCATCCCATAGGTCCCCCACCCTCAACACCCCGTGTTGCACCCAAATTTTCCAGGGGGAGTCCGAGTTGTTTCTCACCTGCCCAAGGGAATCTGTAATCAGTCTGTTTTCGAACACTGGTTGCCTAATTATCTCTTCCCATCTATCTGGGGTGGGGCGGTCGGGGAGTGGGAGTGGGAGTCTCCTCCACGTGCGTAGGAGGCATATCCAGTGTTCGTCCACGGGGTCCCCACTCCTGTATTTCCTTGGGAGTCTCCAGCACCTGTCCTCGAGCCATGTGAAAGGGTCTATTTCCGGGGGGGGTTCCGGGGCCAAAGCCGTGATTTGTGTTAATGCCAAGGGAACCCAAGGGGAGGAGGTTTCAAAGATGACGTGTTGAATCCAGTGGATGCTCAGAGCCTGAAGCTGTGTGGGGGGTCCACGATCCCGAGCCCTCCCCTAGCCTTAGGCTAAACCACAGAGTCCCATGCCACCCGACTGATGGCGTGGGCGTTACTACTGTCCCCCCTCCATAGGAAGGCCGCCAGCTATAGACCTACGTTCCTATTACATAAAAATCTTGATAGGTCATGGAAGGGTTCAAAGGGGGTAAGATGAGGAATAAAGGGGGTTAGAGGGGGGATGATTAATTTGTTTTATCTAAAAAAAAAATTTCCCCTGTTTTTTTAATCTTCTTATCTGTTGAGATATCAAAGATGGCCTCAAGCCAAAAGTTGTTTGTATCATTGATATAAACAACATACTTTTTTCCAGATTTTTTTGAATTATTTTTTTTTTGGGGAAAAAACAAATATTTTGCGCAGGGCCGGATTTTCCTTATCCGGAATTAATCCGGAATTTTCATCCGGATTGAAAAATTCCGGATAAAATTGGTCTGCCGGATATCCGGGTTTGCTACCTAGACAAAAAGAATAAATGCGGACCCCAATGTAACCCGTCTAACGGGCTTTTCAACGGGGATTCAACGCGGATTGAACGCACGTTGAATCTTTCAACGCGGAACCCGCGTTGAATGGATTTTCGGACACACAGCCTATGCGTACCTTAGTTGCCAAAGGTACCTGCCACGTGTGCACTCGACTCCATGCACAACGTCCCTCCTAGAGAAGAGGCTGTCATCTGGCCAGTGGGGCCTGAAACCGACGCTGACATACCTAAAAAAAACTTCCTGGCGGCCTGGTGGGGTCCGAAGTCAGCCTTCCACACCAAAACTTTTCCAGCCGCCGGCCAGTGGGGTCCGAGCCTGACTCAAAAAAGCTACAGTCAGCTGCCAAATCTCTCCCTGGCGTAGTACTGCAAATCTCTTCAGAACTCTCATGAAAATGGCTCTGCGAAAGTCTTTTCAAAGCCAAAAAGGGTTACCATTTTCATCAAGGACTTCTGGGTTCCCAACGAGCAGCTGCCTCCGCACTTTGTGCCTTCTTGTTGGAGGCTTGCGCTTTGTAGGGCCCATTTTCCTCCACAGGATTACCAAATAGGTTCACAAGAGGTCCTATAGCAAGTCTCTTTTCGCCTTTTTTTTTTTTTTTTTTTTTTTTAGACTTTTTGAAATTTTTCTTTTTTTTTTTTTTTTTTTTTTTTTTTTTTAGAGACTCGTTGAAACCATGCTAGGTAGGGTGATAAGAGCATCCCTCCCTACTATGATTTCCTTTGGTCGCTCTAATTTGGTGGTGAGCCATTGTTGCACTGTTTTGGCTGTCAGCCTGTAGACCAATGGGCATTAGTTAGCGGGGCTAGTGGATGGGGTTAGTCTTTCCTCCAGGGACTCCGAGATGGGGGCCAAAGAAAATAATTGAATGACGGCAGATGGGGCCTAGGGGGATATTATTGCAGAGTAATAATAAAACAATACTTTTGAACAAATGGGCTTTGGCTTCCTGATCACCCTTGGTCAGTGCAGAAGGTAGGCAGCAACTGCATTCCTTATCTGGGACAGGTCACAAGGGACTTGCAGCATCATCAGAGAGGATTAAATTTTGTGATGTGACATGGACGAGAGTGGGGCACTGGCTCAGTTGGGACATTTGGAGTTGGGCCTGGCACTCAAGGATTCAGGATTGGGATTGAGGGACCACTCACTCTGGATGGACCATCCCTTCATCGGTCCTCTCGGTACTGGTACCTGGCGCAGCAACTGTATAAATCACGGGTGCTTGACTTGGTCACGCAGGCTGTGAGCTCTCCCTCCCCGGCCCTTCTGGAGGGCAACCTGTCACATACTACGAGAACCTGTGACACACAGGGGTGCAAAGCTGAGTGTCCACGTCGCTTCGGAGAAGTGGTCTTTTTAGCGCCCTAGATCTCTGGCGAAGCACCCCTGCGGCCTGCCTGCCCTCGATTTTCCTGCGGTGTGTGGGCCTGCAGCCGCATCTTCGTGATCACTTCTCTGAGTAAGATCTTCATCACCTACGATGATACTCATATCTTGGATTTTGCTTGGGATTGTCCAGTGCAGCAATTGTCATGATAGAAACTGAATAATTCTGAGTGGTTGCAGTTTCCGTAGTCGAGATGAGCCTGTGCGAACCAATCATATGGCATTGCATCGACCACTCATTATCGCTCGTTATCTATGGTCGAGAGCGAGCCAATGAGAATCGATGAGGTGCACCAACTGTTCACTATCTACAGTTGAGAGTGGTTCAACAAACGGAACTTGGACTGGACCAGATCTGACCCGGGATGGGAAACTGGATTGCTCATGGCACTTGCTGGTATGTCCCATTGAACCAGCAAGCACACTGTCAGGCTGAGTACAAGGAGGACGAGCGACTTCGGACGTTGCAGGCTGGGACGGCACGGCCCCTGTAGCACTCTCTTCCCTTACCATTCAATCCACCACCAGAAGGTACCTGCGACAGAAAGAGAATATTCCCTAGTTCTGCTGTTTTCTGGCTGTGGTGCCTCAACCTGCAGGCCATTTTCACATGCAACTCTGCTCTATGGATGATAAGTGGGCGGTGCTTTTTTCTTTTTTTCTTTTTTTTTGGGGGTGTGTGTGTGTGTGTGGAGAAGAGCCCTTGTGTAAGCCCTCTATCCTGCTGGTGGTAAGAGAACCGTCAGAATGGAGGGCTTATCTGTCTGGCCGCTCCATCTATTGGTGGGGAGCAGCACCTGTCGGACACCGGGTCCAGCGTCCCATTGATACATCTTGTAACACAGAGATTGCTGGTGTTTTGTTATGTGGGTGTTTTTGATATGTTGAGGATGATTCTGGATCTGTCGTTGCAAGGTGTTGAGGATGATTCTGGATCTGTCGTTGCAAGGCCTCTGCTTGCAAAAGTCCGTCAGCCCATGCTGGCTCAGGGTGATCATAACACAAGGCCCTTACATGCCCACAGACAGGCAAACGATGGGGCTCGCTCCACTGCTCAACATTCTACATGTACCTGGACTGCGCCATTACATTCGGACTGAGCGGATGTTGCGAATGTATCGGGACCACTGATTGACCCATATACATTCCAAATGTTGTGCATTTCGGATGTCAAATGAGTGGTGGTAACAAGTGTCTTCCTGCTTTTCGGCTCCTGGATCTGTGTTTCCTTTTTTGTTTTTTTTTTCTGAAAGGGCGAGGAGCTGACTGGCCCCAGGTAATTCAGAGATTCATACACATAGTTCTGTCCGGATTCGAACTCTGGTCTGTGTTTCATCAGTTCATAGGTGTACCAATTGAGCTGCCCATCGGTGTTTCGAGGTGTGGGACAGCAACTTGTGGCCGGCGGTTCATACCTCCCTCGAGCAACAAAAACCAAGTGGAGAACTGTGCGACGAAAAACCTCAATCCAAAGGTGCGTGATGAAAACCTGTCGCAACTGGTTTAACTCAGGGCCTACTCACACCAGCACATAAAATTGCAAATTTTGTGTTGGTGATATTGCTACTATAGGTCACCGCCTGGTCACACAGCTCTCCTGCATCTAGCACAAAACAGAAAAGGCATGACTTTGACCAGTCATCCAAATGTGAATTTGCGCTCCGTGCAGTCACACAGCGTGAGGCACAGAAATTTAATAGTGAATGCGGAGAAAAATCACAGGAAAAAAAATACGCATTTTTGCGGGCACCTCCAGGGGCGAGGTCCCATGAGCAGTCGGATAGGAGTGTGGCCAATCCAGTGTGACACTGAGTGGCAGCGGTCTGACAGGTTCATTACGAATTTCTGGGCTGAGAAAACAGGAGAAATGCAAAAGGAAAAAAAAGAAACAGAGACCTCCCACCGGAAATCACGGCAGAGTGCTTCCCAGCCATCAGATAAATGATCTGATGGTGGCGGTTGCAACAACAGTGAACAAAGTAACCGCCACATTTTCTGGAATAAACTCGACTTCTGTCAGCAGTGATCCTGACACCCTTCATATACTCTGTGATTGAAGGAGGGCTCCACCCAATGAAATAATTGCACAACAGCAAGTAAAATACTGAAAATCTTCTATCCAGTGGGCCTATGGCCGACCCCACCCTCTTTTGGTGTTAGCCACACCCCTAACCGATTGTAAGGATTCTGGCGGAAAGCTTTCTTTGCACGGGCATGCCCAGTGTTAAGGAGAGGAGGAGGGAAACAAATATCTCCTTACTTTTTTGGGTAATTCATGTAAAATACTGACTGTGGGATCAAGAGTACTGCGTGGCAAGATTTGGGTCACTCAACTTCCCCACAAACTCGTTTCTATCCTATCCCGTTG
This sequence comes from Chara braunii, assembly GCA_003427395.1. Lineage (NCBI taxonomy): Eukaryota > Viridiplantae > Streptophyta > Charophyceae > Charales > Characeae > Chara > Chara braunii. The sequence goes on from BFEA01000061.1 coordinate 2,866,967, forward strand.
CTAGTGAGACCTCTTTTTTTTTTTTTTTTTTGCTGGAAACAAGGCTCCAATCTATTCGTGGGGAGCAGCACGTGCTCGGAACCGGGCCCAGCGTCCCATATGGAAATGCACATAGAAGTATAAAAGTTTGAGACACCGAGGCCATGACAGCAATTTAGGCAAAGTTCAAAAAAGACTCAAACCCCCTCCATCAATCCTCTTTACCTCACTTCGGCAAGCCTTACTGCGGCAGAGACGTCATCTCCGCTGCTGCTGTACCCTAACTCCATCCTACGAGCTAGCCCCCTCGCTAGTAGGACGCTTAATATCCAATCATCAACTCCTCTCACGTTTTGAAATTCTTGAAAAATTAAGAAGACCTCCCCCTGCCAGCATGGATTGCCCCAGAAACCAGGGGACTAACTTAGCAGGGACGATCCTGATAGTAGGTAAATTTGGAAAATATTTTAGAAAATATGAAAACATGCAACCTCTGGAACAGTCAACCTAAGAAATCCTGCCTCCATCATCGAAAGGAAAAAACTCAATGGAGTTAATAGCAAGTGGCCGGTACCCACCAAGATACTTGGCGCCAATCGCATCCACCCCCATTCCCTCCATCCCTGTCACTTCCTCACTCCGTCCTCGTAAGGGGTTTCAGAGAACCACTTCTCAGCAGGGGGCGAACACCATCATCCCCCGAAGTTCCTTGCCCCCTCAAGAACTCCAGTCTCTGGACCTCGCCCCAGAGCTGCCCGCAAAATATATATGACTGCAACTACCCAGATACGTGAAACCGCAAAATACGGGAATTCAAAGTGTGACCCTAGAAGTTACACATATTTTGGGGTTTTGCCATTTTGGGCCTGGCTCCACTACTCTTGAAATGTGCAAGACTAGAGTGAATCTTTACGTGCTAGTCTCAGGCCATGCTCACACTGCATACCCAAATCATATTTTCTTTAAAAAATGGGATGCCCGATTTGGGAAAATAGTAGCTGGACCGGTCACACCGCTTCCCATTTCGTAACAGACAAGGTTGCGGCCGCCTGGATTTTGGGTCCTCTTCGACTGCTCCAGTCACACTGCGAGATCGCATTTCCTGGCAATATCTTCATCTTCAAATTTCTTTCCATTTCCACAGGTTGATTCTAAACAAGAAAGGGAATTTGCGGTAACCTCCCGAGGTTACCGCAAATTCCCAACGCCCCCAGCCCCTCAGGCCGCTGACAAATGGGGTCACAAATGAGTAGTTTGGAGAAATGAGATCCTGGTGACACTGCTGGTGTGACTATCCCTCGACACTATTTTTTCGGGATTTATCAGATTATGCGGATTTGGTACCGCAGTGTGAGCGTGCCCTCAGTTGGTACACCCCCGACCAGGGTTCGAACTCCAGTGGGAGCACATGAGTAAAACACTGCAATTCTGGACTACTTAAGTAGAGCTGGTCAGTCGAATTGAGAAGCTTTATATAAAAAAATGAAAAACCTGTCGTGGACCAACCGCCCTATCTCATCTGGTACACCCATGAACTGTTGAAATCGACACCGACCCACAGGCTGCAGACCGCAAGGGAGCACCTGCAAACCTATCTGGATGAAGAGTCTGATGCCTGGCGGTTTTAGGCACACATACGGAAACATGACACGGAAGGGACAATGGCGAAAGCCTTCTTCAGGAAGGCTAGGGCCACAGCTAGACAAGCAATGGTGTCTTCGCTCCACCACCCCTTCGACCCTTCCCTACCAGTGGCAAATAATGCACATGTCAACTACGCAGCCCAATATAATTAAAAACTATACGCCTCAGAATCAGGCCAATGGGGCGTTGACCGCCCAGCACACACGCGGTAGACGATGCTCCAGCGCCTGTCAGCGATGCTCTCAACACCCCAACGGGACTCGCTGGAAGCAGCCTTATCCGTTGACGAGCTGCTGGAAGCCTTAAAGGGAATGGAAGACGAGAAGACCCCACGTATCGACTCCTTTCCTAAGGAATTTTGGTTACGAAATTGGGTTGTCTTCCAAGACAGCCTGGTGGCGTATGCACAAGCAGTCTACGTAGAGAGGACCTTTGGAGGAATGATTAGTCAAGGGATCACTACACTGCTATACAAAAAAGGGGACAAGACGGATGTTAGAAACTATTGGCATATCACGCTTCTTTCCCTATCGTACAAGATAATCTCCAAAGCACTGACCAATCGACTGCTCCGGTACATGTCTCATCTGATCCATCTGGATCAGACTGGGTTAAACTTTATGCCACTAACGAATATCCAAGACAATGTGTTGCTCGTAAATGAAACAATCAAATACGCTAGGCAGCAGAAAAATGAAACACCCATGTTGTTCATAGACTTTAAGAAAGACTATGACCACATCCTCTGGGACTTTATGGACTGTTGTGTGCAGAAAATGAACTTTGGTGAGTCCTTCAGGATGTGGGTGTTCACCATGCATAGATCCGCGGAAACGAACATTATGGTTAATGGGCACCTATCCTTCCCCTTTGCCCTTTAGGGATCGGTGAGACAAGGTGACCCGGTGACCCCTCTCCTGTTTGTATCGGTGATGGAAGCCCTATCAACAATGATCCGATCCAGCCCGTCACAATATATAGAACGCATGGACATCCCCGAACTGCCCCGACACCTCATATTTGTGACGTCGTTATTTGCTTACTACCTCACAATCCTCATCCGGACCTCCTCAACCTCAATTAAGGAATTTACTGACACAATACAACTTAAGTTTTTGCAGTGGCGGCGGACGTGAGAGTTAATTGGGGGGACAAAGACAAAGGGCTGGTGGTTGTCCTCACAAGATACCCAACCACCGCAAGACTCGTCGGACAATTGGGGACTGAGGGAGGATGCAATAAGAATCCTAGGTCACCGTGTTCGATTGACAGCGCTAGGCCCCCCATAGGATCACTTTCAAGTCCTGATTCAGACGGTCGTGCAAAGACTAGTCAAATGGGATGGCTTGCATACATCACTCGTAGGAAGAGCCCTGGCAATACACAACGCAGTCTTGTCCACCATTGGTACAAGACTACTTTCTGGGAGATCCTAGAGAAGCAACTTGCACACGTACATGGGGTGCTGGCAGCGTACCTTTGGAGGAACGGCCACGAGCTCATATATTGCATCAAAAAAGTCGCATGGAAATATGTTACACAACCAAAGAAGGTGGGAGGATTAGGCATCCTAGATCCAGGGAATGAGATCAGAGCCCTGATGTTCAAAGTGGTCATACGCCTCCTGTTAGCAAATGATGTGTCGTGGTTGCCCCTAGCACACATACAACTGGCGCACCTGGCCCCTCCATCCCACCCTGACCATCTGGTTCATCCCCTCAGTTGGCTGAGTGGCTCACCAACACGGCCTGGTCTGTTCCGAATCCCCCGTGTCACAGGAGGGACGGGTCACACCGAAATAGTATAAGATGAGACCTAAAAAACGACCATTTTTGGTCATCGATGATGGAGTTGTGGAGGCACATGGGGGCAACCAAGAAGTCCCCCCCACTTAAGTGGCAGGAATATGGAGACAACCATTTTTTGGGAGCCCATTCGTCCGTGACAGCAATGAAAAACCTTTCTCCCTGACGGCGGACTCCCATTGGCTAACATGGGTGCGAAACGAAATTTACACTCTTGGATACTTATGGGACTGCCATGCAGGTATATGGAAGTCGGCCCAGCAGCATCGTCACACCCTCAAACACATCAAAGGGAGCCAACGCAAGCTGCAACAGCTACAAACGGTCGTCTCACCTTAGTGGGTAACCATTTTCCAAAAAGGGCCGTTGTTGTGCGGCCTCGACTGGGTCATACATGCTACACCTAACCCGATCCCCATGACTATCTTCAGGGTGTCACATGTCACACACGAAGGGGTGCAGTTGCACGCTTACAAACCGAACGTGTTGGGGGCGAGATGGGCCTCCCTAAAAAGGAAACATGTACTGGACTGCACGGTCCCAGAGAATGAATTAATAAGAATCAGAGTCGTGCGGTCCAAGGACACAGGATACTAGTCTATTCATACGAGATGTCCACCCCTGTAGGTGACCTATCTTTTGACCCGCAAGAGTGGGAATGGAAGGGTCACAACCCCACCCCGATATGTTCGTAATCAGTTAAAGAGGGCTACAAACGGCCTCATACCCTCCACCCGCTCCACCGCAGTCGTCAAGAACAGGTGGAAGAGAGATTATCCGTTATCTTAGGAAAGTCTGTGTCATATCTTATGGACTATGTATGCTCACATTATGCCCACCTCCCATAGAGCCCTCTAATGGTAAATGACCCATCGTTGCCTCCCGACGCGACAGGCTAACCATGAGATTTAACCTAGACCAGGCAGGAGTCTTATCCCCATCTGCACCCACTGTGGACCCGACACCCAACCATGAAGGACGGACATCGAGCAGTGTCTCCTCGACTGTCCAATAACGAAAAGAGTATGGCAATAGTGGGATGCGATGTGGCACATGTTCATGGGCATTGTGTACCACTGGGATGTTGCTCTTATCCTACTACGGAATCGCAAGAATATTCCTACTGCGTGGGCACCCTTTCAGTGCAACCTATTCAAACACATGAAACTGAAGATCCTCATGGTCATATGGCGTGAGAGATGCTCTGCGGAAAGGCAATAGGTGGCCTTTGGCCTCCATCAAGTCAAAGCAGAACTGGTAGAAATCATTCATGCTAATTTTTACAAATTTGGTAAAAGCCAACAAAAAACTCATGCAGGTGGTGCTGTGACGAATGAGGCTCGTAATTTTTTGCGCAAGGTTACTTCGGGGATTGAATTGGGAAGGCCCACTAGATTACATGGGTGCCCTTCTTTTTCTTGTTTTTTGGAATCGAGGCCGGGGTAATCTTGTGACGGTTGGTAGCTGATCGCGCCTTAGCGAGCGCGAAGATAACTGCTGCCCTAACTTCTTTCTTGTTCTGCTGTGGGAAATAAGAATTTTGGCGCAATCGTCGCGTGGGAGAATCTTTTCAAATTTTCAACTGATGTCGAGGCCCCGTGGGCTCTCGGAATTTGCTTCGTTCGAAATTTCTTTTTGCAATTAGGATTTCGATTAGGAATTTAGGCACATCTCAATTTTTGTTGCACGGAGCTTCTTGCTTGCGCACACTTTGCCACGTCAGGATCTTTGTTCTGACTTTTACGCGCCTTAATCCTTGCGTGTAATTGTAACTTTTGTTTTGGCGGGCATAATTACAACTGTAATCCTCTCGTTCTTGATATCTTTTGTAGCGTCCCTGTGCGCGCGTACTTCTTCCTCCGTCCTATTGGCTTGAACGCTTGCATGACCGGATCGATGTATGGAGTGAGGCTCCGTCCCCCACACCTCGGCCCAGCCATGCAGACACAGGCACTTCCTTCCTCCTCCTTCTTTTTCACTCACGCACAACCCCAGGTATCTCGCGCAAGCATGCATGCTACAAATTTCGCAAGCGCAATTAACTCACTCTCTAAGAATTTTGGGAGTTAGCGCGGTCGAGAGGATCGGCTAACGAGCAAGAGTTGGAAGGTGAGTAGAGAGTTGGGCGATCCGACGAGCTGGTGCTGGGCATGCGGGGTTGAGGTGGGTCCGCGACAAACTGTGGCGCACGGGCGAACCTGGCTTGCATGCTTGGACTAAGCGGGGTGACAACTCTATGTGGGTGCGCGGCGACAGATTGTTCGCATCGGATGTTGTGAAGAGAGAGAGAGAGAGAGAGAGAGAGAGAGAGAGAGAGA
>BFEA01000061.1:2888560-2898956 GCA_003427395.1 Chara braunii
TKGTATCTGGTCTCAACCATAGACCAGATACATGTAGGGGGTCCGGCGTTTTGGGAACGCCGGACCCCCAGGAGCAAAAAATTCCCACCAGATTTTGGCAAAAAAAGTCAGTTTTGATTTCGTTCAAAAAATATAATATGTCCGTTTTGACGAAATGGCTGTTCACTTGCCCGAAGAGCGCCACTATTACTATGAGGAAGCCGGATTGGGTACCACGTCGACAAGTCAACACAATCACAGTGGCCGGATTTTGGTAAAAAAAGTCAGTTTTGATTTCGTTCAAAAAATATAATATGTCCGTTTTGACGAAATGGCTGTTAGTGCATCTGGTCGTATCCCAGGAGCGTGTTCGTTTTCACTTTGAAGGTTTGGCGAGTAGTGGAGTGGGATGTGCCTGCCTTGGTTCCAGTGGAAGGTTCATTCTCAATTTGCAAAAGTAATTTGGTAAGTGGTGGAGCAGCCCTATCACCGCACATTGTGTTCATTGCAAGTCGCAAATCTTTCAAGTTATGGTGCTCCTCGTGCTCGTCATCTGTGTCACGCCGGCCTTCTTCACCTCTGCAGGAGTCACGAGGAGTGCCCCTTGTCATGGTGATTGTGTGCATTTGAGCGCAGATCGTGGTCGTCCTGCTGCTCGTGGCCGTTGTGCCACTCGAGGCCATATTACCCTTACAAGGGTATTTGTGCGTGCTCTTGCGTCTCGCACGAGACGCGTTTGTGATGATAGTTGACGAGTGAGTTGGAGTGACACGTTAAACTTAAGTTTTGTGTGGCCCGCAACCAACTCTCAGTAGTCGAGAGTGTGCAAGGTTAGGACAGAGAGAGTGTGGGTGTGCACTTTGGGGCACGCGTTGACTACCTTGATGTTTGCCGCGATCAAGCAGCAGAGTTAGTGACCTTGCGAGGTAATGCGGACTAGCGAAAGATTAGTTTTTTCATTAGTAAGACCGCACGCACGCAGTGCGCGCGCGTAGACGTCTGCATTGTCGCAGCCAACGTCAAGGTTGACTACCGGTGCCGCGATTGGAGGTGATTACCGTCGACTTGCTTGAGGCGGCGTTTGGGTCTGCGTAATGCCAGGTCCGTAGGGCTTTTAATTTTTGTACTTTTTGGCTTTTCAATGGAGGTCCCTTACAACTTCGGCGAGGCCTGCGTAGATGAATTTCAAACACAAACTTTAAGGTTGGAATCTTCGCCTGACGGAGTAGTGGAGGTATGACCTTGGAAAAGTGGGTACCTTGCGGAGGCCGGCATCCAAGACGGTCCCTGCCATTTGTGTGGCCGATGTAAATGGGGACCAAACCTCCATGCGACCAGCGCCGAGGTTCCATGACCGTGGGCTCGGCCGGTAGGCCAAGGTGTGGCCTTGGGGTGTTTCGGTAGGCCCACACACGGCGCAGAAGCTAGTTATATGGTATTTATGTGCCTGCTATACTCAAACTTGGGCCTAGCCTTATTGGTTAGGACACTTGGCTTTCAATCTACAGGTACGAGGATTGACGCCAACCAGCGACGAGGGAGCAATGGAGCATGATTGAAGTGAACTGAGGCATTGAGCTCGATTGAAGTGAACTGAGGCGTTTAGGGTTTAGTGAGACTATCCCTCTCGGTTTTGCAGCCAGTTCCGGGCACAGGCCCGACTGCCCGTTCAGCGGTGCTCCCTCCTCCCTGTCCTCGTGTTTATTTATTTTATTTTATTCATTTTTATACTCACCGGTTCCAGTTCTGGGACACAGGTCCAGTACCGGTTCCGGGAACGCTGATGGAACCCATGGGCCAAGCTCAGTTGGTACACCCTATGATCCCGACCGCAGGGCATGGCCCCTGCGGTTGGGTGCGACGGAGAAATTCATATATTTAAAAAAAATAAAACTAATGGACCAAAAAAAAAAACAAATGGGGTTGTAGGGTTTGAAGATACCTACAACCCTATATTTTTTGTTTTGGATTATGAATTGTTTTTTCATTTTTTAAAAATAGAAAACCAAAAAACAGGTATTTTAATCAAAAGAAACATAATAAAAAAAAAGGAAAATTTTTATTTTTCATGTTTGTGTGTGTGCAGGGGGGAAGGGCGACCCCTTCCGCACCAATCAATCAATCAATCAATCAAAAAAAAAAAAAAAAGGAAAAAAAAAGAAACAGCGGGTTCGCGCGCACGTGTGTGTGTGTGTGTACGTACGTGTGTGTACGTACATGTGTGTGTGTGTGTGTACGTACATGTGTGTGTGTACGTACGTGTGTGTGTGTGTGTGTGTGTGTGTGGTGTGTGTGTGTGCTGTCTCTTATACACATCTAGATGTGTATAAGAGACAGCTGTCCTGCTTGCTGGTTTTCCTTTTTTTTTTTTTTTTACATTTGAGAAGTATATTGCAAAGGAAAAATAATGATAACAAGGGGTCGGGTTTGTTTCCCTCTTTTTTTTTTTTTTTTTTTAAATAAGGAGTTGGAGTAGAATAGCTTGTGCATACATTTATTATGATGTTTTCCATAAAAAACACGTATGGCTGCAAGATGGAGGGCTGTCAGATTCGTCTCCCCTCTTGACAACTTGAAATCTTACATCAAGTTTTTCATGTGGCACCTTAGGTTTGAAGTGATCGCCCTCTTATGCAAAATTACAATTATTACGAGTCACTAGATATTACGAAAATCCATGGTAATTGAAAACACTATGAGAAGAGTCACCAGATAGGTGACTGTCAATCTATGCGAATTCAGGATAATGTCCTGACCATTTAGTGAAGATTGCGGGGATGGTAGGGGAGAGGGTAGAGTTGAGGAGAGGAAGAGGGGAAGAGAAGAGGTGAAAGGAAGAGTGAAAAGGAGGAAGGAGAAAAAGGGAAGCGAAGAAAGGAAGAGATAGGTAGGGTCAAAGCGATGTATTGCATTATGGTAAGTGAGTGAGAGGAAGGTGTTAGGGAGGGAGAAAGGGAAGTCGGGTGTGGTGCTTGAAGAGGACAAGGAAGTAAAGGAGGAAGATGAGGAAGAAAAGAACGATTATAGAGAGAAGGAAAAAATATTCGAGGCATCTGAAAACCTGCGGCCTTCTTCTTTGACGAGGAGTTTTAGGGGGGGTAGGGTTGACTGTGAGAGTAGGAGCATGTTGGGGTGACGATGGTTGCAGACGCGGAATGATGAGCAGCTGCCGGACAGGAATTGACCGCCCAAGAGAGGGGGATTCCGATTCAGATGCGTAGTCGACAAATCTACAGCGGAGTCTTCGTCTAGAGGAAGATTCATTGGTCTTCTTCTTCAGCGGCATCATGATCCTCCTGATCGAGGAAGGTGAGGATGTGCGTTGCTTCCCTGCGCTTGATAATGAGACGGGGAAGTGCCAGCTGCGAAGGATAGGAGGGGTCCCTTGGGAAGTCTGGGGCCGAAATGTACTTGGTGACGGATCCGGAGACGTTATCCGTAATGAGCCTAAACCAGGGTCCTGACCCTGATTGGAGAAGCTGGAAGAGAAGGAGGTGCGACGTGTCCGTCTCGGAGAGTTGCTTAAAAAACCCCTTGACGAAAAAGGTGAGTGGCGAGACGAACTCCGACAGACGTCCGATAGAAGGTAGGTTCCCCGAGAGGCTTAGCAGCCCGCGGATAACTCGAGGATTCTTCTCTTGCGGACATGATGCAAAGTGCGAAACAGAAGAATGGGATGCGCAGGTCGTGCGCGTGCTGCTCCTTGAAGTTCGCCAATTCATCACTTGCCCTTGATTGCTCCTGCGTAGAAAGAGAATGTAGACTCCGAGTCCCGATGAGCATTAGAGAGAGTAGGAGATTGGAGTAGAAAGAACGGGAAAGAAGTTCAAGCGCGTGGTCCTTCGGAAGGAAGAAAAACGATTGAGCGCCGTTCTTAAAAGTACAGAAGGCTGTGTCTTCCACGAATTCCAGAAGGTCGCTAGTGACAAGGTTGGACCCAAATCTCTGCTCAACAATCGTGAACTGAGGAGAAGTGAGAGCACTTGGTACGATAAGAGGGACAGCGAAGAGATGGAGAGGAAGGACTGAAGCTGTTGGAGGGTCGAGAACAAAGATTCTTTGGATGTTTTCGTTGGCTGAGATAGATGGGGAAGTGTTGGAGGGGAGCAGTGGAGTGATAAGAGACAAGAAGAGACAACTAAGTTTCTCATCAGAAGGTTTTTCATCTGATTGGAGGGTGAGGTTGGAGGGAAAGAATGAGAGAAGGAAGGGGTCAAAGAGCGGGGGTTCGACCTTAGTGAAGGAATGAAATGACGGGGAAGTGGAGGGAGAATTGGATTTACCACGCGGGTTGACTTGGGGTTGGTGGGGGATGACAAGGACTGAGGTAGTGGGACGTTCTCCCAGACCGCAGGCAGATGGGTTCGTGATGGATTCAAAAGAGAAGTAGTGAGGTAAGGACAGACTTACCGAGGGTGTAAAGACAGACAGGGGGGACTGACCGCGACTGGTGACTTAATCAACTTGGATGACGATGACGACGACCAGTGACGTCGACGACCGATAACACATCGAACTTGGGTGACGACGACCAGTTCTACGGTGAGAGAGATTACCCCCGATGCCCCAAAGGACTGCGGTCAGAGAGACCGCTTCGCCAAAACAAGGCGAGGAGAGGACTCGACGACTGTGGGACCTGACCCTTGTGTGGCATGCGTGCAGGTTCGCATTTGCAATGAATGCTGCGAGCAGCCGGGCTCTGGGGGGCGTGGCACGTGAGGGAACGCAAGCTATTGTCGCCGGCCAGTCACCTGTTACTTATAACGTTGCTGGCCAGAGCAGTGGGACCGTCCGGACCGGGGAGACCGTGCTACAGCCTGGGTAAGTGTCAAGTCGTCCCACTGGAAACCGTTGATATTTGTTGAGCGATTTGTAGGCTCTAGATTTTCAATAACTGGAAAAGGTAACGAGTGCAGGTCGTGGATGTAGGGCGTTGTCGGTCGAGATGCATAGTCCCAAATGTGAGAGGGTCCCGGGAATGGAACCAAGCCTGCAAACCGGTTCGGTCAGTTGATGTCGACTGAGGATAACCGCATTGTTGGGCTGTGCCGTCCGGGCAGTATGCAAATGAGAAAGGTTGTTGAAGGCACAATGCCTAGGTGGCGGGCGCCAAGCATGCCCAGGAAGGTACATGAGGCCTTTGGGGATTGAACCCACGACCTCCTGAATGCCACTCGCGTGCCTTACCAACTGAGCTAGGCCGCTGGATCAAACAGTCACCTTCCAAAGCGTATCTTTCTTAAAAAGATTATGAAAAGGGAAAAGACATGTGAAGGTGTAACGGCTCACCAACGTTTTCGGTCCCTTTTTCCCCTTTTTTCCCTTTGTGCCCTTTTTTCGCCCTTTCACTCGCTTTTTCCCTCTTTCCCCCCCTTCCTGTTGGGAGCTGAACCCTTTTTTCCCCCTCTCGAATCAAGCTCCAAGCACTCGTGGAAGGCTGACAGCCCTGCTATTTAGATCAGAGTCAGGGCATACGTGTACCAATGGCGAATGTGTTTCTTTCTTTTTTTTTTCTTCTGGGGCGGGGGGGGCGGGGGCGGGGGAAATGCGTTTTGCCCACACCTCACCTTAGTGTGCGCATGCTCTCGGTACGAGAATGCTTGCTTTTGGCCTGCTGTTGAGGTTCTGAACCCATCAGCAAGATGGTCCCACCGTCCCAGTTACCTTATAGTTATTAGTTCCTTGACCGTAGATAATCACCGAGATCAACGGACGAAGGAGGGCATACTCACACTAGGGCTTCTTTTACTTAGCTGTGGACGTAATTAAGGTCAGATGCACCCTACGGGGGCCATAATTGCGGCCAGATTCGTCTCGAAAAGGCCCCGTCCGTCCAAGAGCAAAGAGATCCGCAGTGGTTCTCTTGGATGGGGCCGCGCCCCACAAACGAGCTCCTGGGCCTCGCTTCAATACTACTCACCAGATGTGCAAATCGGTAATGAATCTACCCTTGAACACGGGAAGGTACACTGTCGCGCGGTAGTGCTGCGAGGCGCCTTATCTCTACCCGGCGAAAAATTAAATAAAATCGGACGGCCGTTAGTCTTACTCCAGTAATTATTCCTTTTCACCGTGTGCTGTTGGTCGTCGATATTCCTGTTCCCCCATGCAAGCAAGCTTGAGCTGAGGTGAGCTGCACGGCACTGGCCGTAGCGAAGCGGATGATCCGCCTTCCGCGCCACCGCGCGGCGGCACTTCGCGCGGCATCGAATCGGCTTGACCGCCACAGCCGCGCGCAGCGCTTGGCGTGCAGAGCGACGTTCTGCGCCAGTGACCGCGGAAGCCCAGTCGCGGGAGTCGCTACTGGAGTCCGACGAGGTTGACAGACTGAACGGCCGGCAGGCAACCAAGGGGGAGCCGAGAGGGGCGCAGAGGGGGCGCAGAGGAGCGGATAGCATCTTTTTTCCTTTTTTTTTAATTTTACAAAGCGGATCGCATCTAGGCAGGGCGCAAAGAGGATTTCTACACACACACGCACACACACACACACACAACGTATGGTGGGCAAGAAGCGAGGAGGGGGAGGAGAGAGAGAGAGAGAGAGAGAGAGAGAGAGAGAGTAGCAGCGAAGAGCAGCAGATAGCGTCAATTTGAAGGCAGGGAGGAGACGAGACCTCAAACACCCGCTCAGACAACACACCAGCGCTGTGTTCAGCGAACATAGTCGCCTTTTCAAGTGAAAAGACAGAGAGTCTCTCCTGGCTGGTAATGGTGTATACAACCATAGAAGATCGGAACGAGGCCAACTACCGTAGTCCGAGCTGTCCAGCTGTCTTAGTCGTGAGATTGGCTTTTGCTGGTTTGAGCCTCTTGCTTCGGCCGGTGCACGGGAGGGCATGCACAGTGTGAGCTGTATTTTTCCATAGCTTGTGCGGCAGGGTAGATGGTTTGTCGAGAGTTTGTCACTGACAGACACGTGTCTCTGCCAACGTGGCTAGAGGGAGGTGGAACAGTTGCTGTCGATCGAAGATAACAGACCGACCTGACTCGGCATCACGAGCCAAGCTGGAGGAGATAGAAGAAGACCGTTCCCGTCAGCGGGAAGTGTTGTCCCGCGTCAGCGGACCTAAAGGTGACCCCACCAGACGACGGCTGGGTAGGTCGAGGGAGAGGGAGGGAGGTGGTTTGGAGGAAGCTCTCTCTCGGCGATCGGTCGCGCTTGTGAGCCGCCGTCCCTCCTCGCGTTCCCCTCGTCCTTCCTTGTCCCCTTCCCCGCGTTCACTCCGCAATGTCCATGGCACGGTGGTGAGCTTCCCTGGAGGAGGAGGAGGAGGAGGAGGAGGAGGAGGAGGAGAGGGAGACGTTCTCTCGCGGAAGTTGACGCAGCTTGAGCTCAACTGTCTGCTGGCAATTTCGACGTTAGAATCTAGCCCATCTCCTCCGGCTTCTGATTCTCCCCCTTCTTCTCCTGCTGCTGTCGATTCTCCCACTTCTCCTTCTGCTGCTGTCAATTCTCCCCCTTGTCCTCCCGCTGCTGTCGATTCTCCAGCTTGTCCTCCTGCGGCTGTCGATTCTCCCCCTTCTCCTCCTGCTGCNTTTTTTTTTTTTTTTTTTTTTTTTTTTTTTTTTTTTTTTTGAGAAAACAACCCCGGGAGCAGCTTGAGAGGCTGGTAGGAGCAGATGCCTGAAGCTTCCTTGGAGGAGGCTCCATCTATTGGTGGGGAGCAGCAGCTACAAGCCTGGGGACTGTGGACTGTGGACTTGCTCAGTAACAACCAATGACGACTTCGGAGGGCAGCCACGTAACAGTATCAAAGAGACAATTGAAGCATACATAGGACCAAGCATATTCAAAGGAGCGGCAGAACACTCTGCAGACACAGGCGACTCACAGATCAATGGTTCTACCCCATCAGCACAAAAGGTGTATGGAAGGGATGGGCAACGTCTCAGATTCACCACAATGAAGTCTGTGGGCGCACAGGCTTCAGCGTTCTGCTTCTCGAGGGCTTAGGGGTTCAGACTACTAAGGAGGGAGGCAGGACATAAGCAGGGATGGTATGTGCTGAAGGTGTATAGAATGGATGGGCAACATCTCAGATTCACCGCAATGAAGTCTGTGGGTGCATAGGGTTCAGCGTTCTGATTGTCAAGGGCTTAGGGGTTCAGACTACTAAACAAGGAGGCGGGATATAAGCAGGGATGGTATGTGCTGATATGTACAATCGAAGTTGCGTCTGCCACAGTTTAGAAAGTGTGAGGGTTCTGCGCCGAAGCAATCATGTATCAAGGGTTTAGGGTTTAGGGATTAGATCCCAAAGGGAGGAGGATGAATGGAGGAGAATGAATGTGGCCAGTGGATACAGTGAATAAAGAGGGGGAGTAGCTAGTGTCTCATTGAATATTAATGGCGGTCTGCCATCAGATTGACAAAGGCGATCCCCCCACAATGCCCACATCTTTCAACCTGTCCCTGTTTTTTAATGTACAAACTCTTTTTTAATGTACAAATGCATAGTAAAGTTACGGAAACTCATCCAGGTACTGAAGATGACTAAACTCCGTAAATGGGTACTAAGGGAGGCATCATACGACAACCGGCTTCAAGCAGGGTTTCAAGCAAGAAAAGGACCTCCAATATGTAATAAGGCATCCCACAGGGTATCTGAAGAGAGGGAGGGCTAGGGTTTAGGGTTTAAGGCAGACAACTAGGCTGGGCCCGCTGGGGTTGTCAGGTTTGAAAGGTCAGTTTAGCTCAGCTATATGGGAGGTGGATACCAGTTTAACCAACTTTAACAGGATGCTGGACCCGTTCTCCAGCAGGGTAAAGTTGGGTAGAAGCGACAAAAAGAGTACTGCAGGTCCGTGTAGGAAGCAACTGTTACAAGGTCTAGGGTTTTTGAGAGGGACAGTTGGGCTTCTGTTCTATATTTTTGTTTAGTCATGGGTTGTTCGATTGTGCAGCTGGGCTAGGGCCCGGGAATCCCCCGGGATTGGACTAGATCAGACAGCTGGGAGGGGGGAACTGGAGGGAACACGAGGACGTTCAAGAGCAAGCTAGGATGAGTCCAGAAGACAATATAGGCAAGATTAACACAAGGGAACACAGGTGGTCACAATAATGATAATAATGATAATAATGATAATAATGATAATAATGATAATATAATGATACATGGGTTTTGGGAGGAAGGGAATAGTGGGTGGCGGAAGCCACCCCACATCAGTTTAATACTTGCACCTCACATTGTCACAGCACTGCACAAGACATCATGGGTTTAGGGAGGGGACAGGGGGTGGTGGAAGCCACGGTGACCCCACATCAGCTCCACAGTTACTGTCAGAGTCTAGAAGACAATATAGGCAACATCAACACAAGGGAACACAGGTGGTCACAATAATGATAATAATGATAGTACAATGATACCCTGATGACATAATAATTATGTGGGTGAGCACGCAAGGATGAGCCTTACTAGATGGTAAAATACATTGTGGGTTTTGGGAGGGAGGGAATAAGGGGTGGCGGAAGCCACCCCACATCAGTTTCATATTTACACAATACACCTCACACTGTCACAGCACTGCACAGTGCACGAACGTCATGGGTTTTGGGAGGGAGGGGACAGGGGGTGGTTGAGCCACCCCACATCAGCTCCACAGTTACACAATACACATCCAACTGTCACTGCACCCCGGGCAATAGGAAGAAGGACAGTCACTAGGGTTTAAGGGTTTATCTTAACTGATACTGCTACAATCACATCCAACTGCTACAATCACAAACATCTACAATGTTCAGGGACGCTGGACCCGCTTTCCAGCCGGTGCTGCTCCCCACCAATAGATGGAGCCTTCCCAGCAGTGCTAGTGGTGCCTGCTCGTACCAGCATCCCAAGCATCTGTTCGGGCTGTTAAAAAAAGAAAAAAAAAAAAAAAAGAAGAAGAAGAAGAAGAAGAGACAATGGGCCTCGCCACACCACTCACGAACACACAAAAACGAGTGTATCTTTCCCCAGAATGCATTCGATTCATAATAACAGATGTATGTATGTTGCCACCCATTGTGGGAAGATGCACTTCGAGCACTAACGAGCAGCACTGGTACGTTTTCGTTTTGTGAGTGGTATGGCGAATTTTGTTTTTGTTTTTTTTTGTCAAAATAAACATAAACGAGGGATATTGTTCCCTTGACAGTGGTTGGGATAGCGCAATGGGGGCCTCGGGGGCTAGCGTCTTCTCACCCTCATAATGGCTGTACCTGACCGGAAGGATCGCTTCTATAATAGATTCATTATCTGGGTGCGTTGTGTTGGGGGGAATGCGGCAGTATGAATGGGTGAGTGTTGGGTCAGTTGTTTCCATGGAGCCCCCGAGAGTGCTAGAGGTGCCTGCTGATACTCGTATCAGCACCCCTATCATCAACTCGGGCCGTTTCTCACAAAAAAAAAAAAAAAAAAAAAAAAAAAAAAAAAGG
>BFEA01000061.1:2917201-2936735 GCA_003427395.1 Chara braunii
GTTAAGGTGGATTATCACTTACAGTGTAATCAGTAAGGGGATTCTACAGACTGTTGAGGGTTCAGCCTCCTGATGAGTCGGTGAAACTCCGACGATTGTCACAGCCCCTCGTTTGTTGTCCTCTTCTCCCTCTCTGCCTACGGTTTACCGGGCCCGGGCTATTCATTGCGCCGAACGATACACGAGCATGCCTTTTGGCAGGGACGTCATCGAAGCCTGCGATTCACCTACAGGGCCTGAACCTAACCTGATATCTACATAGATTGGGGACCTGGACCACCATCGCCCAACTGGGAGCTACCCAACCTTTCTAGGTCTACCCGGGTGTACTTGAAAATCCTAGTACAGGTCCCTATCAAATTCTCTTGTTATCCTTGTCAGTCCAGTGTCCAATTTCACCCCTGCCCCTGCATATATCTATTTTCTATTCTTCCCCTCCCCGGATGCAAAAACATAGCACGAGAAGAAAGTTAGCACACGTACAAACATTCAGACTCAGCAAGCATCTCATAGACTGTCAGACATGCAGGCAACACAGCAAAACAGAGTCCGACAGTCAGACTCGCAAATCAGGCAAACAGGACAAGCAGATGGGCATACAATGCCATACATACATCATCATCATAAGCTCATACATCACAAGTCTTAGATCGGAACAACACACAGCAAGACAGACTTAAACCGCTAGTACATGCCCGCAGCCTTGCAGAAACTTTTTGTCGCCACAAGCAAATCTCAGCGGCGCCGAGCGGCCAGGCCCGCCGTTGACAAAAAAAAAAACGGCGGCCTCCGAAGTGGTGCGGGTTTCATGCTGACACCCGTGAGCCGATATGTCGTGTACTCAGCAAACAGATCAATGGTTAGACGCAGGTTCAAACAGTAGTGCAACAGGCCAACTTAGGTGGGGCCGCAGGGACGAGGGCTGGTACACCCTGCTGAAGTAAAGCTATCAATGCTCAGGCCGCCCTCTTGGATCTCTCAAGCGTCTCAACCATAAATGGGGAGAAGTGCTGGAGTGTGTATTCGTTGTGTTCTACTCGACCTCCCAGTGGAATAGGAACGGGGCTGATGCTGGCGCTCGCCAGAATGGACAAGGAGCCAGAACCGCAAGGTTCTGGTTTAAACAACAACAACAACAACAAAAAAGCTCAGTGGCCAGAAACTTTGTCAGAGAAATGCAGAGGGCTCAGACTGAGAACTGTGAGGGTCATAACAGTAAACGTATTATCAATTTATCATTGTATTATTAATTTATTATTATTGGCCTCATCTTACCACTCGGCGAGGGTACATAGAGTCAAGAAATGAGGAACAGCCCTCTGCACACACTGATGCAGCAACGCTGGCATTTGTACTATTTTGTAGTTGATTGTGGCGTTGGCAATGACGCCTGCAGTCGATTGTAACGGTGTCCATAGCTGTGTGGAGGAGAAGGTCATGGATTGGAAATTCATGGGCCAGCATTAGTTCCCGTTAGAATGCCGACAATCTGAGTGGCGTGATGAGTGGAAGGGTTGAGTATTCTTGGTGGTGTGAAGCCAAGGAGAGTCGGGAAGGAGATGATAACACCATCATGATGATAGTAATGCTCATGTTATCTTCTTCATGAATAAATTTCCATTTATGTAATCTTTTTCTCATTTCTCAATCTTTTTCCAAAGTGTGCTATCTACAGCGTACCGATAAGTGACATTCATTGCAACCAAGCGAAAAATTCTATTGGAGACCCTTAGCAACAGCAAGCCTTGGGGTGTCCGGGACTGAATCAGTTGTCCATTGGCCACAGCAAGGCCCTCAAATCACCATGTTCAAGAAAATTGCAGCGCAAACAAACGCATGCGAGTATGCCGTGACCTTCATCAATATTATTTGTCATATTATTCAAACAATTTGAAAATGTGTTCATGAGGAAGCTCGGTGTACATTGTGATGAAATCAATAGTGTGTGGAAAGAGTCCATGAAAAGGGAGAATGCATTGCCTTTGAGTCGCAGTGCAACTTCGTTGACACACTCTGACCAATTCAGCACTATCGAACACCAACTTGTTAATAGAGCTCACTGTCTTCCTTTTGGAGTTTAGGGTAAGGAAGGTGGGGAAGGTGGCCTATCCTGTCAGGACAACCATCAGCTGCCACTGCCAGCGATCACCTTATGGGTCTGGTCCTTGGCCTCTACAACACCCTGGGCTTTCAAAAAAAAAAAAAGGAAGAGTAGAGATCACATGGAGTCATCTATTCCATTTCAACATGGTTCTGTTTAACTTAACGGAGGCATGAACGACGATGATAATTGCTACTATTTGCTCGGTTTACGCTCCTTGCCAAAGTTGCGTGCTAAGATACAAAGAATTAATCATTGTACTAGCCAATGGTTTGTGCAGAGGCCATTCATGAATGGCACGCGCTGTTGGATAAGCAGGAGCATGTGGTGGAACAGAAAATAGTATTTCTTGTTTTGCGTTGCGACTCCCAGTCTGAGATTGTTATGGAGGATATTTATGAGCTTTGAAAATGTAGTAGATGATAGACGTTAAGCAGTGTGTAAAATTTAATATGAGTGTCACCACAAAGATGATTCTATGGTGCATGGCTGCCATGAATATCAGCAACAGATTCATGCGGGGTGGCAATAAGGGGGACTGTATGTATGTATGTATGTATGTATGTATGTATGTATGTATGTATGTATGTATGCATGTATGTATGTATGTCATGCATGTATGTCATGCATGTATGTATGTATGTCATGCATGTATGTATGTCATGCATGTATGTATGTATGTATGCATGTAGGTACGTATGTATATCATTTATGTATATATATTGTCACTTATATATCAACTAAAAGAGTACGCTTTGTGAAACAAATGAAGGACAGAGCAGACAGCATGAGTGAGGCACAATTAATTTTTATTTTTTTTACCTTTTTCTCAAGTTCTTTCTTTCTTTTGGATTTTGTCATGCTCTGCGTGTCCTTTGTTTTTCCATTAATCCCCATTAATCCCTAAATTTTTTGTTCCTCTCAGGTACAAGGCTTACCATGTTGGTGTAGTTGAGCAGCAGCTGCCTTCGCCCCTGTGTGCCATAGCAGCCCACTTGCCCGCTCTTAAAAAGAGGTAAAGGGAGAGGGGAGACAGAGAGGGGAAAGACAGCAAAGGAAGACGAAGGAAGAGTAAGGAACGAGGAATAGCAATGGCGGCCGAGGGGAGAGGGAATGCAAGGGGTTCATTCTGCAGGTATCATTCATTTTGTCTATGCCAGAATCACAACAGTGCCAAGGTTTCCGAAGGCACACGTGCAGAGGGCTTTTCCTATTTTCTCGATTGTGTTCGCCCTCCGTACCATGATGATGTTATATATCCAATTTGCGGCCAGGGACGTTATTACGAATGCATGCTTTCCACTGATACCCTTTTTGGGGGGGGAGGGGGTTGTGGCCTGCAATTTTAACATGCCATTTGTAGGGCATGTTTCGTGGGCATGGTTAATGCCAGCCATCGTGGCAACTGTTGTGCCGAGAATGCCCAACTGAGTCTTCCATGTCATCATCCATCTCACCCCTACCATTTGTGTCCCCTCCAGTCTTGCGCCCTCATCGCCGTTCCACGCCTTTCTCGAAAAACTAGTTTCTTCTTTTTTACCACATTGCCTACTTTACTATTACCTTTAATTCTTTTTTGTACTGCAATCTATTGGTGGGGAGCAGCACGTGCTGGGAACCGGTGTGAGGAAACCCGGGGAGGGTATCTGTCCGTCGCTGAAGCCAAGGACAGCGGCGTCTGACGTCACGGTCACCCGCCGTGCCAGCTCCAGAGGTCCTCACCGGCGTTCAGAGAATCGGGTTGAAACTCACCAAGCTCACTCGAGCCTGAATCAGGTGGCCCTTTCTTGTGAGCCAAAATGAATGAATTATATAATAAAACAAAACAAAAGGGGAGGACCAGCAGATCTGAGATCAGAGCCGAGCCTGAGCCTAAAGACTGCTCGGGAATCCCAGATCCACAGGGACAAAACTCAAATTTACCTCGCACAAGAATGGCCCAAGAGTTTGCACAAACAGCAGGCCCTGGGGTGTTCTTGCAACGGATAACCAGCAGAAGAGGATCAACAAAGAGCCCGGATTGAAGTGCATCGCAGGGGTACTTTTAAAATTGTCCCTACACCTCGATACATCGCAAGCTTAGACTATGACTGTCACAACAACACGAAAGGTGGACGGTCACTCCTCCCAATTTACACCCTGACGCCACCAGGCCACGGATCTCTTCGTGCACGAAAACTGCAGCAGGGGTTGTCTTCGTAATTCCGAGCTCTGATTGCTGTGCACTGTTGGAGGAATACTAAGTCCTGACAGGGGCAAATTTGAGATTCTCCGTCAGACTCTACTCTTCAGCGCAGAGTGACTCCTGATCATCAGGAAGTGTTTTTCTCTGTTCAACTCATGCTCTGGATGGGTTTCATTGACCCATCCAGAGTGTGTGCACTTGGGTGAAAGAGTGTGTGCAGAAGTTTCCTTGTTCTAGAGGAAGATTCACTCTCGTTTTGTACATTTCGAGAGTAGTGGAGCGAGACCCCTATTCCCACTTTGTCGCTATGTGGAGTGCTTGTAATCACAGGACTGCTGGCCAGTAATTGCGCACTTGGGTGAAAGAGTGTGTGCAGAAGTTTCCTTCAGCCTGAGGTCCGTTTCAATCAATGAGATACAAGATCCATTTCTAGAGCAAAGCCCGTTGCATACACTTCAGATGGTCCCGGGCAGAGGCGGATAGTTAACTATCAGCAGCCAAATTGCAGCCTGGCCTACCAAGGCCTTTCATGATTGCTTTCTCAGTACAATAAATTTTCAGGTAGGACGTGCAAGGATACACCTCGATCTGATCAGTCACTGGTCGAGGGAGTTAATGAATAGCCACCTAGGATATAAGATAATGGGCCGTCACGCCCCATTTCTCACCAATAAAGCAGCGAGAACGAATCCGCTGCTAGAACATGGGTAGATACACGACCATGATCGGGGTGTTCACGCACAGGGGCCGGTTGATCACCCGCAGGAAGGCAGAATGAACCTCCAGTATGATCAGAGGAAGGCACACCGCCTTCATCCGCTGTTTGCTCACGCCGTCACACCCTCTTTCTTTCGTTAAAGCCCCCCCATGCTGCTTATCTCTCCTCTCATCACTCCCCCTCGCATTCACACTCTCTCACTCCACCAGTTGTCTTTTGCTCGCCCTTCCTCACTCTCTCCCACTCACCTCTTCTCTCTCTTCCGCTCGACTCCAATATTCAACCCCGCGTGGCCGAGCCCAACAGCATTACAGATGTATCTGACCCTGTTAGGAGCATAGTAGAAAGCAAGTGAACTCTGTCGGATGCTGTTAAATGCAAGTGGGAGACTGGCTTGAGCATGCTGTTTTCCCCTTGCTCCTCTCTCTGCCTTACTCTCTCTCTCTCTCTCTCACACATCTAGATGTGTATAAGAGACAGCTCTCTCTCTCTCTCTCTCTCTCTCTCTCTCTCTCTCTCTCTCTCTCTCTCTCTCTCCTTTTCTCTTCCTCCCACACACACACACGCACACAGTCTCAAGATAGCTCACCCGCTCGCCTCGTTTCCCGCTGGTTCAAAAGTTTGAATGCATCTGGACTCATTTCACGGTCAGGTGCGTGATTTTGAGCAGTAAGGAAGTAGACGGTCATCTTATGCATGCTTCCCTCTCTCACTCTCATTCTCTCACTGACTCTCTCTCTCACCACTTCACAGTTTCATCTTCACTCCCTGTGCTTGCTTGCCCGCATCCTCCCTCTCTGACGAGGGTGCACTCCTTTCTTCTTCTCCCTCACGCTCGGACTATGCCCACTCTATCCCGCTTGTGCGCAGCTCACAACTGGCTGGAAGCGCTCATGCCCGCATGTCTCTTGGTTTGCACACACCCGCTCGCTTTCTCTGGACTCTCCCCCTTCATTTTTGCTCCCGTGAGATGTTCGATCAGCCAGGCTGTCTGGGTATGCGTGCACGCACTCTCACGTCACTGGAGCCTTGCTCGTTTGCCCAGAATGTATCTTTAGCACGGACAGGGGAAGGGGAGAGAAACACCTTCATTCTTATCCTTTTCTGGGCGTGGGCACATACATGAGAAAAATGGAAAATAATTATCAGCAGAAACATATGAGGATGCACCGTCTTATTCCGGCTCGATTGATCCAGAAACAAAGAAAGGAGAACGAATCCTAAGTAAGAACATGAGTAAGTGCATGGTTCTTTAACCAGCGGAGAACGGACCTTCAGGGTGAACGTGGAAACGTGCACCTCCACATTCCGTTTTCTGCAGATATGAGCTCTCCACGGCTGCTCATCAGATGAGGGGAAGGAAAACGAATCCTCACCAAGAAGATGGAAAGATACATCTCCGTAGTCTGCGCAGTTTCTCATGCGCCTGATTGACGGTTAGATCATGAGAAGATACACTGCCTGTGCACTGCAGCCTTGCACGACTAATCAGAACGAAACTGTATAGGGAACAAGGGAAAATGCATTGACATATTTCCCCTCTACCGCTCGGAGCTGATTGGCTCTGATTCAACTCTTACCGTCCCTTGATTGGGTTACCGCGCGGGTTCAACCCTCTGTCCGTCATTCGAATTATCGTGCATGATCCGTACACTGAACGTGATTGTTTCACAGTGTGAGACGAGTCCACCGTGCTTTGATTAGTGCACTGTACTCGATTAGATCACGGCACTCACTTGCTTTTTTTTTTTTTTTTTTTTTTTTTTAAATCAGGTCCTTATGGCCCTGTCTCCGTTCCATTCTGGGAAGCAGCAGTCCGGTTCCTCGGCAAGTCAGGACAAAGTAATACATCATTAAACTTCCTTCCGTCTGGCCGAAGGAACCCTGATCAGCATTGATTGCTCCAGCAACCTGGAGGATTGACTGTCAGCTTGCCTTACTTCCGCCTTCCCTCTCAGCTCCACTGTATGGACCTGCCAGATAAGTGATAAGGACAAGAAAAGCGGAAGAACTGCAGGAGGTGAGAGGAGGCCTACTCTTCAGAGTTTTTCAACTCCTCCCCTTTCCTCAACCCGCTCTCTTGTACCACTACTGTTTTCCTGATTTATCTCTTTCCTTAACCCCTAAACCCTAATTTGTCTTTATCTTTCACCGCATGTCTATTGACACATTGCCAAGCTATGATTCCTCTCTGGGGCCACTACGCCGCGTGTATGTCTACCCTACTGCTCTGTGATCTCGCTGATTCCAGCGAAGCGAGATCTGTTGCTGTGTCTCTCTGTGAACAATCTTCTCGTCTCTTCCAAACCAGTCTTGGAGGGTCTCCTTCCACGGTGCCGAGTTTACCCCTTCCAAGCCTGTTTTTGATAACTTTCTCTATGATTGCCTGCCTTCCGGTGGGTCTTCTTTGATATTCTTGACTGCCCGGTTCCAATCCGCGTGATATTTCTGCCGTAAAAGTTGTAAAACATGCTCCCAGGCCTCCTGGGTCGATGTTTTTTGGCCATCTATCGTCTGTTTGCATCGTGTCTTCCATATGATCCACAGAGTAAGAGGGCGAAGTTTACGGAAGAGGGTCCGCTGCCAGGGCTCATTGTGACTTGGTTGTTCCATGCCCATTAAGAGTGTGAGCTGGTTGTCTGGTAATATAGCTCCAACCGCTGCCAGCCAGAACTCCCGTGTTTTGTTCCAGATCCGTTGTGCATTTGGACAGTTTAGTAGGCAGTGCTGCATATCTTCTAGTGTTCCTTCCTCGCAGACCGCGCAACTGTCGTCAAAGTCCCTTCTAGCGATTTCTGCCCTTCTCCTGCTGAGTCATGTGTTAACTGGCAGAGCGTGATAATAGATGAGCCATTGCATACTTCTTATGCGGGTATTTCTAATGGCGAGAGGTATCTGCCAATTGATCTTTTCGGTGTTGCCCAGGCAGCCCGAGGCGTGCTTCTCCCAGCGTTGGACTAGGATGATATCCGTGTTCACCGATCTGCGTCTGAGTTTGTAGCCAAAGTTGGTGGAATAGTCCAGGATGTTGGTGCGCTTTTGTGTCCCCATCGGTGTGGATCTTGTCTTCCATGCCCATTCCACTGGATCAAACTCTAGATCCTGCAAGGGTATTCCGGGTTGATAAGGTTTGTAATCGTCATCCTCGATCACTCTGATTTTCCTGAGAAGGCCGGTTCTAGCCGTGACTCGGGCCCGGAATGATTTTGAGACCCTGCTGAGGTTGGACCCCGGCTGTTCGATGTCGTGTATGGACCATAATCCCCAGTCTCCCTCCGGTCCTGTCGACTTGACATAGACCAATGCCTCCGAGGGGGTGTGTTCTGATTCCCACGTGGCCCACTCTCCTACTGCCCAGGCTGGGGGGGCTTGTAGGAGCGTCTTCCAATCCTGCGGTATGGATTGTAACATCGCCTGCAGGTTAGTTTCTAAGTTATGACATCCCTTGAGGGAGTCTCTGAGCTCTGCGGCTGTCTTACAGCGATTGCTTTGGTGGTTCCAGATGTGTTTGAGTTGCCAAACACTTCGTTCCAGCCACGATACCCAGCGAGCATCCTGTGTTGTCAGGGTCCATGGTTTATCGGAGGGGTCTTTCAGGCAGTGATTGCAGAAAAGTGGCTGTCGTAAAACTTCCTCCCTGTTGACTGGGCTGCGAACCTTGGCCGGAAAGATCTCTCGCCAGATTTTTACGAGGTACATCCAATATTCCGGACGAGTCGGCAGTGGCTCTTGCTGTTGTTCTTCCATCTGTGGAGGATTGGTGCGGGCCGACCAGGACTTGGACATCAGCCAGAAGACTCCTTGCATGTTCGGCGGTGTGGGGGCTTTGGGCGGTTGTCTGATCCTGCGCAAGGCCAGTGTGCTCCAGGGCAGACGCTGCTGCAGCAACAGTTTGACAACCCACTTCGTCTGAAGTGCCTTGATTTGGGTGGCCGGGTCGAGGATTCCCAATCCGCCTTTACTCTTTGGTTGGATGAGGTGCACTCAGGCCACCTTAGGTATGAAGCGCTGTACCATAGGGTTCCCCGTCCATAGGTATGCCATCGATCTCTGTTTGAGAGATGTGACCATGTTAGCATCTGGTGTCCAGATGGTGGCTGCATACCATAGCATAGAGAAGATGGACGCATTGAGTACTAGTGCCCTTCCGAAGACCGACGTGTAAGTACTGGTCCATGTGTCCATTTTACGTAGCATCTTCGTCAGAATCTCGGGTGCCATAACCTGATCGGGGCCTGCGTCTGTGAGCTTGATCCCTAGGAAGCGCAGGGGCGTTTTCGGGTTTTGCCACTCAAAACCATCGGGAGAGGCTGTTTGTGGGGGTTGCGGGCAATCAGCCAACCACCAACCAATGGTCTTGTGCCACTTCACTTTCATTTCTGAGGCTAGCTGGAACGCTTGCATGGCTCTAATGAGTCCCTGAAATGATGCTTCTGAGGCTGCGATAATGGTTGTGAGGTCATTAGCGAAGAGCAGTGTGGACGGCAGCGTTACCGCGTGCGTGGGAGGAGCCGGTTTTGCTATCAATCTATCAATGGATGGGTCCTTACGCAAGAAAGAGGCTATAGCTTCCATTGTGAAGAGAAACAACAGTGCTGCGAGTGGGTCTCCCTCACGAACTGAACGTGACATCTTAAAAGGGGTTGAAAGAAAGTCGTTTACTTGTACCTGACTGTGGGCGTCGTTATACAACACTCTGATCCATTTTCACCAGGCAGGGTCAGAAGCAACCAAGCGGCAGGCGGTCACCGCAACAAGCAACAGATTTGAGGCACTCCAGGAGGAGAGCGAATTGTCTGAGTTTGCGGCCCAATAGTACACTCTGAAAACCAGGATAGAGGGGGACTCGTTGCACTCCGACAACCCGGAGTACGTCAGACAATTCCACTGGCCCGACTCATACTCCGACAGAGCAGAACAACCAAGCAAGCCCAAGTGAGGGAGGAAAACTTCAGAGAAAAAGGAGGAAGACGCCCTGATGGCGCCGGAGACAAGCGCACAAACCCAGTCAGGCTCAACTGCAGATCTGCACCGGAGAAAAAATGGAAGCCCAAGTGGCGTCCCTCACAACCAAAAACGAGGAGTTCGCAGCCAAGCACACTTCCCTACAGAAGATAGCGGACGGAAGGACAAACGCCATTGACGCAGCAGCAAGGGTGGATGCCAGGAAGTCGAGCCACAAACGAGTCCTCATCCCATGTCGTTGGAACGCGGCACACAACGAGTGGGAAGCAGCCGTACACAGTGTACACACAACGGGAGCCTTAGTTACAGTGGCGGACCAATCCCTGCTCGATGGTTCGCTGGCTGCACAGTTTAAGGATGCCCTGACATCACTCTTTACCATCGAAGGGGAGCAAGGTAAAATCGAAAAATTGATGGATGTGGACGGTCAACACCACACGGTTGACCTTCGTCCGGTGCTGGTGAGAGTATCAGACAAGATGTTACTGAAAGAGGACTTGGAATGGATTCAATGGCAGGTAGTGGAATCAAGCCCATACGGATTGCTGGGGCACGGAATGGCACCGGAGAGGGCAGCTATGGCAGCCGTGCTGGTGACCAGGCACAGAGTTTTCTTGGCCAACGAGGGAGGATGGGTCAAGAAAATCAACACATTGATGGAGAAGAAGGATGCAACCTATTTGAAGCGTTAGATCGACAGCGAAGATCGAGAATCTGCAGAAGAAGAACATTAGAGGGTTATGAACGATCAGGCGGTTCCACTTTCTCAAGACGTCGTGCAGCCAACACTAGACTTGCGGATCATCTCATGGAATATCAACGGTCTAGTTACCATCCTTCAAAACCAACAAAAATGGAGTAACTTCACGAATGCAACAGGATGGTACGGGAGAAGACCGCCTGACATACTCTATTTACAGGAAACACATCTGACTGAATCAACGGTATACAAACAAGTACAAAAGGAAATACTCAATCGGCTTCGTTGGGTCCACTTAGCTCTATGGGCACCGGCCGCAACGGTCGGATCAGCAGGCATAGTCATTCTCGTACGAGCTAATACAGCGGTTGCACAAGACATAGTCATAGAGGTGAAACACATAGACCATACAGGAGGGAGATGGGCGAGGCTGGACTTCTACTACAAACAAGAGCACTTTCGCCTTCTCTCGCTTTATTGCCCCAACGCTCGTCAGCACAGAACATAATTCATAAGCTCCCTTTACCACAATGTACCACTCCAGCGCACCTGCTGCTGGTGGGCGATTGGAACGCCACACAGGATCCGGCTATGGACAGGACATCAGGAGGAACAGTTGGTTGGGACGGAATGACGTGGGAAGAGTCGGCTCCCATACACAATATGATGATGGAACAACAACCAGTGGATCCCTACCGAACCCTCCAACCCACTAGCAAAGCCTTCACCAATCTCAAAAGCAACCGCAACCAACATATCTCAGCATCGGGCATTGACTTCTTCCTCATATCGGAAAGTCTAAGGGGTGCAATGCAGTCAGCAGGTATTGGCGACCTGCCGTACTCGCCAGGACTGGACCACAAGTTCATCTATTTGCACCTTGTTCTCGAAGCAACGGTCAAGAGAGACCCCGGTTTCTTCAAAGTCAACAACTCACTCCTTGACACACACACCATGAAGCACCACATCCTGGAGGTCTGCGAAGACTATGGCACACGTGCCCCATCCTTCCCACAACTGGTGGGGAGTCTCTCCAGAGCCACAGCCAAGGCCTCCCGCATCTTGGCATCCAGAAGATCAGCAAAGGAGAAAGAACTGGAAGCAGTACTGAGATTGTCCGAGAGGAATCTCGTGGCCCAGCCAGGATCAATACAGCTGGAGGACGCACTGGACGCGGCCAGACAGAGAATGGCAGAGTGGAAGAGATGGAAAGAGGAGGGCCTACACCTTCGGGCACGAGTCAAGGAGTTGGAACAGGGTGAGAAGATGACAAAGTACTTCTTCCAGAAAATAAAATCCAACTCAAGGAATAAACTTATAGATCAACTGCGCACATGCGACACAATCACTTCGGATCCGAGCCGTATGTTACCAGCGGCGGCAGATTTCTACAAAGACCTCTACACCTCCAGGGAGAATCGACTGCCACAAGCAGCAGTCAGAGAAGCCAGACAGAAGTTCCTCAACCATCTGGACAGAACGTTATCACAAGAACAGAGTGAAGAGCTAGACAAACCCATATCCCAAGAGGAAGTTAAAGAAGTGCTACACTCGCTGCAACCGGGCAAGACACCAGGGCGGGACGGTCTCTCCAAGGAATTGTGGCAAACTTTCTGGCCAATCTTCCAGCAGGAGTGCATGGCCTTCCTCAGTAAAGCAGAAACAGAAGAAGGTTTAGGAAAATACATAAGTACAGAGATGGTCACCTTGCTCTACAAAAAAGGTGATCCGACAGACATCAAGAACTACAGGCCGATCACGCTACTGACGGTCGTGTATAAAGTTCTAGCCAAACTCTTGGCCAATCGCCTCAGCAAGCTCACAGACCGATGTTTCCACATTGACCAAACCGGTTTCATCCCAGGAAGATTCATCCAGGACAACGTCATGACGCTGGCGGAGTCAACACGATACATTAAAGACAAGAGATTGAACGCGACCATCCTATTCTTCGACTTTGAAAAGGCCTACGACCAAGTCAACTGGAACTTCCAACCTGGTGTACCGCTGATGTGCCAGCTGTAACTTAAACTCCATCTGTCTCACCCTTTCAAGATCTGCAACAACTTGTTGTAGCCAGTTGATGATCTCCAATCTTTCGTCTTCCTGTCGTTCCTGTACTTCGTCCTCTTCTATCAAGTCTTCATCCGCTTCCTGGTTGTGTGTGGAAGGCCCCTCATCGTTTGCTATTTTTCTCTTTTGTCACCACTCCCTTCCATGCCCTGCTTTTCTATTTCCATTGCTTCTTGAGAGAGCATCGTCCGTTTTTCCTTGGCCTTCATCCATCTTTTGCGCTTAATTTTATCTTTTTGGCCAAGAGAATAAAAGGCTTTTTCGGCCGCCTCTCCTATTTTCGCCAGCTCGACCATCGTTTGCAGTTTTTGCCTGTCTTCCTCCATGGAATCCCTATGTGTAATTGGCATGGTCAGGTGTCCAACCCCCTCTTCTTCCATTCTCCTTGCTCCTGCTTCTCTCCATCTACTGTCGTATGGGGGATAGACGTCCAGTTTCACCGTAGGGGTTTCCCTCAGCGTCCATACCCATCTGGGGGTTTGCAGGTTGTCGTCGAATATCCAACCTCTGAATTCTGCTCGGTCCACGTACCACACCCTCGGCTTCCCCGTACATTCGACCAGTTGTGCTTCGTTGAGGGTTTGCCTTCTTCCCGCGGATTGGTTCGCTGGACAGTTGGGGTCGTTCCCCAGGTGTCCTCTCCCTCAGCAACGGAAACAAGCTAGGTTGGTCTTCGTAGAGAGAAACACTGTCGCTCTCGGGCCATTTTTTCTGAAGAGCTAGACTTCCGGGAATACCGGCGGTTCTCCTGATGGGACGCTCAGACATGCAATCCTGGAGTCGTGATTAGGAGCAAGAAAATTCGGGCCCGCTTCGAGCCATGCGATAACTAAATTGTTGGGGTACTCTGTCTCCTGCCGTTTGTTGATCATGCTGTGTAAACCCTCTGAAAGGTTATCAAATCGAACCCAAAAGTGCTCTCTCAGCATGTTTTGTCTATGTCTAGCTGCCTCTCCCTGCGGAGCTCTTGGCGGTTTCCACGCGCGTATGGTGACCACGGAACCTTTGCAGTTGAGGGACTCAAGGGACTTGATGTACCACGCGTAGCTCTCTTCAACACATAGCACCATGACGGTGTTCCTCCCTCTCTTGTGCAGAGAGATGTCCGGTTCGGTTCCCGGGACGGTTTGAAGTGCCCTGAGTCGATCCAGTACCCAAACTCTTTTGTCATTCATCGAGAGCTCTTTGCTTTTGTGCGAAAAATTGAAAAGCACTGCGTGCTTCTCGTAGACTGCATTGACTTCTTCCAGATCTTCCTCTGGGTATTCCCACACATCAACCTCCGTCTCCTCTCCCCCCTCTCCCTTAATTTTCTCCCTCAAAATTTTCACCTGAGATTTGATCCTGGTCCTGTTAATGAGGAAATCAAGTGCCCGTTGGCCGAGCTTGATTGGTGATTGGTTAACCTCTTGATCCCCTCCGCTGTCGCTTCCTGCTCTCGGTTGCGTGTGTGGCTGCTGCTGCGGGCCGTTCTTGTGTGATGCCACCACTTGTGCATAAGATGGCTCGATGTCCATCTTCACCCGTTCCATTTGCACTGCGGCCATGACTTTCAATTCTAAGTTGACACTGTGCAGTACTCAGCTGATTACCCTGCAACGAAAACACCGATTGATGGTAATGTTCGTGCTGGAGTGGTAGAGTGGTTGATCAAAAGTGATTGCACTGGGGCTGGGGATAGTCGTGATGAAGTTGACGACGCGGCTAAATGGCTTGGATGTCAGTACTGGTCGTGATGAAGTTGACTACATGACTAAATGCCTTAAATGTGGTGGCTGAAGAAGGGCTAGTTGCCGGTGCTGCTAATCATGATAACGTGGCTGGCTTCGCTGCAACGGACGATCTAAATGCTGGAGAAGATGGCGATGATGAGGATAGCGCTGATTGTTGATGATCGTGTTGGTGATGATGACGATGATGATGAAGATGATGATGTGGATGGCCCTGGTTGTTGATGATCGTATTGATGATGATGATGATGATGATGATGATGATGATGATGATGTTGATGATGATTATGATGCTGATCCCGTTGATCACGCTGACTTGGTCAGATCGTGTTAATGATGATGATGATGATGATGATGATGATGATGATGATGATGATGATGTTGGTCCTGATCCCGTTGACGTGTCCAAATCGCCCGCCCGACAATTTCGGGGCAGCGAACTCCCTCGAATGTGCTGACGCTGTCCCGACTTCTGCTCAATCGCCCGCCCGACAATTTCGGGCCAGCGAACTCCCTCAAATGTGCTGACGATGTGGCCAGTGAGAAGTGGCACCTGATACCTGCGCGCAAGGGTGATGGACCCCGTGCGCATCCAGCTTTGGGCACCGTATCCGGCTTCTGCTCGATCACCAGCCAACCCCCTGGGCGTCGTGCGCGTCCAGCTTCCGCTTCGGCCTGCGCGATGGCGATGGACGCCGTGCGCATCCAGCTATGGGCACCGTATCCGGCTTCTACTCAATCACCAGCCAACCCCCTGCGCGCGAGGGCGATGGTCGTCGTGCGCGTCCAGCTTCCGCTCCGGCCCGCGCGATCACCCACCCAGCCCTTTCGACCCGGCCGTTTCGCACACTAGCTGCAGCGTGAGTGCTAACCCGTCGGCGCTCGCAGTGCTCCGTCCCATTACTCACGGCACTTGCTTGCTGTGTTAATTGGATGGAAGAAAATACTGCCTCGTATGCTGGTAAGATCTCATGTCAAGCGCTCACAATCACTTGTGCGTCGCAGCCTGTCACTCGATTATCTCTTTCTCACATAATTTCCCGTGTACGCTCAACGAGCAGATTCATTCCCGCATGTCTTAGATGTACTTGAAGGTTGTCGTTCACTCAAATTTTGGATGCACTTACCAGTAATTTGAGTCGAGTTCACGAAAATGATAAGAGGAATACCCGCAAATCTTCACTTACTCCTGGTCACTGCAACTCTCTCTCACCAGTCCTCTTTCTCTCTCTCTCACTGACGCCCTTACCTCTCCCTCGGAGACTCTCTCTCCTTCTGGAAAGCTACCAGACTCTGGGACAGGTCTTCAGTTTGAACAGTTAAATAATTGGCCTCAAGCGCTTTTCCGCGACACTCACCAGATGATGATGTGTGAACTCACTCACATCCAAACGGAAGCTCGTGCGCTGTCTCATCTCACCCAGTAGCAAGCTCGTCCATGGCAACTGCGGTCCCCGCCCTGTTTCTAACGGGCACAGTCGGGATGATACCACGAGGGCAGCCATTGCCTTGGTCACTTCCCCCGTTGACCTCACATACAGGGGTCGACATCACCTATCCTGTTGACGTTGTCCGCTCCCCCATAGCTGTCGTGCCAGCAACAGCACCTCATGAACGAGCACGGGGTCCATCAGACCCCTTTCACTGCGTTCGCTGTCGTTCACTCCCCGTGCGCTGCGTTCCTTCCGGTCGCCTCCGTCTCGAATCCGCCCCCCCTTCACTGCCTTGCCAACTTATGTGAACGTGGAATCCTGAAACAGCCTGTGTCCACAACCCACGTGGACATGAGGTCCCGAAAGTCCCGAAACTGGGCGTGGACCTCTGATACCGGGAGCAAACGTGGTCCTGGTCTTGAAATTGGGCATGGACCTTTGAAACTGAGAGCGCCCATCGGCGTGGTCCCAAAACTGGTCGTGGCTGGCCTGAGAAAGCTGGCCTTTGCCCGCAGCACCTGTGCCTCTAATGCGGCCACTTCGTAGAATGGGGCTGTTGGGTACAACACGGACATAATTCCTTGGCGCCTGACAATGCCGAGCAATCCAAACCCAGGCAGTAAGTATATCCTGGCCTGACGAGCATCCAAATAAAAGGGGGTCTGGCCAAATGTGTCCATGAGTAAACCCACAATACCAAATCGCTATCTTGATGCAGCCCATCGGTCAAAAGTGTCCATCAATAGGTCAGCGATGCCGAGCAACCATCATCGTGAAAACCAGGAGCATCTGAAGGTCACGCAGGACTGAAATAGCAATTCACATCATGAAATCCCCCGTTGGCCGGCGGGGCGAGGCTCGTGCCAAAAGTCGGTCCCCTCGCACTGACGTCCAACCGTACGCCCCAAAATAGTCATCCTGCATACATGAATGGACCAGCTCACATGCCCAGCAATGCAGGGTTCGCACTCACACAAAAATAAGGGGTCAAAGGGGGTAAATAAAACAGCCTGGATCGGGGTAAGGTCACAGCGAAACATAATCAGACACAAAAACGAGAGATAAGCCAAATCGCGCAGACTACACCCCTTTTCATCATTCCATAATTTATTTTTGATTTTTAATATTGTCGTGAAAATAAATAGATTTCTGGCCTTGAGTTGACCACACAGAATCGCCTACGCAGAAGCCCGCGGGCCCGCCCACGGCCGAGGGTCAGAGGAAACAAAAGTAAGACAAAATAGGTCATCATAAGGGGTGTCTAAAATACGGTAAAATAATAGGATAAAATATGTAATAGTAGGGGTCACGTCAACGAGCGGAGGAGCGGAAAACAGGGGTCACCGCGGGCACCCCGTTTTTTCCGTCACTCGTCCGACAAGAGAAAAGTAAAAAAACGGACATAGTAGACAGACAGAGACTTCTAAGACTCTAATTTCGGGTGGCCGACTAATTTTGGCCGCCCGACACCGGGCCCAGCGTCCTATTCAAGATCACATTCAAAAAATGAGAAATTTATGAAGAAATCCTTGAGATACCGGGGCCAAAAGACTGATACCGACTGGGAGGATCCAGCTCACTATCTCAGTTGGATGGCACCAAGAGGGCCGCCTGGGGATTGAACCCATGACGTCCTGAATGCCACTTGCGTGCCTAACCAATAACCAATTGATCTAGGACGCTGGATGGAGCCCAGATTCTTCTATCGCAGGAGGGGGGCGGGGAACTGAAAAACGAATAGCAAGCTACTGGCCAGGAAAAAGGGCACTTCAAGCTCTAAACTACTAGCAGTGAATCTACCTGTGTTCTACTAGAAAATTCGTGCTCATGTTGCACATTAGGTCAGTAGTGGAGCAAGGCCCTCCATCTCCACAGCTCTCGGGGCAAAGGTAAGTGCGTTTTTTCTTCTTTTTTTTTCCGAAAGTCAATAGGTTTTTTTTCTTTTCTTTTCTTTTCTTAGTAAGCCCTGCCAACGAGGCAGGGCAGTCCGTTCAAGATTTCGTTACTTGGGCGTAGTAAACAGTAGAATGCTTCGATATTGTATTTCTGGGAAGATGCAGTAGAAGAGAAAAAAAAAAAAAAAAAAAAAAAAAAAAAAAAAAAAAAAAAAAAAAAAAAAAAAAAAACACGCCCAGGGGCCTCGACCCAGTAGCCAAGCGTAAAACTGTGTGTGGCATGCGAAATGTGTTTAAAAAATAGGAAAAAAGTTCAAAAAACGGTTTTCCTGCATTTTATTTTCCCCCCTTGATAAGGAGCCCGCAATAATGACTGGCATCCGATTGGAAGGAATGCACTGACACCACATTTCTCGCCCTTATTTGTGGGCACTGCACAAAAACGACGCCGTTATTACTTCCATTCGTCATTTTTTTAAGACTTTCCAAGCGAAAATCTGTTGGCGCGAAGCTTGGACATCACCCCATGGGTCAAAAATTGTTGTTATTGAAGCTTCGTGCCAACGAAAAGTGGCCAACAAAAACACGAAAAAAATGGAAAGAAAAATTCCTATTGGCGGGAAAAAACGCTCGCCCGACTTGAAAAAATCATTACAGTTGATGTGGAGGGCAATCGGCGGCTCCACTACGTCACCCCGGGCCGCACGGTGGTCGAAAGCCCAGCCTCCAAGCGTAACGCTTGGCTAGTCTGTCGAGGCCCCAGACCCATATCGCCCGCCCCCAGTTTGCAACGGGAAAAAAGCTAAGAAAACTCTATCCCTCAAAAGGGAAACAATGGACGGCGCCCTATACTAAATTGCAACGACCTTGACAAGATAACCTGCCCTACGACCGGTCTTAAGGACGACTGCGACCGCACCCTATTTTCTGCCGTAGGAGACCCCAAACAAACCCGTCCTAGCGAAGTTTACTGCATGACCTTACCGAAAATAGAAAGAAACGAAATGACGAAAATGGAACCCACACAAGAGCAGCCTCCTGGCTTTTTTTTTTTTTTTTTTTTTTTTTGAAAAAAAACCTATCAGTGTTAGTGATGCTGGTAGGAGCAGACACCACTAGCACCTGGGGGGCTCCATCTATTGGTGGGGAGCATCACCTGCTGGAAAGCGGGTCCAGCGTCACATATACACAATGAATGAAATCATACCAAGAAAAGTCTGTGGAGGGTTCCTGCCAGCATTGATTACCCTGGCACCCAAGGGATTAACTGAGCAGGAGATTAGACAGAGGGGGGGAGGATCTCTTCACCGGAAAACAGGCGCCAGATGCTAGTTGTTACACGCTGATTGTTCCCTCCCCTGTGAGCCTGGGTGTTGACCTGAGCAAAATATCAGAAATGTCGAAAGAAAGGGAAAAACCAACTTCAGCCCTGATCTAACCTTCTACCAGCATACCAGGCCCTTCATATGGATGTTGGGATCCATTTTTTGTTAGTATCCCGGATCTTTCTGAAAAACAAGCATAGCCACAGATGTGCAACAGCAAGGCTGAAAAAGAAGACTCTCCGGCCGCCCACCTTTTACACTCCCGAGTACCATTGAGATTCCACCAATGAGTGCGCAGGCGGTGGGAAGGGATCAGGGAACTCTGAGAGTGGACGCAGCGGAATAGCTGGATCAATCTTGGTCCAATCATGAAACCGTAGGCGGTAATCCCTTCCGAGACTTCCTTGAT
>BFEA01000061.1:2955395-2978647 GCA_003427395.1 Chara braunii
CTTTCTCATCATCGCCTCCCAGCATTGGGGG
This sequence comes from Chara braunii, assembly GCA_003427395.1. Classification (NCBI taxonomy): domain Eukaryota; kingdom Viridiplantae; phylum Streptophyta; class Charophyceae; order Charales; family Characeae; genus Chara; species Chara braunii. Next base: position 2,955,427 of record BFEA01000061.1, read on the forward strand.
AAACGATTTTATCCAAGCCAAATCCTTGAAATGTTGCCTCTGATCAACCCATCTCTCATAGGTAAGGCCCTGATTGCGGTATTTGTCGAACACTTCCACGAGGTCCATGAAGAAAGGATCTTGCCAATCGGACGGCTTCTTGGCTGCGTCTGAAATGAAGACGAAGTAATGGAACATTCGCAGCATCGCTCTCTCCGTCTTTACAACTTCAACATAAGTTTCCATTGAATGCAGCCAAGCATCTTTTGCAGCTTTGCTTTTTTTTGGAGCCAATATAACTGCACCTCCTAACACATCGCGCAAGAGCTGCAGCCGCTCATGCCTCCCCAGAGTGGAAAGTGATTTTCATGATCTCACATGTGGATCATGGACCGGAACGAGGTAACCTCGGCCTCTTGTACCCTGTATCCAATGCACTGGAACTCTAGATGCACCCTTGATCTCGTAACCGGGTATCTAGCTTTTGAGCTTTCCCCGCTTCACCCTGTTTGGTGGCAGGCTTCACAGCGTCTCTTTCCGGCAGTTGACTGCGTTCCCAAACCGCATAGACGTTCATTACGCTATCGTACACATCTTCCGAGGCCCTAGCTAAGATCATGTAAGGACCAAGGACATCGGGCCACACCGAACTCCACGGACCGAGTGACATATCAACGTAATGATTTACGCCGGTCACCCTAAGTGCCTCCCCCGCAAACTTTCTATATCCCGCATTTTTCTCTTCAGCCCCCTGCCCACCTTTCGCATCAGGACAAGCAGACGCCTTCCACAACTTCCTGATATCCCGAACCACGGAGCTCTGGTGAGGTGAAGTGTTCCACTTGTCCTTTGCATTCTGGAACGTGCTCAACGTCCCATAGTGGTCCATGAACTGGTCGGGATAATATACTGGTCTGGCTGTCCATGTATCCAGCCGCAATTCTTTCGCCACAGCCGGATGTTCGTGGAGACATCTTCTTGCTGCTGCTACGTTGTGTTGACCACTGAGAGGGTACCAGAAGTACTCTTCCAGTGATGTCTCGTGGAACTCAGCGGAAGTGACTCTCGTTGCGCGCACGACTTCTCCCGACGAATCTGTATGCAGCTGGTCATGCAGCGCAACTAGCAACAACACGGGTTTCTCGTACATCGGACATGTGCTCAAGTCCATCCCGCTCGTTGTCCTTTCACGAATGGCCGCTTCACCTGATGTGACCATGGCTTCATAGATCTCGTTGATATGATTTTCTTGCAAAAATCTTTGATTATACCTGAATTCTTCATTTGGAATATCCAAAATCTGTTCGAAATTGACTGTGATGAACTGTATCTTGCTCTTCTGGGTACCGTCATCATTGAAGTCCAGAAATTATCCTTTCCCGAGATGCGAAGTCGCAGGCTCAGTCGGTGGCAGTTGCAATCTAGACGGCCTGGTCGCTGTCTTGCCTTTTGCCTCATCGCCGTACTGCGGTTGTTCATTGGCAGGAAAAACGGCCGTCTTTGCCATTGTACCACCCTTTGCTGCTTTTTTTTGCCGTTCCGGCTTGTGTTTCTCAGCAGCTTCCACGTCATGTTGACGTTGGACTGCTTCGTCCATTGGCATTGGCAGTACTTGTCTCTTGCCTCTTTTGTGGTCCAAGCTTTTCTTTCTATCTTGCCTCGCTTTCCTCTTCTTCTCAGCGACCGCTGCGGGGATCGACGAAGGAGTTGTCGCTTTCCTCTTCTTCTCAGCGACCGTTGCGGTTGTCGATGAAGGAGTTGTCCCTTCTCTTCTACCCTCCTCGCGACTTCTTCTTCTTTCCTGCTTTCTCCTCTCCTGCCTAGATTCCCCACCGGTTTCCTTTTGTGGCTCGTCCCCATGCCAACCCTCATCGTGTTGCTGTAAATCTTCATAGTGCTCCTCACCAGGATTGTCCCTTCCGCCCACGTCATGCTGCACTGGAATTAACCTATGTCCCCATTAAGGACCCTCTGGCTCACTAATTGCATTCTCACTATCGTCCTCCTCTCCGCACCGATGGCCACTCCCCTGTTCATAACCTTTCTCTTCCTCTTCCTCTTCCCTCTGTGTACTCTCGCCACTGCTCCCCTCGGAGTCACCGAAATACAAAGGCGGTTGCACAGCACCGTACATGCTCGAGGAACCCACATGCCTTTGCATGTCACGCAACACAAACTGAACGGATCTTCTTGGGCGCCGGCGACGGAGTCTGAGCATAAGCTGGGCCCTTGGCAGCGATTTGTCCCGGTCGCGGGACAACCGGTGTGGACACTGCGTCGATTTATCCCTCTCTCGGGACAGCCGGCGCGGGCACTGTTGGCTGCCGAATTGATATGACACCCACAGTCGGACGCGCCGCTGACAGAACAGTTTTCGGTTCTGTAATAGTGTCATTTTTGTGAGCCACTGAGAGATGGTCTGGCACTGAATTCGTGTTGAAGAACACGAAAACTTGGCGGAGGTCAGGTAAATGGACTTCGCGATTCGGATCAGGATTGAAAACATCCACAAGCGACTTACCATATCCTTTGTGGTTGCTCCACTTGAGAACAACATGGTTTGTCTCTGCAACTTTGTTGCATTTGCCGTTGAGTAGCATAGTTAACTCGAAAGTGGCGAACTGACCATCCCTTCCCGCCCAAGATGTTATACCACCTATCGGTTTAATTTGTTCTTTCAACACCACGTATAATAATAGACCACTTCCAGCCTGGCCCACCTCGCCCACCCAATCCAGCATCCATAATTTATCTTTGTAGTCGACGACGGGAACTTTATCTGACTGCCCATGCACAGACCTCTCCCCTGAACTTGCCCCTCGCACTGTATTATGTGTGACGGGCCGACCTCGCACTGTATCATGTGTGCGGGTCCGCAGACCACCACTAGACCCTTGACCACGGCCACCAGACCCTTGACCGCTCCCTACAGCCTGGGCATGCTCTTCGACACCTGTGCCTTGACGACTTGTCGGTCCCAAACGAGGTGCACCCCGCTGCACAGACCCTTGACCAAGACCACCAGACCCTTGACCAGCACTGCCTTGACCAGATGTTGGGCCTGAATGAGGTGTACTTCGCTGCGCAAGGGTCTGCATCGCCGAGCTTGATGACCGGTGCTGAGTAGTCCCCTTAGATCCCGGCGTCTCCACATTGTCGACCCCAGCAACTGGGGTTCCCTTCGACTTTTTCGGCGAGTTTTCGACACTCGCACTGCTCCTGCCCCGTGAGCGTTTCCCTTGTCTCTCTGAAGAAACCATCATTTATAATTCACCAGGAACCAGTAGTAGTCAACCTACAAACTGCCAGTAAAAACACGGACGAAGAACGCAATAGCAGACGGTGAGCAATGGCTTATATTATTGGAACTACATGTATGCACACGTACTCAAGCTGGAGTACACGATGTATGCACACGTACTCAAGCTGGATTACACAATGCTGGGGCGCACGATTGTCGTATCGAACACGACAATGTAGGAGCGCACGATCGTCGTGTCCGACGTGACAAAGCTGGAGCCGAAGGTGATCGTGTCCAACTCGACAACCACGCCTCTCACTAAGCAATCGTCGTATTGAAAACGACCACCAGCGGTCGTCGTGTTGAACATGACCACCAGCGGTCGTCGTGTTGAACACGACCACCAACAGTATGCGACGAAGCTGGAGCCGAAGGTGATCGTGTCCAACGTGACAACCACACCTCTCACTAAGCGGTCGTCGTGTTGAACACGACCACCAGAGGTCGTCGTGTGGAACACGACCGCCAACAGTCGTCGTGTTGAACACGACCACCAACGGTCGCCGTGTTACACACGACTGCCAGCGGTCATCGTGCTCAACACGACCACCGCAGTGATGGAGCGGCGCATGGTCGTCGTGTCCAACACGACAACCAAGCCCACTGCAGAACACGACAACTCCACGCCAGAATTAGTGATCCTGCCCAACACGACAACTTCACGCCAGAATTAGGGAGGTGTCGTGTTGGGAACGGTGATCGCCTAGTCACGACACGATGACCGACTAATTCCAACGTATGTTTTGGGCGATACGACGCCGAAGGAATTCAATTCGGAGGCGGTTCATGTTCAAGTGAAGGCGGTTTCGTACTGATTGCACACGCGGGCTTCATAACCCCCATACACAGGTCGCAGGGCATTGCACAAGTTCCATTAAACACCCTTTTTGGGTAACCACAAATCAGAGATGTACACGCACTTCAGATTTAATGCTCAACATTCTCACGTCATTTCATTAATGCAGGAACGAACTCTCACCGGTCAGGGCATTGCACAAATTTCATTAAACGCACTTTTTGGGTAACCAAAAATAAGAGAAGTACACGCACTTCAGAGATCATGCTCAACATTGCATGAACGAACTCTCACCAGTCACATCCACAAAATGACTCCACAAACATTTTAAGAGCAGACAGTCGCGGATCACATCTCCGCAACACAATGCACATGTGTTTTAGAACACATCCTCTCGGGACTCACACTCTTTGAACGCTCCCTTATCAACCGGTCATGCCCAACATCGTGACAATGAACGCTTCCTTATCAACCGGTCATGCCTAACATCGTAATAATCCACATTCGAGAAATGTGGACATCTACTACAGCGCTACCTGTTTTCCTTCGTGCCACAGTTGATTGACAACCTAGTTTTGTCAACAGAGTGTACCAACAGGTGTTCATTAAACTCAACCAATGTCTAGACTGATCGCAAAGCGATAAAGGAATGCTCGCAAAAACTCAGCCATTGTGTAGACTGCTCGCAAAAACTCAGCATATGTGACGACGGGCTGTTGTGTTCATGCGTTCATTGAATGTTCGCACAGGCGACCCGAAAGTGAGATATTTTGGTGCAACGACTGAAGCATCTTCCGCGAACACAAAAATATATTTCATGCGGACGAACCCCATCCTACCGGCAAGTGACCTGCCTATAGCATCCCGCACAAAGGACGGTTTAGCTTCTACCTCACGCCATGCATTCACATCATCCGCCTTGCCCCCAATTACCAAATCCCATGTCCCGGCGAATTGTGTTGTGACCAAACTCATCCCTTTTTTCCCCATGTCCAATTCATTTCTGGATACGTAGACCACAGCGTCAGTCAAGGTCCCATCCCGGTTCGAGCATGCGACGCAAAGGACCCTACAGCAGATAAACATTCCGAGATGCAATATAATGCAGCACTAGGAAACTGCTCGAAGCAACAACCCGAGAGAGCGCAAGGGATACTCGTCGATGAAATCGGAATGTTGTGCACAAGCAAGCAACTCATGTTTCAGCGAACGGGACCATGTGCGTGGAGAAGTAGTCACGATCTTGCAATCCAACTTATTGTAACGACGATCGATCCTCAGCTTTGCACTCAAGTGAGAGCACCGAACAGAACCGAGCACAGCAGCGGGCACGGGAATAAAACTCCCGAACTCGCACATATTAGCGAACTTGTAGTCGTCCGCCCAAGGGCACTCCCTGAGCATTTTGTCCCAAACATGCTCCTCCCAGGAGTCCAGGTGATCGTCGTAGAACGGGACGACCATCATCCACGGGTCGCCCTCGAAGTCTTCTTTAGTCGCACCGTCAATAACAGTGGACTCTCCACAGCCGGAGACTCGCAGCATGCATGGGGGGAAAGGGTATGCAATGTGCTCGCGCCAAAGACCCGGGGTCATCCACTCAGAGATGGCCATAGCGATTGGCAAACGCCTGCAAGCCACAACGAAAGAAATCAGCAAAGGGCATGCACACAACTAGCAGGGAAAGAAAACAACCACGGTTGCCAGGACGAGCGCCAACGTGTTTCGTTCGTCGAGCACCACACACGATGCAAAGCTCGAGCGAGTCCACCCTAGCCGTTGTCGTGTTCAACACGACAAACGCACGACATCATTCACAAGACGTAGGCACGACACTTCACCTAGCAGCAAACAGCCAGACGGTCGTCCTGTTCGACCCTACTACCGTCCGCAAACTATCGTGCGCTTGTTGTGTTGAACACGACAATGACGGAGATCGGCCAGACGGTCGTCGTGTTCGACATGACGACCGTCCCCAGCGGGAGAGCACTGCAGCCCGCGGGTGTGCTCGGGTTGCAGTGAGTGTCGTGCGATTGTTGTGTTGAACACGACAACGGCCCGGCCGGACTCTGCAGGACTTTTCCATGCGGAGATCGGCCAGATGGTCGTCGTGTTCGACACGACGATCGTCCACGGCGGGAGAACACCGCAGCCTTCGGGTGTTCGCGGACTGCAGTGACTGTGGCCTCCTGTTGGAAAACTCCACCCTGCGGCGTCTGCACACTTGCAGACAGTCGTCGTGTTCGACACGACGACCGTCCGCAGAGTGTTAAGACGGGAAACCACTGGCTTACCCGGACAAACAACCGCCCGCAGTCTGCATTGGTCCCCCTCGAAACACTACGCGGACGTTCGTCGTGTCGAACACGACGATCTGTGTCGACAGGAGACCACTCGAGACCGGGGACACGACAACCGCCCTCGGGCAGCAGTGGTTGACAACGACGGCCAAGCAAGTGAAGAGCGCCCCCAGGGATTGTCATGTCGTGGCGGTTACCGTGTTGAACACGACAACCGCAACATTCTTCACGGTCGTTGTTGTGTTCAACACGACAAGCGCAGCATTGTCTGCGGCGTCTGTCTGTGTGCCAGTTATTGTCGTGTCGCGGCGGCTGTCATGTCGAACACGACAACCGCAGCATTCTCCGTGACGATTGTCGTGTTGAACACGACAACTGTCGACCAGGCTAGTAAAGGGCGCCCTCAGGGATTGTCGTGTCGCGGCGGTTATCGTGTTGAACACGACAACCGCAGCATCCTTGGCGGCCGTTGTCGTGTTCAACACGACAACCGCAGCATTGTCCGCGGCCTCTGTCGTGTTGAACACGACAAACGCAGCGTTCTGCGTGGCGGTTATTGTCGTGTCGCGGTAGTTATCGCGTTGAACACGACAACGATAGCATTCTCCGAGGCGATTGTCATGTTCAACACGACAACCGCAGCATTGTCAGCGGCATTTGTCGTGTTGAACACGATAACCGGGATGTTCTGCGCAGTGGTCGTCGTGTTGAACACGATAACCGGGACGTTCTGCGCTGTGGTCGTCGTGTTGAACACGACATCCCCAGCGCTGCGCGGTGCTCGCGCGGGCTGCTGAGGGTGAGGGGCGGACTAAGCAACAGGCGATCGTCGTGTTGAACACGACGATTGAACAACAGTGTCATTCTGCGCGGCGTTTGTCGTGTTGAATACGATAACCGCGACTATCTGCGCGGCGGTGGTCGTGTTGAACACGACATCCGCAGCACTGAGTTGTGCTCGCGCGGGTTGCTGAGGGCGAGGGGCGGGCTGAGTAACAGGCGATCGTCGTGTTGAACTCGACGACCGAACAGTGGTGTGTTGGCCTGTCGTCGTGTTCAACATGACAGCCGCAGCGCTTATGAAGGTCGCTGGTGCCACGTGGCGCGTCGCTGTTGAATTCCAGAGATCAGGGAAGATCCTCACCGTCTGCTATCTGTCCTTCCCTTCGTGCGCGTTACTCCGAAGTCCCGCTTTCGCTCCGCAATTGGATCTCGGCGCGCTCGTCTTCGCCACAGCGACCATAAACACCCTGCTCGCTCCAATGATGCGCTCGACGTGCAGAAATCACCTGCGCTATGCTGCGCGCTGCGTTCAAGTCGTGGAATTGTGTCGATTAGATAGTGCCCGCGTTGCTGCGCATAACGGAAAGAGGAAACCGCCCTGCGCTGAAATCAGCCAGCGCTGATATCGACCAGTGCTGAAATCGCCCCGCGGGTGAGTTGGACGATAACAAATGCCAAATGGGGGAGGGACCCACAACTTTATATATACTGTGGAGTAGGTCCCCTCCCGCGCTCCGTCGACGGTTTGATCGGGTCGAACCGACGGTGCCGATGGGCCCACACCACGAAAACGGTGGCGGACCGTTGGGCCCGCGTCAAACAAATGGCACCGGACCGTTGGCCTCCTCTGGAATGCGTCCCCTCCCATGCTCCGCCAGCGGTCCGATCGGGTCGAACCGACGGTGGCGATGGGCCCGCGCCACGAAAATGGTACCGGACCATTGGCGCATCCCCTCCCGCTATCCGTCGTCCATTCGATCCGATCGTGCAGACGGCGCCGATCGCCGCAGCCAAAAAAAATTGTCGCTGCATTATGGTCCGCAGACCGTCTTCCTTTCATGACCTTTCAGACTATTCAGACTGCCTCATTTCCACGCACTCGTGTGCTGCGATGCACGCTTTTGCGTTCACGTTCCCCATCGTCGGTGCATTCGCGTTCCCCGTCGTCGGCGAGCGAGTGTGGTGCTGCGATCATTCCTCCGCCAGCCAAGCAATCCTGCTACTACACGAATCGGCGATCTCCTTCACTTGACCGTCGTCCTCTGCCCAGGTAATCATCCCGCCATTTGAACTCCTCGACAACTCTCCCTTGCGTGGTCGTGTCCGAATCGCTGATCTGGAGATTGTGTTGCGAGCGGTGGATATGTATGAATCAACAGTCGCGATCGTTTATCTCATTGTCTTTTATATGCTGACGTCAACAATGAAAAAGCAGTGCAGGTCTGTCGTTTGAAATTATCTCTCCATGCCCTTCTGCGCAATGTCGTCGTCGTGTCCGACAAGGTAACCGTTGCGAGGGTCCCTCTAAGTCCGACGCATTGTTCATCGGATCCAACACGATAACATGTCTGTGGTGACCGCGACATTTAGTGCATTAGTTGGTCGTCGTGTTGAACACGACAACCATGATGATAGGCCTTCGGCTTCCACTGCCTTCGTCGTCGTGTCCAACACGATAGCCTTTCCTCTGGGTTGCTTACGATACCAGTGCACTGGTCATCAGATCCAACACGACAACCATTGGTCATCGGATCTAACACGATAACCACATATCCAGTTGATGACCTTTTGTGGTCGTCATCGTGTCCAACGCGGTGACCTGTCTTCCGGGGTGCCTGCGACTTCCTGTGCCGTGGTCATCGGATCCAACACGACAACCGTATGGAGCCAGTGCCCACGATATCTACTTACTGACCTTCTGACCGCGACATCCAGTGCATTAGTTGGTCGTCGTGTCGAACACGACAACCACGATGATATGCCTTCGACTTCCACTGCGTTCGTCGTCATGTCCAACACGATAGCCTTTCCTCCGGGTTGCTTACGATACCAGTGCACTGGTCATCGGATCCAACATGACAACCACTGGTCATCGGATCTAACACGATAACCACGATATCCAATTGATGACCTTCTGAGGTCGTCATCGTGTCCAACGCGGTGACCTGTCTTCCGGATGCCTGCGACTTCCTGTGTCGTGGTCATCGGATCCAACACGACAACCATCTGGAGCTAGGCCCCGCGGTATCCACTTACTGACCTTTTGTGCTCGTCGTCGTGTCCAACGCTGTGACCTGTGTTCCGGGGTGACTGCGACTTCCTGTGCCCTGGTCATCGGATTCAACACGATAACCAACCGGTGCTAGGGCCCATGCCATCCAGTGAATGACCTTCTGTGGTGCCTGAGGAAGATCGTTGTGCCTTTCTAAGCTTCGACCGTCTGGAGCTCAAATGTCTCTCCTATGCTGTTTTTGTTTTGGATAGCAGGCGATCACCATACGCTAACACTACCTGCCGTAGTGTCTACCACAACGCTTTCCTGCGTCATCGTGTTCGCAACAATCAGAGGTTCACGGCGTGCTTAATAGGGAGTTGTGATGTCTCTCCCGTGCTGTTTCTCGTCGGTATAGCCGACGATCGCCAGTTACCAGCACTGAAGACTAAATCACTCGATCAATTGCCTAATCTGACATATGTGCGCAGTGGTCAGTTCGAAAAAAAGACAATGTCGATGGTGTTCTCGAGAACTCTCTTTCATGGCATTCCGACGTCTACTACTGATGTCTATCCTGTGTTGTTTCTGCTGTCCTCTAAAACAGTGCATTTGGTGGTCCGGACCAAGCTGCTACGAAATTGATGTCTATCCTGTGCTGTTTCTGTTGTCCTCTATAATAGTGCATTTGGTCGTCCGGACTTCGGACTGCCGACTGTTTGGCACAAACTGGTGGTTCTCAACCCAAGCTGCTGCGAAAGCAGGGGTAGTCTCAAGTGCGACACAATCAGAGGTTCACGGCATGCTTAGGGAGCTGTGATGTCTCTCATGTGTTGTTTCTCTTCGGGATAGCCGACGATCGCCAGTTATCAGCATTGAAGACTAACTCACTCGATCAATTGCCTAATCTCACATATGTGCGCAGTGGTCAGTTCAAAAAAAGACAATGTCGACGGTGATCTCGAAAACTCTCTTTCATGGCATTCCGATGTCTACTACTGCCCTTTTCGACCGTCTAGAGAACTGATGTCTATCCTGTGCTGTTTCTGTTGTCCTCTATAACAGTGCATTTAGTGGTCCGGACCAAGCTGCTACGAAATTGATGTTTATCCTGTGTTGTTTCTGCTGTCCTCTATAATGGTGCATTTGGTGGTCCGGACTTCGGACTGCCGACTGTTTGGCACAAACTGGTGGTTCTCAAACCAAGCTGCTACAAAAGCGGGGGTAGTCTTATCGTGTTCAACACCATTACAGCGATTGGCGCCTGTTTTGACCGTCCGGTGCACTGATGTCTATCCGTGTTGTGTCTATTCTGGATACGAGATGATGCCCCAAGCTATCGTGGTCTGACGTGTTCAACACGATCACAGCTACTGGTGCCCAGAACGGTCTTCCATATGCGCTCGGACGACGGGCTTTGACGACACACTACGAGTGGGGAGGCTGTCGCGTCCCTTACAATAGTGCTTTTGGCGGTCCGCACTTCGAACTGCCGATTGTTTGGCACATATCAGAGGTTCACGGCGTGCGTCGGGATCTCTGATGTCTTTCCCGTGCTGTTTCTCTTCGGGATATCCGACGATCGCCAGTTACCAACAGTGAAGACTGCACATATTTTGACGGTGGTCTCGAGATCGAACTGCCTTTTTTTCGACGTCTACTAATGCCCTTTTCGACCGTCTGGAGAACTGATATCTATCCTGTGCTGTTTCTGCTTTGTGTCCTCTATAATAGTGGATTTGGTGGTCCGGACTTCGGACTGCCAACTGTTTGGCACAAACAGGTGGTTCTCAAACCAAGCTGCTACGAAAGCGTGGGTAGTCTCAATTGCTGTCTTACAGGGCGTTCCGTCGTCATCGTGTTCAACACGATAACAGCGACTGCTGGCTGTTTCGGGCGTCTGGTGCACTGATGTCGCTTCGTGCTGATGTCTCTCCGTGATGTTTCTCTTGTGGATACGAGACGATGCCTCAAGCTATTGTGGTCTGACGTGTTCGACACGATCACAGCTACTGATGCCCGTGTTGTCGCACAAAAGTGTCTTGCTGATGTCTCTCCTGTGTTGTTCCTCCGTCCGACTTCGTTACCAGTCCACAATACTAGAGCCTGCCTCGCCTTGTCAAGTGCCTAACCATAGGAGCGGCAGATGGTCGATAAATAATGACATTGTGTTTGTGCAGTATATGGAAACAATGGTCTTCCATAACGGTCTTCCATATGCGAACGGGTGACGGGCTTCGACGACACACTACGTGTGGGGAAGCTGTCGCGTCCCTTACAATAGTGCTTTTGGCGGTCCACACTTCGGACTGCCGACAGTTTGGCACATAAGGAAGGTTCTCAACACGAGCTGCCAATGCGCTCGGTGGTCGGCGGTCCGCACTTCAAACTGCCGCCAGTTTGGCACATAAGGAAGGTTCTCAACACGAGCTGCCAATGCGCTCGGTGGTCGCAAGCATAGGATGATGAGTCATTCAGAAGTCGTTGTGTTCGGCGCGATTCGGATTGCTAGTGCCTGATATAGATTTGATATGGAATGTATTCGGTCAGTTGCAGGTGACTGTTGTGGAAAGGGTTTCTGATTGGTCATCATGTTCAAGAGACGTATGATCTCCTAGCTAAATGAAAACAATCCGTTCACATTTCTCAACCAATGTTGACATGCGTGTCGTCATACCTAAATTGCTGTCATTTTATGAATATGAATTTTGTTTTCTTTTTAGTTATTCGTCTTCACATCAACGCTTCGATTGAGTAATCTGTTTTACGTGTCTGACACATGCGTTGAATGATTATCAACTCTTTATCATATACGTCACGAGTTCTCGCCTTAACTACATTAACCAGCTTATTTGTCCTCACATACTCATTATGCCTTGCGGTAATTCATATCGGAGAGCTGAACATCCAGCGCTGGCAAGTATGGACTGCGTGGCGTCTAACACATTACTGGATAAAAATTGTCATGCGGAAATGCATGACCTCGCTATGTGCTCTCCAGATTCCGAACATGTCATTCGTGACGACATCTTCACTTTCAACACGCCTGCTCGTAAAAGAATGAGAGAATTGGAATTCGATGTCACTACTTGCGAGAGCAGCTCCCCTTCCGTTCAGCGTCAACGACAGACACATGAATCTGATGTTGCATGTCGTAGAGCTGATAACTGTGACACTTACAGTTCAACATCTGATGTAGACCGCGTCTTGTGGGTGCCCAAAGATTCACTCCGGGATCCTGAACATGATTATTCCCACCATTTTGTTGACTTTGGACTTGCCACAAAAAATTTCAACTCATATAAGGAGAGGGAAGACGATGGGAGCTCGAGTGCTTCAATTTCTTCTAGTGCCGATAGTTCTCCTGACAAAGACAATCATCCATGCATTGATCACTGTCAGCGTAAGGATGACGACAATCATGGTGTTGTTTCAAATTTTGATGACATTTTTTCACATAGATTGTCTTCAGAAAAACATCCGTATACTTACCGACGGAGGATACCGAGATTAAACTATAGTTTGGAGTCCGTTCATCGAAATTTGACCAGGAAAACGTTAGTAAGCGTTCGTGGGAAAAATTGTTGTAGACGAGAATGTTGTGCACACATGACCTTAGATGACATCAAAGTTATCCAGAGTGCATATTACTCCAAGGATCACAAAAACAGAGATTCGTGGTGGATAGAAACTTTGAAATGGTTTACATTTGTAGAAGACGGGAAATAGATTGTGCAACCAATTGTGGGGAAAAGAAAGGTGTGCATTAGTGCATGGTGCTTCACGTTAGGTGTATGTAGAAATACATTTATAAAGAAACGGATGACCTTGTTAAAAGGTCATGTCATGCCAGAGCATGGCAACATTGGACTCAGACGTACATCTGCTATGTTTGCGGCAATGTATGGTAAGCTCAAGTCATTTATACGTGACAACGGAGATTCCATGCCCAATGATATGAAGACGAGAAATGGAGAATCGAGGGTGGTTTTGAGATTGCCCGCCTGGTACAATAAGGTGGACGTTTACAAGTTGTTGAAGACGCAGTTTGACAACATGGAGGGTCCAACTATTTCTCTCCAAGTGTTTTACAACATGTGGAGAAGACACTTTTGGCATGCAAAATTTCATGAGATTGATCAAAATTTTACAAAATGTGAGAAGTGTGTGGAATATAAAGAGTCCATCAATTCTGCAAAATACCCACGAGTTCGTGAACATTTCGTCTCTTTGCGTGACAAGCATTTGGACCTTCAACTCCAGCATCGGGCGGCTTACGAGGTGTGGAAGGATGAATCGAAAAGGCTGGCCTCAAACAGTTTATGCATCATCATTGATGACATGGACCAAAGTAAGACCAGTATTCCACATTTCGGTGGAGAAAACATATCAAAAGCATTTGCGAACGTCCCGATGTTGAAGACAAACTTGACGGCCATCATCGCACACGGACGTTCTCCCTCTGTGGTTTCCTTGCTACCCACACGATTCGAATGTTTTTGTTTCGTCCATCATGAAAGTCCTTCGCGATGTTCAGGTGTCAAGCGGCTTACCTCCAATACTCAGCATACAAGCGGATAATTGTTGGAGAGAGAACAAGAATAGATATGTGTTAGCATTGGCCGCAACCTTTGTGAAATTCGGTTTCTTCAAAGAGGTTGAGTTTGGCTTCATGCTAGTGGGGCACACACACACAGATGTCGATGCCACTTTTAGTCACTTTTCCCACAAGCTGAGAATGCATAACACATACAATATGACTGATCTTTTTAACATCATTGTTCGCTCACAAACTGATCGCCCGTCATGCACATTCATGAACGAAATTGCTGATTGGAGAAGTGTTGTGAAACCATTTTTAGTGAAAAGGTTGACAGGTCACACTCGACCGCATGCGTTTAGATTTTTTATGGAAGGTGATAACCCTGTGCTCCAGTGGAAGGAGTATTGTACGAGTCCTGAGTGGTCGGCGCCAGTTTACTCTTTTAAGAGAGATGCGAACAAGGGATATGCAGAATCGCAATGGCCAATTTTGTCAAAGTCTGTCACACCTGACCGAAATCACAACGATTTTGTTTCAGGTGTGGAAGGCGTGGAGACATTTGTTGATTGGTTAGAGAACAAACAACACGAATGGGTCGGAATGAAGGATGAGATAAACTTTTCGAAAGAAAAGTGCGCTGTCATACTGAAAAAGGTTTCTAGAAACAGTTGAAGATCAGTATGGGTCTGAATCTCGAAGGTCGTCGCTGCAGGCTGGCTTCTAGCTGTCACTGGAAGGAATTGCAAATAACGATTCACAGAATATTGATATTGTTTTCCTCATGAAAAATGAAGAGAACCCAGAGCCGCTTTTCGTAGGACCCGCTAATGAGCGTCCAAAACCAGAGTTGAACCCGTTGACAGACGTCGAAAAGGGGCAATTTGTTCTCTTACGTTTGTCACAAGATGATATTGATGAAGGTGTTCCTGTGTGGATGAGAGGAGTCCTTTCCACTGTTGACACCGAGGTCAAATCATCGATACTCAACCACGTCCTCATTGAATATTGGGTGCCACAACCAGTCGTGAAATCTCTCGCTGCGCAATATAGAAACGCGTGGAAGAAGACAAGGAAGAAGGACAAAACCGCACTTGAGCAATGGCAGCATGCGGACTGTATTTTGTGGAGGTATACGTCAAAAATTTCGCGCTTCGAGAACGGACTGCACATTCCTAAATTAGCGAGAGAAAAATCTATGGCATGCCTTGCTCTTCCTGACGATGAGGAACGTTAGCATTCTTGATGGTGAAAAACTTTAACCCTAATTTTATCTCATTCCAATGTTGTTTGAAGCATATTTGGGTGTTTTGCAAAATGGTCCAACCATTTGCTTTATCTCATTCCAATGTTGTTTGAACCGTATTTTGGTGTTTCGCAGAATTGTCCAACCATTTCCGACCATAGGATGGCCGCCCAGTGGCATCGTATGGGGAAGAAACATGTGGAGTCAGATGGGAGCGATTTTTTTCACTTCAGAAGTTGTTTTTCAGAATTCAATACTGAGCGTCCAAGGTGTGGACGTCGAACCAGACCATTGGGAACATGGTCCTCGGCAGTCTCTCTACGTTTGTGGTCGTCGGTGTTGCGGGTCGGGAATGTACCCGCGAGAGGTGCTCGCACCATTCTCACAGTTGTATTACTCTGCAGTGAAAATCTACTACAACAATATGAAGGTCATGACATTGTTTTCTACGGCAACATGCATCCAAGGACGTTGCAAGGTGTCATTCCTTGTTTTTAACGACTATTCTGCAAGTACAAGCACGTCCAATGTTGAGACCCTCGATGCGCGACGGCTAGCAGAATTTCGGAGAGCGATTAGAGAACAACTGATGTTGAAAATATTAGTAGATGGCCTTGTTGACACGACAATAAAATATGTGTGAGATCTCCTGTTCCGGGAATATGAGAGCATAGAAGCGCATGTAGAATACAGGGACCCTGCACATCATGAACAAAATGATGCCACTGTTTTAGAAAACTGGACAGTTTACAATAGACGATAGTTAGCTTTAAGTTATTATGATGACAAAATATTCCGTTTACTGCAAACCAAATAGAACAAGAGTTACTAAATACAAGCCTATGGTTCCATCTTTCCTGATGTCAAACAAGATTTGCTTTAAATTAAGCAATCTGTTTTTTTTTTTTAGGTGGCAACACTTGTAGATGTAGAGGAACAGGGAACATCATTGATAATATGTTAACACTGTTTTGGAAGATTGGACAGTTTACAATTATGGAACTTAAAGTTGACTTAACTTAGTCGAAAGTATGATGGCAAAAGGTTCAAATCTTTTACAGCAAATAGGGGACCCGGTGTCTGTAAGGGGGCCTCACCAAGGTTTTTGCTTTAAGTTAATATGCACTCTGTTTCTTTGAAATTCCTTAGTGGCAAACTTTGTGATGTAAGAGGCGGAGGCTCCATTGCGAGGCATATGACGGTGGCCCCTTTGCCCAGCATATTCTGAACCTTTTGAATACACATTTTTGTTCGTATTGTTCATGTCTTATTATGATTGTTAAGAAGAAGCTTTCCTTTGTTAACACCATGGACTGGTTGTTCGTTATATGTTTTGAAGTTTGTTAAATTTTCCATCATTGTATTTTCTATATATCGATAATCTTCTCGGACCCTCTCATAAATGTTAATGACGACTGTTTTGTCTAATATTTGATAATTTAGGTATGTTCACTTTTCGTAAAACATTTCACTTTTAACGAAAACACCGTTGATTATGGCCGCGTTGTATTTAGATTGTCGTGATAAAATTATTACTTCATTTATCAGAAGAATGTTATCTTGAATTTTCCTACCTTGAATAAAGCCTGTCTGTGATGGATGAATGATATCCTCCATCACTCGGATCATTCGGTTTGCTAGGGCTTTCGCCACCATTTTATACACGACTGTCAATAGGGTAATCGGTCGATAGTTCCTAATATTGCTCTTGGCGCCCTTTTTGTGTAGCAGGGAGAGTACCCCTTGACCCACTACTTCACCCATTTTACCGGACCCCCAAACCGCCTCATAATAATCCATCAGATCTTGGGATAGGGGGCCCCACATGGACTCCCAAAATTCCTTTGGAAGCCCATTAATACCGGGCATTTTCTCCTCCTTCATCAACAGGAGTGCTGTCCAAATTTCTTCTTTTGCCAGGGGCCTTTCCAACATTCTCGATGCTCATCCGAAAGGCTTTTCTGGAGCAGCTCTAAAAAATTTTCTATGTCCTTCTCCCTGTGCTCCTTCGGCTGAGTCTTGCATCCTAATGTGAAAAACTCTTGGAAAACCTTCCGTGCGATGTATACACATTGTGGGGTAGAGGTGGCCAACGAGTCTTGTTCCCGATTAGGGTCAGCCAGACCATCTATGACAGTTCTACTCGTTCTTGTCCTTGCGAGAGCAAAAGAGAGGGAGTTCATCGATCCTTCGGTTCGATATCTTTGTAGCTTTCCCCTGATGCGTGCACCTTGCCACCGGTGTTCCATACTAGCCATCAGTTTCGCTTCAAGAGATTGTATTGCCTCTGCGAGGTTTGTTGTTCCATTGGGATCCGCTTTCTCTTGCTGCTTTAGTTGGCTTAGCTGGTTCTGAAGGGTCACATCTGTAAAATGTCTTTGTGCAGCTACTACTTTTGACCACTCATTGCATTTCCTTGCCAAATATATGAGGCCATTATTGAACCATTGAACATCATCGCAGATGAACTACCTATGAGATTGCCAGTCTGACCATGCATCCATGATGTGCGTGCGGAATTCTGGTGTAGATAACAAGATGTATTTAGCTTGTATTACCCTGGCCCCTGGTCGGGCTTTTTCCTGAACGTCAAAATTACTACACAGATTGCGTGATCTAACCCCGGATATGGGCTCTGCGGGAAAATTTCCGCGATCTGTAACGCCCCTTCCAGATCCTCCGAAATGAGGATCAGATTAATGCGAGATCGGGAAATTCTTTCCGGTCCATTTTTTCGTAAACACGAAAAGGCCCGTCTGGTTAGAAACAACCTACGGAATGCGTCATATATGCACAAGGATGCGTAGAGATTTGAGATAATTGCTCGTCCGTTTCCACCTGCACCGGGCACGGTGTGGGGATGCGAATTGGAATTAAAAATCAAACATAAAAAAAATTGGAACTATACACTGTCAGAGAAAAACGATTAGCATGGGCACGCACAAGCATGACACACATGAATTGAGAAATGAGGGGGTGTGCTAGGAGTATTGACATGAGGATGGGATGGGAGGTGGTCTCATATTCCAGGACACCCATGGGCTACTGCTCCAGGTGATCACTGTATACTCAGTGACTGGCCTCTACAACACCATGGACTTAAAAAAAAAAAAAAAAAAAAAAGAGAAATGGGGCCTCGCTGCACTACGCTAGACACATGAAAAATTTCAAGACTAAGTCTAGCACTGTCAAACTCTTGGATTGACATCAAGTGATGTCGCCGCTGCACTTACTCCAGACTCTCGGCTCTTGTGAGCATTCTTGACTGTAGGACAAAATTGAAAAGACACTACACGACAGGGCAGCAACTATTTATCCACCGAGACTGGAGGCCAACTCTTGATGGGAAGGGGGCACTTCACAGATGATGGTCTCCTACTTGGACTCCTCGTTTTTTGTTGGGTTCCTGGGTTTGAAGTTGGGTCTTTTAAGGTTCACTGGGGTTCGGGCCTGCGATGTGTTTTTCTACCTTGGCTTGACTTGGTTCGGCCCTTCCCCTGTGGTTTCGATCATATGACTTGTTTTTTACCCTATTCTTAGTTGGGCCCTTGTGGGTTCAATCTAGCGACCTGTCCTTTCTCTAGTCCGAGACCTCCTTTGGCCTTCGGGATTCGATCTGGTGATTCGTACTTTGCATTTTCAGTTGTAGGTCTTCTGCTGGTATGTGGTAGTGGAGCCAGTGGGCCTTCGCTGGTTGCGGTCTGTTAGGATTCGAGTTGTGGACCTTGTGGGAATAACAGTTGTTTAACGTGTGCCCTTTCTCTGAGTAGGCTATGGGTGACTCTAGAACTTTCGAGTGCTTGTTTGCTTCTTCTTAAATGGTGATCTTGACACATCATCGGCACTCGACTGCGTGATGACCTTGACGATTCCGGAACCGGCTCCGGATGAAACACGTAGGGTCTTGCCGGAGTAGTTGACCTTTCTCTGCACGACGCGGACATGATGTTCATCTTCGGGTTCAACTCTATTGGCTGGACTTTGATTTTATTCGAGCCATATGTCGTGTTCGGGAGACATCGATGTGTCATTTCTCACCTTTTTTCTCCTCTTTTCCCTCATCTCCGTTGTCTCTAACATGGATGCCTTCTTCTACTATCACTTGGTGTTTGTCATGCATGTCGTCGTTTAGGTCACGTGGCCGTATCTGGAATGTTATGGTTTATGATTGCTACAAATGTGTCTTGAGCTTTTATGTTGCATGCCGGTACGGTTTGCTCTCTCGATTATTTGTGACTAATGGATGATTATGAACTGTGGAAGCTTCAAAAGCTCGTCTGATGGGTCGTTTCTAACACCTCTTGAAGGGCCGGACCAAGAGCACTTTTCCACAGTTAGTGCAGCGATGACTCACTCTCGACGTTTTCGAGAGTGAATCTGATAGCTCTTGAATGAAATTTCAAGACGCGGCATCAAGAGTTAGTGCAGCGGTGATGAACTCTTGATTTCTCAAGATTCAAGAGTAGTGCAGCAAGGCCCATGATCTAAATTATTTATTTCTTCTCGCCGTGGTGAGCGGGTGTTGTGGCTTTGAAAAATAAAAATGAAAAAATAATAAAGGCAAAACCAATGAGAACAGGTCATAAGAGAAGCCAGTAAATGTTTTTGCTTCAGAGAAAGATGGGGGGTGCGCGTTAGTGCTGAGTGGCGGGTGGGCAGCGAGGAGATGGCTATGTCAGCCTATGTGCGGACAACGCTATGCTGAACGCTGGTGGGGGAGGTGCTGGCTGGTTCGGGGAGGCGGAGCGCTGGTGCCTCATGGATGCGGGGCGCTGGCTTTTCGCGAGCAGCGAGGCGCTGGCTGCAATGGAGCAGCGAGGCGCTGGCTGTTAGCGGGAAGTGAAGCGCTGGCAGCATGTGAGGGACGGGGCGCTGGCCACTTACAGCTGGCACGGCATTGGCTCGACAAATGTATAGAGATAGTGTCTGACACGGTGGCATACCGCAAGTTGTCGGCTCAAGAGAGGCTCTGGTGCGCAGGCTCTGTGGTGAGGTGGATCAGAGAGAGGACAGCGCTTTACACATGCGCGGAATCCGGAGGCGCTTGGCCAGTGCTACGTCACAGGCTGACGAGGCATCTGGCCTGAGGCACAGAGAAGAAAGGATAACAGTGGCGGTGGTTGCTATTTGAACATTTTCCCGGTGTCTTCTACATTAAGTACTCTATAGCTGATGCCCTTAAGAGGCTGGAGAGCTCTTGCGAGTTGGCGAATGCTGACGTCGGTGGACGAAAGTGGAGTCAGCCCCACGAAGACCGAAGTGTGGAGATCGCTTGCCCTATTGAAAGCTTCAACACAGAGCGGGAGGATTTCGTCAAGCTGGAGGATCATCATCAAATTTATCTGTGTTTTTGTTTATCCTTGTTTGTAATTTGTGCAGGTTTTTCATCAAGAACACCAGGAGATTCAAGATTGCCAGTTGTGGAGTACCATTATGTCATCTTCATGTGCATCATCTTTAGTAAACTTTCCACATTTATCTTCTGCGACATTCATCTTCTGTGTCACATATTCTGTTCGTCATTCATGTCGCCCGCATCCTTTTAAGGGTAATCATCATCATCATTTCGCTTCCTCATCTTCTTCATGACCGTCATTCAGACTTCTTCGTCAAAATCGTAATCATTGCCATCCTCTGTTTTAGTTACAGCAATAGTGTGCTGACAATCTTCCTCACCGGTGCCATTAGGGTATCGCAAGTCAAACGTTCCTTAATTATTTCTCGCCAATTTTTCATCATCATCATCATCATCATCATCATCATCATCATCATCTACCAATCTGAATCTTTATCATGATTATCATTATCATCATGGTTTCTTTATTCATTTTTTCTTCAATCAGTAGTTATCACTGAGTTGGTGGTTATATTGTCCTGGCCCAGATTGATTATGGTCTAGTTGGCAGGTAGGTCAGTCAGGAAGGGAGCGCTACTCCGCAGGGGTAACACAAGGTGGAAGGTGATTGCCCTCTAGGGAGGAGACGCAGATGATGGGAGCTGACCTGGGCTGGGGCTGGGAGATATGTATGAGGGCGCATTATCTCCTGGCGGAGGCACACTAGGTCAGAGTGTTAGATTTGGGGTATACCTTTTGGTGGAACTGGTTACTTCAAGGCAGAAGGGAATGGGAAGATGATCTCTCTCGCTGGGGCTGATAGGAACTTCATACTGACGGGGTTTCAGATCAGTGGAGGCAGCGAGAGGAGAACAGGAGAACAAGAAACGAGGGGAGAGGAGAGTATATGGAGGAAGGGGAGGAGTGGAGAGGAATAGCCATCAGCATCCTCATCTTAACCATCTCTTTTGTGATCATCTCAAGGTACTCATCCAATTTCATCTAATTTCATCATCAGAGAGGATTGTTGTCAGGATTCTGATATTATTAGGTCCTCGATTTCTAGTTGACATTCTAAGCTTAGCTAATTTCATAATTGAGCCTTTTTTGTGTAATGGCCAGGTTGAGTTGGCGCCAGAATGACGCTGGTCGACGCTGGGCCGATGCCCTGTAACCTGCTTGAGTAGGAGCTTGAGGCTTTGTTTAGAGGTCTGGGATTGCCGAGGGAGGAAGGCGATCTGCAAACTTGACTAATGGCTACAATCTGGTCGACGATGGTCGGAGCTGGGGTGGGTAGCGCTGCCCTGTAACCGAGCCAGATTGGAGTGTGAGACCAGGAAGAGGCCTGATTGGTGCACAGCATAGGCTCTGTTGTGTTTGGTTGGTTGGAATGGAAACAGGAAATTAGGGATAGGATAGTATTTGAGTGCTGAGTAGACAATCACTTTGATTAGTCATCATCTGTCTCTATTTCATGACCTCAATCATCCATCTATCATCCTGAGTCGTTAAAAAAATCATTATCATCATCATCCTCATCAAATAAGTTAGCTGCTGAGGACTCGACTAAATCAAATCCTTTAGTTTTAGGTACTATTATCAATTTTGCTGATTGTCTGATTGAGTTGTGAAAGTGCACTTGCCGAGGTCGAGTTGATGCCAGAACGACGCTGACCGGTGCTGGGGCATTGCCCTGGAACCTAAACTTCTAGGAGCTTGAGGTCAGGGAGAGAGATCTGGGGATTGCTGAGGGAGGAAGGCAGTCCACTAATTTGACCGACGGTAACAATTCTGCCGACGATGGTCGGAGCTGGGGCGGGTAGCGCTGCCCTGTAACTTAGCTAAACAGAGAAAGCAAGAATATTAACTTCCATAATTTTTCCAAGTATTTGAATCTTTCAAAGTATAATAACTCAAGATTTTTTTATTAGCAAGTCTTTTTCATAAATTTTTAAGTTATAAAAGAAGTAAAAATGAAAATGAAATAACAATGAAATAACAAATGTTCGAGTATTGATATAGATTTATATCTATAGAGAAATTCTTGGATCTAAAATGTTCTATTGATATTCTTTCAATTTACCAATATCCAATTCATTATGTAGAGGATACACAGTACAACATCAGATGACAATTGCTGGAATTGGTAGAATACCTGGAATTAGGATTGGGTTTCATGTTGTAGTTCTGAGTAGAGAACATTCTGATTAGCCGTCCTGATCACTTTTTTTAATGGCTAGTAATTAGAGTGTGACTGGTTAGATCATGATTCCCATTAGCAGAAAATCATCAGTTTTAGCATCATCATCATCATCATATGTTGGTTACTCTGGGTAAACTGTGAGGGCCCCGGCCTCAATGTTCTCAAATATCAATACAAGCCTTGGGCACTGGGCCCCTTTTAAAAAAAAAAAAAAAAAAAAAGGGGCAAGTCCGTTTATATCACCTTTTGGTTTCAAAAGGGCAAAAAAGACACGAATGGGCAACGAAAAAATGGCTGTAGTTCGAAAAGGCAGAAATAACAGCAAAAGGCGGTAACATCAGGCCCCGAGTTCAAAAAGGCAGAAATACCGCATTTTGCAGGCGCTTTTTTTTTTTTTTTTTTTTTTTTTCGGTCGGTCGGTCGCCCGCCCGCTGCGCTGCGCCGCGGCTTTAAAAAAAAATAATAATAATAATAATAATAAAAATGGCCGGGCCACAGCCATGGGGTGTGGCCTAGACATCTCGGC
>BFEA01000061.1:2983486-3013715 GCA_003427395.1 Chara braunii
TATTTATACTGTACCGGGGGACTTGTGGTGCAATTTGCAAGTCATCCAAAGGATGTTCTAATCCCAGGTTGTTGGGGTTGTGTCCTCGCTGGGGACATCACCTTGAGTGGGACTGCACCCTTAAACGCCACCCATGAACCCAGGAATTCCACCTCTGACAATGGAATAGGAATGCCCCGAAAAGTCTCTATTAAACCACAAGTACCTTTGCCGTATATCGGCCACCGGAAAAAATAGAGTGGAAGCATTTCTACCCGGATGAATTTGGACACTCCCGTAGTGGCGTGTTCGTTCATGATTGTTGTAGCTTGTATACCGCCACAAGTTTTGGAGGTTCTGGTGGTTTAATCGTTACTGCAATCCCGATGACCAACTAAAAAGGACCAGAGTCCTAGTATCACGTTATTCCGGTCTAATATGCTCAGAGTACAGGCCTGCTTTGAACACTCCAATGTATTCTGCTTTCCAGGTTACTTGTGAATTTTGTGGCAGATCAGACTGGATTGTGCCTAGAACAAATTTGGACGCCCGGGGTGAGCTGTCTACACTCTGCACTCTGCACCTACTGCAGTGGGACCTCCCTCGATAAACGAGCTACACTCAAACACTGCCTGGTGGACTGCACCATGGTCACTCAGCTCTGGCAATGGTGGGATGCAGCATGGCATCATCTAACCGGCAACCACCTCCCATGGGACCTCAAGATCATCTTGTTGGGGGAAACACCCCCGCAAAGGGCTAGGTGGACATCCTTTAGCCTTAACCCTCTGGCAGTAGCACCACTACCAATGTTAATGGCTGCGTGGGGAACCAATAGATGGAGTGAGTCCCAATAGGGCGCAGCGCTACCGGGAGCGCTGCGCCCCATATCGACATCGCGTTTTCACGGCGAGAGCTGGTACCTTCCGGAGGTTGGCGCACTGCGGTACACGACGATACTTGGATGGTAGCTGCGTTGTGATGCCCAACCTCATGCCCAGCGCGACTTCCTGATCGGAGTGGGATGTGGGCCTGGAAGTGCGAAAAAGGGGTGTGCCAAGGAAAAGTGGGGGAGTCTTAGGGTTATGGATGCAATTAGGCGAATGAGAGGTGCGTGCGCAAGGGACTCAGGGTCCGATGGGGCCGGGGCACTGTGGGCGATGGTTTACGGGGAATTCCCTCCGCGGTGGAGGCGGTCCCGAAAAGTTAGGCCGTCGTGGGCCGCCACGTGGCGCAGGCTGCCGCGTACTTGGATTGGGCCTTCGGAGGCGTGGAGTTCTTTGTTCGCCGTGGCGTCGGCAATTCACGCAAAACGTACCGGTCCAATAGGGGGCTATGGCCGGCCACGGAACGACGCTGAGTTGATGATACGGGAGAAGAAGGCGGAAAGGAAGGAAACTGGTGGTGATCTCAACAAATCGCGGGTGGGTAAAGTAGTACGTGTCGTCGGGGGAAGGGAAGAGCACCGAGGGTCGCTAGAGGTGGCACAGTGGAATTCCTGTGGGCATAGTCGATTCTCTGTGTGACAGGGGTATTGCATGCTTATGAGTTCGTTTATCCAAGGGGTAAAATAATCCGGGTCGTAGGATGAGTCTGAGCTCCAGGATCGCGTCATGGCATCATCGTCGAGGGGATGGCTCGGTTCGGGTTATCGTCACCAAGCGCGAGCACGTGCAGAACAGGCGGACTTAGTCGCGCCTCAGCGTGCTCATACGGGATGACGGTTCCGCCGCGAATCCTTTTTTTAGGCGGGCGAATCGACGCACGGGGATGCGTGTAAGGGCGCAACTCGGATCACGTTCACATGTGTTCTCGCGCGGCGTTCGCCGGGTCAGACTTCAGGTCGTCTAATTGCTTCGTAAGTTTCGATCATGCAAGATGCAACCATAGCACAACCCCATCGTGAGGTAAGCAAAAACAAGAACAAGATCGCTATCGGGGCCAAATTCCTATCCCCTCTACAGCGACATCATGTGCAGGCAAAGATTCGACACAGACATAACGCAAGGACAGGGATTCTCAGCAAAAAGATAGACAAGCAGTCATAACATCCATACATCCATACATTCAACAATCATACACATAATGCAATCAGGACGGACATCGCAAGGACAAGTGTGAGCAAAAACCCAAGCCCAGATTTGAGAAAGCCAAAACGAAAATAAGAAAGGGCAACCGCCCGGAGCCGCAATCAAAATGTATGTACACAGATGAAGAGGGGGAAGAGACAAAGAAACAGCAACTCCACGTCCATCGATCTCAACTCTCTCCTCCTCTCTCTCTCTCTCCGATGCGGACAGTCCGTCGTCGCGCACCAACCCACGAAGTTGTCACCCCGCTTAGTCGTCCCGCACCCGTCGGATTCGCCCGTGCCCACAGTCCGTCGTGGCCCACGTCAATCCCGCGCGTTCGGCACCAGCCCGTCGGGTCGCCCAACTCCTACTCTACTTACCTCTTACTTCGCTCGTGTGCCGACCCTTCCTGATCGCGCAACCCCGAGCTTCCAACAACGGGTTAAGAGAGCTGACTAATCGCGCAGCTGAAATTTATAGCGTGCATGCATGCGCGAAGAACACAGAATTACCAGGACTTAGAGTGAGGATTAGAGAGGGAGCGCCTGCGTCCTGCATGATCGGTCGCGGCGTGGGGGACGTAACCCTTCTCCACGCATCGATCCGAGCATGCAAGCCGCGGCTTACAGAATTTTCAGCAAAAGAAGGAGAGGGAGGGTGGGAGAGACGAAGTGCAAGAAGAAAGATACAGTTACAATGGCGCCCGCCCTAAATTACTGTTACACCCACGATTAAGGGCACCCACTAATTAGAGTACCGTTGCAGCCGTATGAAGAAGCGCGTAGACAAAAGGCGCCGCGCGACAGAAAAAAAAGTCCTAATTACTGAATTCCTAATTGCGAAAAAGCAAAAGGCACAAATTCCAGAAGGAAAGTCCAAAATTCCGAGAGCCATCGAGGCCTGACAAAATTCGAAAAACACTCAAAAGAAAATTCAAAAGAACGAAGCAATTTCCCGTGCGATGTCCGCGCCCAAAAGATCGAACCCGAAACGAAAGAAACGACGTCAACATTTATTAATCGCGCGCGTGGTGGCGCGCCACACATCCATCCGACCAATCAATCAACCGGCCGTCCCAGGACACACCCAACTCCGAACCCAGTCATCCGACAAGAAGCGACGAAAAAGACAAAAAACAAGGGTACTGATGCAATTTTCCACCGATCCTGATCTCCCGTAATTTGCCCAACCTTCCCAGCTCCGGACCCCTCGTTGCAACCGCGCATAACATTGCGCATTACAGAAAGTGGTTCGTCACAACGTGGGATGAGGGTGGTTGTGCCTTTGCGACGGTGGTACGTTTCTACCTTCTCTACCACGGCGTGAGGAGAGGGACGTGAGATGAGATGGGGAGGAGTGGGTTTGGTGCTGCTTTCGTTTCCTTGGGAATATTACCCTTAGGTCTGCTCTTGGTGAAGATTCTAACGGCGGGTTACGAGAGATGGCGGATCGAGTAGGTTTTTTCCGCCATGGATGTTCTTTCTCCCTCCAGACTGCCAGTGAGGGGTCGTCGACGGGCTCGGCGGTTTGGGCTCGCTACGTCGTTGTGTTGTTGTATGTGTTGACCACGGTCCGCCAATCTTCATCGTTCAACTTTTTGGTTAGATGTGATGCAGGTCACGAGCAGCTGAGATGCTTTTGAAGCCGGTGAAGGAGGAGGAGGAGGTTGGGAGAGAGAGAGAACAGGGGGGGGGGGGGGGGGGGGGATTAGGGTTGGTAAGGAATTATGTAGATTGTCCGCTGCTTTTCCTAAGTGGCAAGACTGATGGTTGAGGTGCTAATTTCCATTTGATTACAAGCCTATAAACATGATGTAGATTTTTCTGACGATGATGCATTATGATGTTGGTGTGACCGGGGAACCTTTTCAGAGGTTGTTTTTGAATGATTTCGTTCTTATGATTGTGCCTTGTTTAAAATCTGATTCATGGTATCTTATGTGTTTTCTGGATGTAATTGATCTCTAATCTGAAATTTGTTTTTTCTTATTGTGAGCAAGATACCTAATCTGAAATTCGTATTTTCTGAGCAGGATTCTTAATCTTAAATTCGTATCCTCTAAGCAAGATTCTTAATCTGAAATTCCGAGTCAAAGTTTTTGCTCTGATCTCAATGAATGATTACTCAATTTTGAATTACAAAGGGTTACAAATTGATTTTCTCAAAGTGGAATTGATGTCCTACATTTATCCATCTTTGATCTAATTCTAATCTGACGTAGTTCTCAATATTTATGCGCATAAGTTTGGGCTCTTTTTTAAATTCAATACTTGATGTCACTTGTTTGAAGGATTTTAGTCTGGGAGTGTTATGCGTTCGAGACGGAACGCTGATGGAGAGCTGTATGACGGGAAACTGTCACGTATGGTTCATAGGGCAGAGACTCACCTCTGACCCCTACCCATTTTAGGTTTTGCTTTAACCGAAGCTATTGCTTTATTCGCCTTAATGATGGCTTTTTTAATTTTATGGGCGACCGCGACACTACCCTATGAATAGCTCCTTTGCACTGTTTGTTCTCTCAGGCGCGATAACGAAGGAGACGCTGAAAAAAACTGGTTACAATCGAGTCTCAAGTTGTGATATTGTAGGATTTGGGCTCATAGGTACTGATTGAATTATCTCCTTAAGGGTTGGAGCCCCTCCCTGCGAGGGTTATACAAGGTGGGAGGT
Source organism: Chara braunii (assembly GCA_003427395.1). NCBI lineage: Eukaryota > Viridiplantae > Streptophyta > Charophyceae > Charales > Characeae > Chara > Chara braunii. The sequence goes on from BFEA01000061.1 coordinate 2,988,211, forward strand.
GTGATCCTTGAGAGGGTAGGGGCGGTATTGTGGGTTTTGTTCTCCTTTGGGCCAGATTGAATTGGTTCGGATCAGCCACGACGGTTGGGAGGGAGGACAAGGGGTCGTGCTGTTTTCAGCAAGATGAGAAGCCGTTTCACTTGGAGGGGGTGGGACACGAGGGAACGGGGATCTTCAGCTCTGAGGGGGCATGCTCTAGGGGGTATTGCATGCTGCTGAGGGAGCAGGAGTGAATAAGGGGGTTGTTTTAAACTGGGGCTGGGAGGTGAAGGGGCGCCTTCCAGCGGAGGCAGCGAAAGGACAGGAGCTTGTTTTTTTTGGGGTGGGGAGTAAGCCGCTCGGTTTCTTGTGAGCTCTTTTACATCCAGCTGAGACGTGAATAGGCGCAAGAATTTTCATGGGGAAAAAAGTAGTCCCCTCCCGTCCTCTCTCTCCCTGTGGGAATAATAGGTGTTGACTATCTTTTTAGGTTATGACTCCTGCGTATGTATTTGTGTTCTTTGAATTCTTTTTGATTTTTTAGGTTTCAATTGGAAATATCGTCATAATTTTGGTGCTAGTTGCAGTGGATTGTGCTTGCGGTGATGGTTGGAGATAATGCGCTCTGCAGCGAAGGGGCTAGCCAGTAGGGCGGAAATAGGGTACAGCAGCGGCATAGATGGTGACTCTATCGCAATAAGTCTTGTCGTAGTAAGGTTGAGAAGGTTTTGTTGGATGCTTGCAACTAGTGTTTGAAAGAGTGAATAATCGGAACTACCGTCATGGCGACGATTGGTGGTTTGTCTGGTATCTGTTGATGTCTTTGGTCCCAGCGGTTTGCGAATGGACGAGGTCAGAACGACGCTGGTCGGTGTTGGGGCTTGGTCGCCCTACCCTGTAACCCTAGCGGTACGGGAACATGAGACCTGGTAGAGAGATCTGGGGAGTTGTCGAGGGTGGAAGGCACTCTAGTGTCTATTGGCGAACTAATACTTAGTCGACGTTGGACGGAGCCGGGGCGGGTCGTTTTGCCCTGTAGCCTAGCAGGTGGGGGGATTTTTGGGGTGGGTCGTGCCACTCTGTAACCTAGCAGTTGGGGGTGGGAGGCCTGGTAGAGATTGGGTATCAGGGTATAGGAGAGAGGCGGATAGGGTAGAGCTACTTATAGTCGCTAAAGGTAGGTGGTTTTTTGTCCGAATATTTCCATGATCAAATCTTAGAAAACTGTGGTCTTACGAATGATTTGTGATTCTAGGGACCCCTAGTAGCAACTCATTTTAAGAGGCTTCATTACTGTTATACTCAGTCATCTGTGGTTGTCCAATGCCAGAACAACGCTGGCCGGTACTGGGGTGTTTCCCTGTAACCTGTTGATGCGGGAGTGTGAGGCCTGATAGAGAGATATGGGAATGCTTTGGGGTGGCCATTTCAAGGGACAACTAAAGGTTACTGCTGGGAGGACGCTGGTCGGAGTTCGGGTGAGTCGTGTTGCCTGGTAACCTGAGAGGGTGGGGGTGTGAGACCTGGAAGAGCTCGGCAGGGAGTAAGACAGCGTTGGAGATTTTTAGAAGGATTTGCTAGGGATTCCGAGGGTTCTTAGCATTTATAGGACCTTTGTGATGGTGATTTTTGTTTCTAAAACTCCTCTTCACCAAATAGTAATTGTTCATGATCTTATTCTTCAGACAAAGCCGGGTTGAAGTCCCGGTATCTCAATTTTGTTTTTGTATGTGCTCTCAAAAAAAAAAAAAAAAACGCTTTAGGATTCTGGGGACTTCTAGCAACTCGCTTTAGGCTGTTTGATACTGGTACATTCATGGATCTGCAGTTGTTCGATGTCAGAACGACGCTGGCCGGTGCTGGGGTGTTGCCCTGTAACCTGCTGACAGCAGGGGCGTGAGGCCTGGTAAAGAGATCTAGGGATGCTTTGGGGTGGGCATTCCAAGGGACAACCAAGGGTTGCTGTTGGGACGATGCTGGCCAGAGCTGGGGCGAGTCGTGTTGCTCTATAACCTAGCCAAGTGAGAGTGTGAGGTCTAAGAGAGCCCGACAGGGAATAAGACAGTGTTGGACAGTTTTAGGGAGTTTTGTTTGGGAGTCTAGGGATTCTGAGCATTTGGAAAGAGGTTAGTAGTCATTCATAGTTTTTCAACCTCTTTTTAATTCTCTTGAATTTCTTCAATATTAGTGTCAATAGTTCTCAGATTGAATCTCAGGCGAAGCCGGGTAATGGCCCCGGTATCTGAAATGACTTGTGTAACTCTATATGGGACGCTGGGCCCTCGGGTTGGCCTGTGAGACCAGCCCCTTGGCCTGTTCTCACAGGCCTGTGTTGTACTTGGGGTAGTCCAGTCCAGGCCGGTACCTCTGTCGGTACTAGCCTGTCCAGTCCAGTCCAGTCAGTCCGCTGGGGTATACCCCAGCTGTTGTCTGTTTTTCAGATCATTCTACATTCGCACATTTTGGAGTACGTGCGTTGGAGTCTAGCGTGGGAGCTGCGCTGTGCCATCTCCTTTTTTTTTTTTTTTTTTTTTTTTTTTTTTTTTTTTTTTTTTTTTGAAACAGTCCCCCATCAGTGCTAGTGGTGCTGATATCAGCCGACACCACTAGCATCTGGGGGGAGGCTCCATCTATTGGTGGGGAGCATCACCTGCTGGAAAGTGGGTCCAGCGTCCCTTATACAGAGTTTAATCAGAGCACATCAGGATACAGTTATGGAATGTTCCGTCCAGCATTGATTACCCTGGGATCCAGGGGATTGACTGAGCAGGATACTGGGAGGAGGGGGGAACATTTCTAAATTCCACCAGCATTGATTGTCCGGGGGAAAATCCCGGGGATTAACTGAGTGGACTGCTTCTGATTGGGTATAGGGTCGTTGTTTGTAGCATGAAGATTGTAACAAAGACTGTGACAAAAAACTCCCCCAGGCCCGGAGGGGCACCGAAGACCTGGGGTGTTTTGTCATCTATCGTTTAAGAGGAGATGAGAATAATGCATCCAACATACAAACAATCTAGTCACCTCCGCCCCACTTAGTCTCAGACAATCATCTCGATCACGGAAAGCGGATGTGGCGGGAAAGGATCAGAGAATGCGTTGTGCCATCTCGCTCCCCCTTCATCCTCCATCTCCATCTTTATCCCAAGCGGAGCACCACACCAGGTGGGTCCGCCACACTGGTATCGGAGCAGGAACGTTCCCCGCTCTCACCCACCACACCGCACAGCAGGGAGACTGCCAAAACCCGACAGCGGGTTTTTCGGCTGTTTTTTTGCCGTTTGCAGCTGGAAAAAAAAAACAGCGACATCGTGGCGAAACGTGCAGGAGCGAGGAAGCGACACGTGGCGAAAAAGGAGTTGTCGTCACGACGCGTGCCGTTTGTAGCGGAAAAAAAAAACAGCGACATCGTGGCAAAACGTGCAGCAGCGAGGAAGCGACATGTCACGAATAAGGAGTTGTCGTTACGACGCTTTCAAGCCAACGCCAAGGCCGCCGCACACTCACATGCACGCACCACGTGCCCCGCTGCCCCGCCCCGCCCTGCTCCCAGATTTATTTATCAAGATCTGGGATGCATGTTGCTGCCAGGGTTTGAACCTGGGCAGCTGCCGACTATGTGTGTACGTAGCCACCTCCATAACACATTGGCCACAGTGTACATATGGTTTGGCAAGGCAGCATGCTGGTGTTGAAGACGTGTCGTGCCAGCTATTTACCTCCCTCCCCCCCCTCCCCCCGACGGCAGGGCAACAACGTGGCTGTTGCTGCCTGTGGTCGTGGGCATCTGCAGTGCCACGTGCCAAGCTGCTGTGGACCGTTGTCGCACTTTTTCCAGTCGAGCCTCTTTGGGCGACCAGAAAGCCAACAGGCTGTCACGCAGGATTTTGTAAGTGATTGCAATAAATAAAATTAAATAATGCAAATCCCTTCCTGTTGTGTGCATTCGGCTTCGAGCGATACCCTTCAATTGCGGTCTTCGCCGGACCCCGTTCTTAGGAATCTTTAATTGTGATTCGAAACAGCAATGATAATGCAGATAATGAGAATTAAATTAAATATGCCATGTGTGTATCGAGATGCCAATTTAGGAATTTTGAGAACTGTGACATAGTCAGCAAACGAGAACATTACCTTCAAGCAAAGTCAAGGAGTAGACCAAGACCGACTGACTCGAGCAACGACAGGAGTAATTGAGTGAGGGAAGAATGAGAACTCATAATAATCCCAGAAAACACACATAAACGAGCATGGTCAACACCTCTCAAGAGTCCTCACTCATCCCTTGGCCAGTCTCTCTCAATCTCTCTTTTCACTGTTAATCTCTGGTGTTGTGACCCACGCCCTCGTACAATCTGAGATTGAGGCCTCGTGACAAAAAGCTACCTGAAGCCAGCAAGCTCTGAGCATGACCATCCGAGGTACATGACACGGAAGTTAACCATGGAGCAAAACTCCTCCCACAATGTAGGCAGCCCGTCCACTGAAAAGACTCCCCGTCTAAGGTAGGGATACTCGGTGGGCTCAGTCAGTGCCTCAATGTCGATCACTACTGGAGAAATATACCTCTTTGCCAAACCGATCATATCCAGCCAACTTGAGTCATCTGTAGGGAGAGAAGGAACATGAGGCCTGTGATAGTCAGTATAAAGCTTTGGGCCAACGCTGCGGATCAGCGTTATGCCGCCCTCATCGAGCTCCCTCTCTCTCTGCTCGAGGTACTTGGTGGCTGTGATCCAGACCAGATCGAAATACTCATGAGCCTCCTTGCCCTTCTTCAGGTATGGCCTAAAGTCATGGATAGTACCATCAGCAAAGCTGGTCAGGACAACGAAGATCAACAGATCTCCTTGTTTGAAAACAATGGCTTCAACATACTGATAGCGAAAAGCCTCTTTGCATGAGATCCGATTGAGACTGGTCAACACTGACTCACTGACCAGCGTAGACTGGACTGTGCTCATAGGTAGCCCTGCCAGCGCAAGACCGACTAGGTGATCACTGAGAACTGATTACCGGACTGATTGTTGAACACTGATTGCTGAAAACTAATTGCTGAAAACTGAATGCTGAAAACTGTATGCTGAAAACTGAATGTTGAAAACTGTACGTTGAAAACTGAATGCTGAAAACTATATGCTGAAAACTGAATGGTGAAAATTGTATGCTGAAAACTGAATGTTGGAAACTGAATGCTGAAAACTGAATGTTGTTGTTTGAGTCTTAATGATCTGCAGAAAAGATACCGGCCTGTTTTGTTTTTAGCTCTTGTCAAACTGTTGTTTTGAGGTCTAGCTCAGTTCTCTACAATCTGCCTGCGTCAGACACACACTCATCTCTTTTCTCGTGAAGTAGGTGATTAACTTGTCTCACTGAAAATCCCGGACAGCCTTTCTTGCTTCCTCTACAGTGCCGACTGAGGAAATAGTAGCGCACACCTTACCGTTTTTGTCATATAAATAATAAGTGTATTCAATCCGGGTGTGGTCCTTTACCAGCGTCAAAGCATGCTCAATCATCATGATTGTCTGCTGATTGTATTCTTCAACGGCACTCTCTCTCCAGTCCTCTGCTACGTCCTGACGCAGCGAACATGTCACCCTTATAATGTCACTGTCCCCCATTCTCTGCACAACTCTACTGCATTAACTTCCATGCCACGGGTCAGCACTCTGAGAGGAGTAGGGACCGATGGTCGGAGGTCTTGAGAAAAGAGTGTTGCGCATATTACAGGAAGGAACTTAAGACAAATGGTTCAAACGCTGCTCCCTTGTGATGGCTCTATTGATGACTTCAAGTGAGGTTTCACTGATGAGGAAGGGTTTTTTTTTTTGTGTACGTGTGTTATGTCTCAATCACTCTCAATTCTTGTACGGCCAGGCCATATGCTTCGATTGGCTCCCGCAGATTCTGCTGCCGAAGCTCAGCTGCACTGGCCCTGATCTACCTGTTGTTTTGGCTGCTGATCCAATCACTGTCTAAGCACCACTTGGTTTCTAAACGACTGTTGCTGCCAAGATTACTATCCTGAAATGTTGTTTTGATTGTGGATAGGGTTGTTGGCTTGCTTGAGGTTCCGGTTGAAAATCTGACTGTCAGTCTAGTTACTGATTTGTGGCTGACAGATTATTGGTTTAATTGCAGTCGCAAGTTGTTGACATGGGACTACATACTGTTGAGTATTGGTCTGAGTATCCGTTGAACGTAAACCGAGTTCTGAAAACCGACTCGCCGTTTTCTGTATGTAAATTCGGATTCGGAGAACAGTTTCCTTGATCAAGGAATCTGATTACCGTCCGGACACTGATCAGGAAAACTGATAAACTACTCGAGCTCGCTCGAGCTCCGCAATGACCTGCTCGAGGGACTCTAGTGACGAGCCTGTGCTATGCAACTTCCCGCTTTTGTTACGAAAATAGGTCACATATTCAACATACTTCTTATCTCCAATCCTCTGAACTACGGTCTCTCGTAGGATCACTTTCTGAAGTTTCATACACTCTATAGCTTCAGCCTCTCAATTCTCAGATTTGTCTTTAATAATTTCACTCTTAACCACCAGGATCTCTTCGTCTTTCATTGGTGCCACCTCTGATTCCTAAGACAAACCTTAGTTATTGAGGCAAAGCCGGTTGGTAACTCCAAACAGCCCTTATAGCCTACTGAGAAACTCAACTCACAGGGCTCCAATCTTAGAGCCGCCACTTCCAGCTGACTGAAGAGAAACCCTCAAGTGTGTTGAGTCATCGCCTCTACAACCAGCTTTGAAATTGCTTTCATGGGCATAGACGAGTGTTGCTCGCGCCACTGGGTTGCTTTCAGAAGACCCGAGATATTTTGCTCAGAATTAAACAGTCATAAATCATTAACCGATAAGGCCGAATGAAAATGGGCTTTCTGTCAGAAAATAGCCGACTATTGAAAATAGACTTATTGTCGTGACCAACAATAGAGTCTGTTGTTTGGAAACTTAAGTAGAAGCATCAAAAGAGAGAAAGATCCTTGCAATTTTTCTGGTCTCGATTGTACTGCGCTCAGAGTTATAGGCCCCGGTACTCAAGCATGGGTTCTGATACTCGAGCATGGGTTAACGTGATCCGACCCTCGACCTAAGGGCAAAACTCTGAACTCAAAACGAACCTGAGCACAGATTGGCAGACCACTTTGCGTTGTTCGTTTGCCCTGTTCCGCCAGTCCAAGCGCTACTGGGCATCATCAGTTCAACCATTCATACACTGCCTCAAAACTAAAGTTCAGTACAGCCCTAATGCTCAGACTGTCATCAGCTGCACAGCAATCAGCTGAAGTTTGAGTCTCCTGAAACGCGCTCAAGGGGTAAATGAAAGAGAACGAGTGCGTGCAACCCCTCCTTGCATCCTAATTAAATCCCCGTCGACTATACCGGAGCACTCAAATTACTTCCCATTAAGTTGATACTCACCACTTTCCAGGCAAGATAGACGCTTAATCGCCGCCAAGCGAGAGTTTAGCTAGGATGTAGAGAATTCGTCTCGGTACTAACTTTTTTTTCCCCATCCCATCAAGAGTTAAAAAGTGGAGCACAGCCAATGGAAGACGTTCTTACTCTCCCCCTTTCAATCGTACAAGCCCGCTCGACGAGCCCAGAAGAAAACCCGCATAATCAATCTAGTGACTACTAGCAATCATCAAACTCGCAAAATATCCAACATATTCACGCAGGCATTCACGAATTTTCACAGTCCCACACCCGATTTATCTCAGAACACAATCAAATTCTTACCACTACAGGCAATCATTCAATCGGGTGTGCATAAGCGAGCCAGCTCAGCCACGCTCCTATGCAGTCGCACGAAGCAACAGCCCGGAGCAGCCACGCGATATAGTCATATAACATTGTCACACAACGCAATTGCATGAAGCGAATATACAGTGCATTCGCTCTACGTTGTCACTCACAAAAGGGAACACATCCAATCAGCAGGCGTGGTGTCTTGCCAAATGCCAAGAATATCCAACACCTTCTAACAACTTGTACGCTGGATATTGGATTTTTTCCTCAACCAACAGGTTCCGGATTGATGCTATAAGTCGGGGCTACTCCCCTGTTCCCCCGCTTTCATGATCTGCTGAGGCTTAACCCCTGTCGAGACGTAGCATAATTGGATGATGATCGATCAACCATTCTAATTATCCGGAAGAAAAGAGAAAAACCGAGATTATCGAAAACAAAAGGGGTTATTTTGAGAAAGTCAGAACCTTATCTGAGATCTCGGATAAGGCTACTACGAAGGAAATGTCATGTGAGGCAGGAGGAGCTGTTGATCGTCAGAGCTGGTGCACCGACCAGTTAGCAAAGTCTTCGAAGGGGTAAGAAACCCCTTATTAACATATAGAATTTGACAGCAGCCAGTGAGGATGAGTATGATTGTCCTGTCTCAGCGACATCAGGGGAGGGGACTGTCTGTGGGGGACATGCCGACACAAGTTTTTCCCGGTCGTTCTTAAACTATCCAGATGTGACTACTCTAAACTCTAAGAGGACAAAGTTCCCACTGCTCCATGTGAGAGTTCTGACTTCCCCTGTATTCCACAAACGCGTAGCTTTCATTGTCATCTCTTCTCTTGAAACCGCCCCCCTTCTTCAAACAGACTCCCTATCTCACCCACATCTCTTCTGCACTTTCCACCAGAAGAAGAAGACTCACGCACCACGCTAGCGTACCTGTAACCATTGATGTTAACCACCTTGCTCTTCTGTTGGCCTCCCCCCCCCACTCTAGTTCTGCCATGAATAACCCACGTGCTTGCGCGGGTCTTGATCGCTCCTCTCACATGCTTGCACTATTTTTTAACTTGGCGAGTGAGTGAGAGACACTCCGAAACAGCTCAGCCTGGCGAAATGCGCAGAAAGCAGAGAAGAAAATTGCAGAGACAGAACTTCCGCTAAATAAAACTTCGTCGCGCCTCACACTGGACGCCTTGAGCACGCTAGGAGGTAGCAGTGTGCGTTAACCATATCTGGCAAAATCAAGCACTCTCTTCTTGATCAGTCACACGCATTCCTTCTTTCTCCTACATCCGTGACGGCGGGCCCAGGGCGTTACGGGAGAGAGAGAAGGCCACAGTGCCCGCAGAATTGAGGACCAATGTTGACATCAACCAACTTTCTCTCTCGAGTGACCCCATGTGTTGACCTTTTCTCCCTGTCCTGCGACCTTGTCGCGTGTCTCTCGTGCAACTGCGTAACCCCCCCCCGCACTCTCTCTTCGTTTTTCAAAACAGCACGTGTTGACCCCCTGATCGTGCCAGCAGGTGGTTCTTTGAAAACCTGCCCTTGTCGAACTTGTCCCCGTCTCTTCGTGGTTGACTCCCTCGTTATGCACCTCCGCGTGACGTAGCGCAAGCTTGCGCAAAAAAAAGGTTGACGTCAATCGCCCTCAGCAAACTCGTCTCGTTCCTGCTCACTCACCCTGCGTCAAGCCGCGCCTACGTATCTCTCTCTCTCTTCCCCCAGGCTCAATCCCGTCTATTACTCGCCTCCACGCTCGATGGTCCAGCCTCAGTTGGTCTTGCTCTGCCCCGGGCTGAACTGGCCTCAGGTCCGTCCTCTACAGACTCAGCTGGCGGGTGCTCTCTCCTCCACTGCTCCAGCCCGTGCCAAGACTGAGTCAGGTCCTCGCTATCTTCGGACTCCGCCTCTGAGTCCCGATCCAGTTCTTGTTGCTCTCTCTCTGTCGTACCCGTGGAGGTCTCCTCCTCATGGTAAGTGACCGTAACTCGTAATGCCGCGGTTACCCCATCTCGCCGGCACCTCCGCTCCGCCCTGCTTTGAGCCTCGGTGACCACACCCTGTATTTTCACATCCTCCCTCATCTCTTGTTCCTTCCCGCCGTAGACATCGATTCTCAGTCTAGCCTCCCCCTCACTCTTGTTGTAAGTCAGACAGACATCCACCGCAACACCCTCTTCACGCATAGGTGCCTAGCTCCAGTAAAACCTCAGGTGCCTTGGCCTATAGCCAAAAAGGCCATTGCTACGCAACATAGTCGCCATTCAATTAGACACCGCTCAAAACTCAATACTCGGGTACACAAACTACCCACCGCTTACTCAGACCAGCAGCGCCAACACAGCAGAAAAGGCCTCGCTGCCAAAGACTCGCTAACCTTACCTCTTTATAGGCTCACCCCTCGCTATGAAAAACTGAATAATTCAAAAACCGGAAACTCAACAATCGAGAGATGGTTTGAAATCACTATTTTATTGTCAAGTCACTGATTATCATGACGTGGCCACTGCCCAAAAAGAAAACTAGAGTCCCATAACGGAATACTGACAAACTTTTTCCTTCCCTCAAAACGCGCACGTCAGCCTATACCCGACGGGTACCCGTGTCCGATGGCAAGGAGGGGGCTTATGACCCTCCACGGGGGGGGTGATAGGCTCCCTACCAATGCGGCCGCGGGTCGCCCCTCTTTTGAGGTCCTGCAATGCGGCACTCTGTCGAACAAGCTCAGAGCAAACAATATACGAGGGGTCGGCCCACTTAGGCCGCACAAAATAGCTCAAGCCCGAATTTCCAACCGTTGGCTTTCCTGTGAAGTGACAGGCTAAGGACAAACCGAATCGGACAATCGAGAAGAAAGAAAACTAAGTAACAATAGAGAAAAGGAAAAGATGGCGTTTCAAAATTCCGCCGCGCAACAGCCTCGCCCGAACGGCGATACGAGCCCACACACAAATCTAAAGCCCGACTTCCAATCTTTTCCCTTCCTTTTCTCCCTTTTCTTATTTTTCTCCTTTCAGTCCTCTCTGTATCTGCCCCCTTAACCTGGCCACCGGGGTCTCACCGCGAGGTTCGGACGAACAGGTCTTGTACAGGCGATATACAAGGGTTCAGTAAAACCCAGACCATAAGACCGCAGTTACGGTCCGAAAACCCGAATCGGCGGCCCTTTCCCTACGAAGTGACAGATCGACAGGCGGAAAACCGAAAATAGGAAATTTTAGTAATAATAACAACAACAAAAAAATAATAATAATGATGACGGCATTTCAAAATTGGAAAGGAAAACATAGCATCACAGCGACCTGAGGCCACCAGATTTCCCCACACAAAAGAAAACGAGTCTAAATTTGACGCTTTATTTTTCTTTTTCTCTTTTCCTTCCTCGACAGCGACTTCTACCCCTTGCACCTAACCCATAACTTGGCAACAGGGCACTCGGCGCGCAGTAGAAAAGACTGCGCCAACCTATTCACCTTTGCGTCCCAGGGCAGACCCGGCGGTTACCACAGTTACAGGTCGGTTGTGCTCTGCTGTACAGCAGGGCGCCGAGCCTGTACCAAAGGAAGGTCATGTGGTGCACCCTTTTGTTAAGGCAGGTGCCAAGCAGGACCGGTCCACGTCATGGTGCAGCCCAGATACCAAGTGTCATAGTATTTTCGGGAGTAGTTACAGATCGCAGCACTAAAGCTAAGGGTGGTACCAAGTAGGGACTTGGTACACGGAGGAGGGTCGGGACACCGCGCCCTCCGACACCGTGACGACCCCCTGATCAGGGGCTGCTCTACAGAGGTAAGGGTCTGCTAACACAGCACACCCTGGATCTGCAGTGCTGCTGCTAGGGGCTGATCAAGATCTCAACCCCCTCCCTCCTCCAGTTGGCTTGCTGCAGGGAAGGCCAAGACCCTCCTGGTCTTGGTATACCTTGTGCCCTTGGAGATACAAAGGGCTAGGTATCATCCCTCTCTCTTCTCTTTCCCTACTAACCCACTTTCTCTACATTTTCTCTCTCCTCTTACTCACCCCCTCTACTTCTTCATCTTTTGCCTCACTCACTTCCTTCTAATCGCTCTCACCAGTCATACCCCTCTCCCCACCCCACCTTTTCTCCCACCACCTACTATTTTACTCTATTTTATTCATTCATTTTATTTTCTTTCTCCTGTTTTCTCTTTGCTTCTTAATCCCTCCCCACCTTTCTCATCCCTTTCTCTCCCTTTCTCTCACCCTCCTCTCCCCTAACTACAACCCCATCACTTCCCCCATCTCCCCCTTCACTATTTTTCTCTCTCTCACCTACTTCTCCCCTTTCTCCTTCACTTTTCCATTCCCCTTTCCCCCAACTTCGAAATTTTCTGTTTTTCTTCTTTTTATCTTTCTTTAAATCTTTTGATTTATATTTACTCCTTTTTCAAAAAATTCAAATTATCTCATTCCCCACCTTTTCTCATTTTCTGATTTATTTCATTTTCTTTTATATTTATTCTGAAAATTCGGATTTCTTTGCGGCACCCTTCAATCTAATTAGGAGTTACTCATCTTGCTTTCAGAACACATTTTGACCCCGTGGGGGTAACGAAGTGTTGCCGAAATTTTCTCATTGTACTTAGCCTTTCTTCTTGACAGTGCACTTCGACCCCATGGGGATAAGGAAATGCTGCTGAAATTTTTGAAAAATCAGACACTTCATTTCTCTTCACCTCCTCATCTACTTACTTATTTATTTATTCTTTATTTATCTCTTTATTATTTCTTTATTTATTTTTCGAAATTTTTAATTTGCAGCATTTTGAAACTTAGTGTGTTTATCTTGGTCTCTCCTTTCCCTTGGCACATTCTTGACCCCATGGGGGGTAGGGAAATGCTGTCGAAATTTTTAAAAATATATATATTATTTATCTCTTCACATTTTATTTACTTATTTCTTTAATTATTTTTATTATTTATTTATTTATTTTAATTTTTTTCTCAAAATTTCACTATTTATTTATTTTTCCTCCCGCCTCCCCCCCATGCTTGCTATTTTATTTTCTTGATTAGGTCACCGGTACCCTACCACTCAAACCCCGGTTAGGGTTTTCTTAGGGTTTTTCTAGGGTTTAGGGTTTTTCCGAAGCCCCCCACTCCCCCTTTCCATTGGGGCACCCTGGACCCGAACCACCCTTCCCCCTTTGCGGGCGCCCGCGCTCGACCCACTAGCGCCGCCCGTCGCTTTCTACCGCGGACCCCCCCCGTACGCCCTCCGCTCATGTGGACCTCTGGCCCCCTCCAATCCGACCCGTCACCTCCCCATGGTCGACGGCGTGTCACAAGTTGTGGACGCGGCGACGACCTCGGCACCGAGCTCCATACCCGTGCCGGCGGACCGGGGTCATCAGCCCCAGGGGGATCTGCACACCCTCCTCACCTCCCTCCTCGCGCCCGTCCAAGCACAACTGGTGACTCTTGCGCCTCCACAGGTGCATGTGGCGACTCTTGCCGTTGGCATGCGGCAACTCCAAGACGCTACCCGTCCTTCCTCTCCCAACTCTCTCTCTTCCCCTGGCTCCCAGTTCGGGTCCCCCGTCCTCTAACATGGTGGCCACGGCGGAGCTTCCTCCTCCGCTGCCCCTGACCCGACCATCCTGGTGACCGTCCACGCTCCTAGAGCAACGGCCGCCAAGGGCCAAGCCCTCCCTCACTCTACGGGCGCAACCGCCCATGTTCCGGTCGCTACGGCCACGGAACCACAACCCGCTAACGTGGTCCCAACTTTTCCGAGTGCCCAGCGTCTCCCTCCCTTTCGCACGACCGCCACGCCATGTGGCTCTCCCCCCTATAGGATGCCCCGCGCCGCACGTGCGTCTACTTCCCCCACTGCTCCTCCTCCTACTCCTCGCTCGATCTCTGTCCGTCGTCTCGAGGACAAGCTTGCCCAGATCCAGGCCGACCTTGCCCTCTTACGCCTCCAGCCACCCCTACCCTCACAGGTGGCTACGCCTTCGGGGGCAACCCCTTCTTCCTCTACTCTTCCTTCCATGCAGGCTCGCTTCCCGCCCTGCACCCTACCCAACCCCATCCTACCTTCTTCCTATTCACTCGGTTGTTGCGACCTCTTCAACCGCAGCTCCCTCGCAGCCTGCCACGGTTGCCCCCGCCGCTCCCCCATGCGGCCCGGGCGTAAAGTTAGTTGCACCCCTTTCTCCAGGACCTGCGCCGACTTACTCAGTCGTCGCGCAGACCTCTGCTCCTCGATCCCCTCGCCGCCAAAACGGTGGCGCACCACTTGTCCGCCTGACGGACATTGCCTTGAATGGCTGATACACGTGTCTCGGTGGCTGCAGCTGCCACCCGCACGCTCCAGCTCATGGACGCCCCACCCGATACGTGGGTGGCTCACCTCTCCATGTGCCTGCATGACGGTCCTTTCAACGCCTGGAAGGATTTCTACGCGCACTCCCTTCGTGAGGGTCCGACCCCGACCTTCTTCAATTTTCAGGCGTTCCTCGAGGATCGCTTCAGAGCCCAACATGACGTCGCTGACGCCTTCGAGTGTGTCGTCAGCACACGCTGGTCCGGCTCTGGTGGCGTTGTCAGCCTGGACCGCCACATCCAGGTCTTTCGGAACGCCCGTCTCATTTGTGATAGGGCGTTCCTCCGCAAGGCTTCCCTTATCGACCGTTTTTCGGCTGACCTTCTCTTCGAGTACCGTTTCGAGTTATGGTGGTACGAGTTCACATCGGCCCCGCAGGCTTATGAGGCCGCCAGGACCCATCAGCGGATGCGAGCCCCCGCTCCCTCCTCCCAGCCTCAGCGTACTGGCTACGCCCCCTCCTCCTCTCACGACACTTCCCAGCGCCATTCCTCTTTTCGCAGCCGCCCCCACCGTTCCACGCAGCAGGGCCGCCACTGCAGCTTCAGCGTGCTTGAGTATAGTGAGCAGGATGTTGTTACCCCACTGTCGCCTGAGGGTGACCATAGCGACGACCTCGACCTCTGCGAGGTCGTCCATTACCATCTGGAAGACTCTACCCTCCCTATAGCTGAGCGTCTCCGGCGCTCCCTCTCCACCCTCTCTCGGGCACACAGCCGCCCTGGTTACGCTGGCGCGTCGCCCCCCGAGGTCCCTCAACAGGATCTCCCTTAGGGCTTTCTCCCTCCTCGCGCTGTCCTTTCCGCCGAGGAGCGCGCGACCATTTTGGGCCGGCGTGGGTGTTTGCGCTGCCGCCAGGACGGTCATACCTCCTCTCGGTGCCCTTACACCGTCGCCCTCGACCGCCACTATGCCGACCTTTCCCGCCAGCGTCGTGCTCAGTCCCCCCCTGGGGCCTCGCATCCCCATGGCGCCTCCTAGCCAAGGTGCAGTGTACACCTGTGCTCTTCTCAGTAGTTGGTTTCCCGACATCTTCGTCGCGGTTCGCCCCTCTCGCTACTAGAGCTGAGGTATCGCAGGACCCGACAGAGTGTACTCAGCCCTCTGTCGCAGTACCGTCTGCGCCTCTGAAGACCACCGTCTCCCTTCCTACCCCTCCGCGACTACCGACGCATCGAGCCATTCGCTCAGCCCGTTGCAGCGAGCAGCTTGCGACTCGCAAGGACGTTGTGTCCTCTCTTCTGGATTTGAGCATGTTCCAGGCTCATCAGGAGCGACTCACCCTCCATGCCGCTGCACTGCGTCGCCTTCTCCCCATCCTCTCTGACCCTGATCCCGATCATTCCAGTACGACAAGGGACCTCCACGAGGGTGTAGTCAACGTTGTGGGATTCTGCTTCTGAGGGCGACTCCATTCACCCGCGTGTGGTGAAGGAAGCACGCTTACCTACGATAGGGTCTCCGACTCCCATCTCTGTCACCCTCGAAGATGACAAGACCTAACGCTTTTTCGATCAGACGGTCACCAACCTGCCTTTGTTCCTCACTCTGGAGCGGACTGATCGTCCCCCGACGTCTCGTCACCACCATTCCTCTACACATTTCGATGTGATGGGGACGGGGTACGATTTCATTCTCGGTACTTCGTGGTCTCGTAGGTTTCGTAGCACCGAGGCCGATTGGGCGACCAACACTCTCGTTCTCAGACAGAAGTGTGAACAAACGTATCGTGTACGTTTTATAGGTACCACTGCGACACCACGCCCCGATCCTCCTCCCCCGGAGCCTTCTGTACCCACACCATCTCACACTATCACTGTCACCTTGCCTCGGGAGTTTGCCCACTTCATCCGACAGGACGACGTCACCTTCTTTACGATGAACGTTACGGATCTCTTGCAATATGATTCACCCTGTCCAGATCCCGAGCTCATCTCCCTGGAGCTAGATCCTCCTTCTATCTCCATGGCTTTCATCTCTACTTCCCTCCCTCCGCCGTCCGTTGAGTCCGCCTCGTCGTCTCGCGCAGACGCTGACGCTGAGGAACTCGCACGCTATACAGCCGACCTGGAGCCCGCAATTCGTAACCTCATTCGAGAGTACCACGACGTTTTCCCATCGTCGTTCTCGTATGCCGGCATCCCGCTGATGCGCGACGTTGAGCATTCCATCCAGCTTGTGCCTAATTATTGTGTTCACCACCAGGCACCCTACAGACTCTCGATCCCCGAGGCCACCGAACTCGAGTGTCATCTTGAGGAGCTTCTGAGACTGGGTTTCATTAAACCCAGCAACTCCTCGTGGGGTGCACTCGCCCTCTTTGCTCGCAAAGCGGATGAAACTCTTCGTCTCTACATCAATTATCGCGGTCTCAACCGCGGCGAAGAACAGCTACATCATGCCTCGTTCCGTCGAGCTGTTCGACCACTTAGTAGGCAACCGCTTTTTAACGAAGATTGATCTTCGTAGCGGTTACCATTAAATCCGCGTCGCTGCACAGGACCAACCGAAGACAGCGTTCCAATCGCATTTTGGCCACTAAGAGTTTACGGTGATGTCATTTGGCCTCACCAATGCACATGCTAGGTTGCTACCTTCCAAACGACGATGAACAATATCTTAAGTGACATCCTGGAGCAGTACATTTTCGTCTACCTCGACAATATCATAGTCTATAATCGTACCCTTGAGAATCATCTCATACACCTCTGCGACGTACTTAACCGCTTGCGCAGACATGGCTTCTACGCCAAGCTGAGCAAGTGTCGCTTTGCTCATCACAAAGTGAATTTCTTATGACACTACGTGTCTGACCAGGGTCTCCACATGGACGACGCGAAGATCACTGTTATTGCGGAGTAGACTGTTCCCACATCCGCCAAGCAGCTTCGCAGTTTCCTAGGCCTTGCTAATTACTAAAATAATTTCATCCACGGATACGCTAGGTATCCGTGCATCCTTACCTCTACCCTCCTTCGAAAGAACCAGCTCTGGGTTTGGACACTACTCCACGAGGACGCCTTCCGCGCCCTCAAAAAGACGGTGACATGTGCATCGGTTCTCCACCTACCCGATTTTGATCGCCCTTTTATCCTTACCAACGATGCATCACACTTTGTTATAGGAGCAGTGCTTTCTCATATTTTCCCCCCCTCTCCTGATTCCTCTCATCCTCGCATCCATCACTTCTCACCTCCTACCCCTACCACTGCTTCCCGCCTGATGCCTACTCGTCCAGCTATTGACGAGCCTTTTATTGACTATTATCCTACCATCGCCGATGACGGCACTGTCGAGTCTCGCTCAGGTGATTGTCCGATAGCCTTTTACTCCCGCTAGCTTCTGCCCGCCGAGATAAACGACACTGCTCATGAACGTCAGGTTCTCGCATTATTTTATGTCACTCGACACTGGCGTCATAACCTGCACGGAGCACCATTCACGATGCGCACGGACAACTCTGTTGTCCAGGCTTTTCTGACAAAGTTGAAGCTCACTCCTCCAGAGGCTCGCTGGTGGTGTGACCTATTCAATATTAGTTTCATTACTGAGCACATCAAGGGTGAGACTAATCGGATCGCAGATGCCTTATCCTGGCGCCATAACCATGATCTGGAGCAGATGCAGCTTGCTGCTATCTCAGTCACCACCGTTCACCACTCAGTGATCGACGAGTTTCGCACTCAGTACCGCCACTGCCCCGACTATCGCGACACCCCATGCAACCCTTCGGAGTGGCAAGACCGTCCCGAACTAATCTCTCGGGGACAACGGTCTTGTGTACTGGCACGGTTCACAGAGCACCAGAGAGCCCCGTGTTTGTGTTCCCTCCACTGGACAGCTACGTGTTCGGGCAGTAGCACAGTTTCATGACCAGGCTGTCGCCGATCATATGGGCTTCCACAAGACGTTGGCTCGTGTGAGCCGCCCGTACGTTTGACCGAAGCGCAAGAACTTTGTGAAGGACTATGTCGCAGGATCTCCCACCTGTCAGGAGGTGAATAGTGCGAACCACCTGCCTTATGGTTTGATCCAACCTCTTCCTATCCCTGAGGGTTGTTGGCATCTCGATGGACTTTATCTGTCATCTTCGTCCTCCTACCCCCCGCAGTCATGATGCTATCTTGGTTCTCGTCAACCGCTTCACGAAGCACGCACACTTTGTTTCATGCCACTATGCCATCAGTCCACGTGAGGTCCCCGACATCGTGTTTGACCGACTCGTGCGTGACCATGGCTTACCTCTGAGCATCATATCTGACCATGCCCCGCACTTTACCAGCCAATTTTGGCGACGACACTACGAGGTGTACGGCACCCCGCTCTGCTTCTCCTCGTCTTACCATCGTCAGACTGATGGTCAGACCGAGGTCACAAACAAGACTGTCGGAGATATTCTCCGAAAGATTATTTGTAACAACCAGCAGTGGGATCTTCATCTTGCCCATGCGGAGAAAGCCTTCAACCACGTCGTCTCGCAGCCACAGGGATGTCGCCTTACTATTTCGACCTCGGCTATCACCCTCGTGTTCTCGCAGACTTCCTTCGACCGTCACAAATGCACCCCGACACGAGTTGTCTCGCGCTAGATAACGTGCGAATCGATCAAGGATGGATCATCCATTCAAAGTCGGTGATGATGTGTTTGTCGACGCCCGCCACTTACAGCTCGAACCAGACACGCTTCGCAAGTTCCGGTGTCGCTTTTTTGGCCCATGCTCCATTCTTCAGGCCGTCGGTTCTGGTACGGCATCTAGCCCGTTCAGCTTCCCTGTGAAGCTGCCCGACTACCTTCGCCAGGCTCGTGTACACGATGTCTACCATGTCTCGTTACTGCGTTCCTACCGCAGGCCGTCCAAGCGTTTCGCTGGACGACCATACGAGCGCCCTCTACCCATCGTGGTGGACGGTCACGAGGAGTTCCTCATTTCAGACATTAGTGGTCGCCGAGTCACCGACGACAACCCTCCTCACGTCGAGTATTTCGTACGTTGGAAGGGTAACTTGATGAGGAGGCTACTTGGGAGCCCCTCGAGCACTTGCAGCACGCTCGCATGTTCGTGTGTGCCTATGACCGTGCTCATCGTGCTGGGTTGACTGCTTCTCCTCAGCCCACTGACCCTCTTCCTTCTCCCTCGGCTAAGGAGACCGCTGAATTCGCGCCTGCTCCATCTGAGGCAGACCTTTAGCAGTAGTCGGATGCTTCTGAGCGTTCACAACCCACTCATCGCCGTCATGCCCTATACGACGATTGACTCCGACTTATCTTTCCACGTCTTTGACTTCTCAGTACTTCATCCACTCCAGTTTTACTACTTCATCTCGTCGACGTTGAGGCTCTTCCTCAACGGCATTTTGGACTTCTCATCATGGACGTCATCAGCAGCTTCATGGCCTTCGTCACGATCAGCTCTGCTTACTTCAGACGGCGTCACTCTCTTGCCACCTTTCCCTGTACAGTACCCTGGTTGTGTCGCATGATGGTCTCCCTTCGCCGGGTTCCTCTTAGTTGAGCTCTCCCTTGGTATACTCATAGGCATTGGGACCTTAGAGTTGCCCTGGTTTCCCAACTTACGGATCTAGCTCCGACTTTCCTCACTTTAGGAGTCATTTGCATGATTTCCTTACCCATCACTTTTTCTTCCCTTTGTCGGCCCTCCCGCCCTAGTTAGGCGGCCTTGCATGCTTCATCTAGGTGCGCCCAGTGTACCAGGCTCCCTAATTCCCTTGCATGGTCGACCCTACATAGCGGTCACCCCTTTAGTCAAGCATTGTCCGCCCTGATGGTCTATCTGTTAGGGTCATTGGTTTTGTTCGCTCCCAGTTCCCTACCCTCATTGAGCCTAATGACATTTGTTTCCCTGCCATTATGTGTGGATGCCCTTAGGAGTCTATCGACTCCTAGGCTGCATTTGCCACCCTCAGAGACCATCCCACCTTGTGGTTTGCGACACACTCCTCCTGTGACATATAGTTGTCTTGTTATTGTTTTGTTGCTCTCAGACTAAGGCCTTTGCCTCCAACATTCTAGGATTTAGTTGTCATTACTTTCTGCTTTCCTATGACATGTATACTAGTTAGTTGTTTTTGCTTTCACTAAGGCTGTTAGTTGTCACATTGCTGCTTTTGTGACATTTTCTATCCTAGGTTGCATCGCATGGACTCAACATGGAGCTTGCTCCACATCCTAGACTACTCGGGTTTTCTTTTCTTTGGTAGAGTTCCGCTTCTTGGCAGAAGCGTGTTTGTATCTCTATGATCCATCACAGGCCGAGGATCGTGTAGCGGACCTCTGGTTGGCCTGTGAGACAAGCCCCTTGGCCTGTTCTCACAGGCCCGTATTGTATTCAGGGTAGTCCAGTCCAGGTAGGTACCTCTGTCGGTACCAGCCAGTTCAGTCCAGTCCAGTCAGTCAGCTGGGGTATACCCCAGCCATAGTTTGAACTTTGGGACATTCTGCATTCGCACAGTTTGGAGTACGTGCGCCGGAGTCTGCATGGGAGTTGCGTTGTGTCATCTTGCTACGCCCTCATCCTCCATCTCCATTTCTATCCCAGGCGGAGCACCAGACGTAGTGGGTCCGCCACAGAGAAAAAGCGGGATGTGCTCTCCATTTACTGGTCTGGGGAGGACTGACTCCTTTTTTTTTTTTTTTTTTTTTTTTTAAGCCCAGGGTGTTGTAGAGGCCAATGACCAGACTCGCAGTGATTGTTGGTAGCGGCAGCCAATGATTGTCCTGACAAGATATGCCACCTACCCTACCCATCCCCATGTTAATACTCTCAGAGCACCCCCTGTCCCTACTATCCTACGTCAGTGTGACCAGCACTCAGTACCATCACCCTACCTGGCCGTATCGAAGGCATCTTGGACCAGACAACCCTAATGGAAGCAGAAGCGGACAAACCTTGCCGTACGGGAACTTCGGATGCCAGGCTCATGCAATCTTCCACAGTCCCAATTGAGAGAGTCTACCCAGCAGGATTACCTAAGCAAGATTTTGGAAAGCTGGATCCTCGTAGAATAGTCCTCAGCGAGAGCGCGGACTGAAGGATAGAACGCAGCCTGTTCGGAATAGTGGATAGGTCGCAGTCTGTTCGGAATTTTCTGTCCTAGATCCCACAGAAAAGACTCCATAGCTGCCGTTGTATTGAACACGGTGATTGGCCTTCGTGCATTGACTTTGAGTCAACGCATATGGAATCAAGCGGAGACGGGTCCCTGTGAGGGCAAAGTGTGCGTACGAAGCTGCGGAATGTGGAGAGATGAAATTATCAACACAGTGACACAGCCCAGTCATCAACAAGGTGCTTCTTCACAAAGGTTATATAATCAAAGCAAAGGAAGGACGGTATAATCGATGATGATTGGTCCAGATATGAACAATGGCATGTCGTTGACCGCAACAGTTTTCACATCAACAATGGCATGTCGTTGACCGCAACAGTTTTCACAAGAGTAAGAAGATATAGCTATTGTAGGATTGATTACGCCTTTTTGACCTTTGCACATTGATTGTGAACCACCTCAAATAAAATCAGAGGGAGATAGATCCCTTGAAGTCAAGTTGTGAGTCTGAGGGTGTGAAAAGAGGTTCATAGGTAGCATCAAAAAAACGGAATTGCCCTAATGGCAATGCCACTAGACTGGTATAGTTGTGTGTTTACTTCCAATATTCACAGTTAGTCTGAGATATCAATAGGGAGGAATTAGGTTTCCTCCTATTATTGTTGTCTCTAGAATTTCATTCTCTGAGGTAGGGTTATAAAGTTGGCTTACCTGGCAAGTCATTACTGAAATAGAGAAAATACTAATAGTAGTCAGACGACATCAACTGGTGGCCTTACTAAAAGAGGAAACATGAGAAGAGCAGATGAATAGGGGAGAAAAGAAGCGTAAAAGGTTATTCTAGCTGCGGAAGAAGAAACTTCTTTCGTGACAATCAAACTACCAAGGCGGAAATCAAGCACAGGTAAAAGAGAAAGAAGTGAGAAGAAGGGGAGAACAAGTGGGGGAACAGATGAACAGCAAGGATAAGTGAGAAGACGGGGATAAAGCAAGAGGATTGGAAGAGGTAAGAAGGCGGGAAGAGAAATAGTATGCGATCGCAAATGGCAAGAGGGTGAGAGGAGGAGGGAGGAGGGAGGAACAATAAGGAAAAGGAGGAAGATGACGAGAAAAAAAGAAGATCAATTGTGGAAGGAGATATAAGTCGTTGCACTCAGTCAGGAGTACTGGACAGCACCTGTGTGGAAAGCTGAGATAATTATCCTCATCGACAAAAGCTGGAAGTACTCAAACGGGAGGTACGTCATCATCGTTTGTTCCCAATTCCTTTTGACTTCCTACTACAGAGTATCGCCATCTGGTTTCTGCCCAAATTATTAATTATTGAATTGATTAAAAACAAATTTAAAAATTTTGATTAAATATAAATAATAAAGAAGTAACTGGAGTAATATTCAGAGACAGAAGAAGGGAAGAGGCTCCGGAAAAGATGAAGCTCAACTTTAAAAGGGCGAAAGACCCAGAATCGTTCCTCTTTTGCCAAGGAGTGATGAGGCATTCCCTGATTCGTCGCTTAGGTATAGGTCCATACACACGCCTGGGGACAAGTCGGGATTCACAAGGGATTGGAATGGGAATCTGTGATAAGAGACAAAAGGGTACTCAGAGTCAGGAGGGGGGGTCAGTGCAGAGGATAGCATAGGCCAGCAAAACAACGACAAAACAGGATTCGAAACAGGAAGGTGAAAAGTTACAAAGCATTTCAGTGGATAATAATAAGAATATGATGCAGCCTTTTGTCCATGGTTTTTCGCAGCCTCATCAAAGAACCCAGAAAGGGGTACCCTCAGATACAAGTATCATGCAGATTGGAGATAACGAATCATCACAGAATCAGCAAAGCTTGATTGAGATCTCCCCCTCCATTCAGAAGCCTCAGGGTCCTCAAATCTCGCAAAATTTCATAATGGAGGAAATAAGTGGAAAAATCATCTCCGATACTCAAGGAAACACGATTATGGAGGAGGAAATATTGACAGAAGAAGAACGAAGGAACATGCTAAAGTCAATGAAAATTCAGGATATCTCTCAATCTGATGCGGTCCCTTCTTTGTCGGTCCCTTCCTCTTCCAACATGGTTGGACCATCCCCTTCTCAAAAGACGGTCGAAACCACGCAGCCCACATGGGCACAGAGAGTGAGGGAAACAATGAGTAACAAGACTCTGAACATCATCAGAGCATCCATCGACCCATCTGCCTCACAAGGAGATGTACTCAGAATCCCAATGAGGAATTTTTCCTCTGTCAGAGCGTACTTTTTATCCTTATTCCTCCAGGCATCGGAGCAAGTTGTTACCGATCAAGGGGGGAGAAAAACCTTGATGAAGGCATACCCAACAGACAAACTGGATAAACGAGATGAGGTGTACACCAAACATGCGAGCAACTGGATTTTTTACGATAATAGTGCGGTAAGGTTCGTGAATGATAAGACAAGGTGGATATGTAAGAGATTAGAATCAATAAAAGATGGACCGGAAACTATTTTTGAATTTTTTTTAATCCAGCCAGTTTCACCAAAAGTCTTCACAGTCATCAGTCTATTTGAAAAAGATAAACAATAAATGGATACTTGGAAGAAGCTGAGATGGGAGGGGTCTGATGTCCGAATTTACCCCTAGCTGCCGAAAAAAATGGGACCGGAGGAGAAAAGAGATCAATTAATGAGGGACTTCTATTGGGTGGAACTGAGGCACATCCCAATAGAAGTCAAAGCAGCGTTCATCCATGATTTTGGGCAGCAATATAAGATTGTGGACTTCATTGATCCATTGCCCACACATGTTGCCAAACAAGATGACTACTTGATGATGGCCCTTGATCTTCCAAAGGATCAACTCTTTTCTCTAGATGACATCATCTCCTTCAGAATGGGTGAAAAAGTCACATTCATACGGACCACAAATTTCGGCCATGGTGCTTTAAATGCAAGGCATATGGTCATCTCAGTGTGGAATATGCATGTCCCCTACATCCGCAACATGCTTCCCCCCCAGAGCAAAAACTCAAAAAAGACCTACAGAGACCTCATAGGTGGGTTCCTTTAGCTCATGGGTATGAAGGGTGGGTGTATAGTGATGAACTAAATTAATCAGGACAACCAATAGGATGGTTTTGGGAGGGGAGGAGTGATGCGAGAAAACCCCCTCGGCCTCTTGCAGATTGGACTCCTTCTCAGATTCCCCCACCTCATCACCACCAACAACAGCGAAGGGGAGGGGGTGGGGGCAGAGAAGGATATCAACAACCACACTATTCTCGGGATTGTTTTTCTTCACAACAGAAAAAAGTGCATGAGAAGTCTCTGATACATTCGAAACAGGAAAAGTGCAAGAACTGCCAACTAAGACTCACACTGAACAGGAAGCTGATCGGAATAAGAATCAAGTTGCAATCAACTCACAACAACTCTCAGAATAGAGAAGTGAAGGTTCAAAGACCATCGGCCCTAATCCTATCAGTTATCTGTCGAGAATAAATCGGTCCTAAGGATCGGAATGGAGGGTTGTTACGAAGAAAAGACAAAATGAGATAAAAGGAAACACAGAACTTCATTCTTCGTTGAAAGACAAAAGGAAAAATAGGCATTTAGAGCAACCACTACTACCTGCAGAAGAAACACTACTATCTGCAGAAGAAAATGTGTCCCAGCCTATGGACATTGACCCTTTAAAAATGGCAATGACTGCTGATCCCATGGAAGTAGAGACTACTCACACTGAAATCCCTGAATTATCTCCTACAATCAGTAGCAGCAAGGAAGGGAGGGGGAACCTGCACTCTGAACTTACCAAATTGGGAGAATGGTTGATAATGAACCTGCAAAAAGAGTTCCCAGATGGGAATAATGAAGATTGGCTGCGAATTCAAAACCATCTGATGCTTGTGCTCGTAAATAGTGAAAGCCTAAAGCTGGCTCTCCAGTCCGGTCTTCCCCAAGGTTCAAATTGGACCAGCACGTGCCATAGGCTACTCAGTAACAGACAAGTTTTTTCCTCAACTTATGAACAACGGCATTCCACAGATTTCGTCAACACACGAGACACGACAGACAGATGTTGCGGTAAGCCCGAACAAACCAAAACCGAGTGGCCTGAGAAAACTCAATGCTCTAGCAAGGAAACATAAATTTCAGACAGTAGAGACAAAAAAAAAAGTGGGTGAAAAGTCTAATTTCGATAAAACATCAGAATGCAAATCACTCAGTTTCTCGTGTGTCACTTCGTAACAGGTTCTCATACCTAGCCCTTACCCCTTGCAAATCCAGATCCAAATTCAAACCATATAACCAGACCAAGGGCAGGATGAAATTCTCAAGAAATAATGGGGGGGGGGG
>BFEA01000061.1:3023237-3035694 GCA_003427395.1 Chara braunii
CGGGGAGTGGGAAGGGGGGGAGGGGGAAGTGGCTGGGTACTGGAAGGGGAGGTGAAATTTGGTGGTGAGTGGGCATTAAACTAGTACCTGTAACCAG
Source organism: Chara braunii (assembly GCA_003427395.1). Classification (NCBI taxonomy): domain Eukaryota; kingdom Viridiplantae; phylum Streptophyta; class Charophyceae; order Charales; family Characeae; genus Chara; species Chara braunii. The sequence goes on from BFEA01000061.1 coordinate 3,023,335, forward strand.
TATGTATGAGGATGCTTCCTGCGCAATGCATCTGGCGGGATGAATTGGGGTGCCGCTTCACAAAAAATCCATCCAGGGAAAACGGGTCTGGCATGCAACGCGATTTGCCTGCAGTGGACGTATTTTCTGTGAACCGGCACCCCAGTACATCCCGCCGGATGCGGCGAGCATGCAGCCATGTCGTAGAAATAGGGCTGTGAAAATTACTTGCGGTTTAAACCACCAGTACCTTTCCCATATGCCGGCCGCGGGCAGAAAAAAAAAAAAAGAAAAAAAAAAAGGCCCAAAACGGAAAATGGGCCGCCGATGAAATTTATCAACGGCGGCCTGATCCGGCTTGCCTTCCGAATATATCGGCGCGTATTTGATTTTCAATCGGGGAAAGTTAATGCTGGTTTAACTGAGTTATGATTTTGGAACTTGTCTTACTACGGTAACCAAAAAAAAAGAAAAAAAAGAAAAAAAAGCGGTGCCTGTTCAAGTTAGAGAGGAGAGGCCAGTCAATCCCCTTGTTTTTAAGGGCAACATATGCTTGACGTTAATAAGAGATGCTGGACCCGCTTCCCTGCAGGTGTCGCTCCCCGCCGATAGACCGGAGTCATCTCAAATGAGGGATCCCACTATGAGAGGATGCTCTTATCACCTCCAGGCTCCAGCAGTCAGACCTTCACACCCAGGAAGCATGGAAATCTACAAAACCCAAACTCAAAACCACGAGCACTTCCGAAAGTCATTGCATGCATGCAGCCAGCCATTGCTACAGGTGCCGCGGCGTTTCCACTTGAATGAGTGTATGCCAGCTCTCCAAGCCCATTCGTCCCGGCACGTCGCGGCCCACATGCGGCCGCAACTTTCGGAAGACTTAGTAGGCACATAAGTACTGGCGGTTTAAACCATACTTTTCCCAGTCATTTTTCTGTGACATGGTTGTGCACTGTAGGAACAAAATAACTGGGAAAGGTAGTGGTGGTTTAAAAATGAATCTCATCACACAACAGCCTCATTGACAAACATAGTTGACGCTTTAAGCCAATCTGGCCGGCGGACCAAGACCGAAAAACAAATTGCAATCTTGATGATCAAAACAACCTCATATGGAAACCCTGGATGGTCTCAGAAGGACAAATTGAATGCCAGAGATTACTAATGTGTGTCCCACTTCTCAGTTCCCTTCCAGGGAGTTCCAGGCAACAATTTTTACTCTGGCCCATCCGGTCCCACCGAATCAAGAGGCCTTTTGCTTTTCTTCTTCAAGTTTGCCTGAAAACTCTGCCATGTTTTTCGCAGCCTCTTGTATCGAGAAAACGCGAGCAATAAGTCGCCCTCTGATGTCAGAGGCTCCAGTCCATCCATTAGTGCATTGCTGCACCTCGCTGGAATGCGGGTCCAGCCTCCTTTTTGAGCGATGCCTGCTGGAAACGAGGTCCAGCGTCCCCTTTCTGAAGACAGAAGTGAAGTGACATCTTAGCAGAGCAGCATTTATTGCCTCTCTATGTGGAGGGGGGTTAGCTGCCTGCACCAGCCCAAAAATTTCAGGGGCTCTGAGCTACTGGGGGACCACAATGGCTGATTGCACCAGCTGAAAAAGGGAAACAAGTGTGCTGGAGGTGGTTAGGCAAAGCTTGGCATGCAGTGTGAATCCACCTCGGCAAAAAGAGGCTCGGATGTACTGGCCCTTTTAAACCGCTAGTACACGGCCCCAGCCTTGCAGAAAGTTTTCTGTCGCCACAAGCAAAACTCGGAGGCGCCACACAGCCTGGGGCGCCGTTGAAAATAAAAATAGACGGCCTCCGAAGTGGTGCGGGTTTCATGCTGACACCGGCGGGCCTATGTGCGGTGTACTGGTGCTTTAAACCACCAGTACCCCACCCAGCTATTGGTGCCGGATGTAATGACCTGCAAAACCACAGGCTGAGAGCTTCTCTGAGTTTTGCTGCTGGATTGTGTGACTTGCTGAGATTTCTAAGTTTGTGTGTGTGTGTGTGTGTGTGTGTGTGTGTGTGTGTGTGTGTGTGTGTGTGTGTGCTGAGTTTCCCTGTGTTTGTCCGAGTGCATGATTGCTTGGGTGTGTGTGTGACCCACCAGGGTAATGGTATGCTGGGAAGGCCCTCGGGCCTGGTACTTACCTGTGGCCGTGCCTTTGTGGGTTGCAGTGGGATGTAGCGGGTAGGCTAGGCCTTCATAGGATGGAAAGTACTTGAGTAGCGGGTAGGTAAGTAGACGAAGTCAAAACGTTAGTACCTTTAGAGGCCGAAGGGATTTTAGAGTCCGGTAGGTTTATGTCTAGGGCTACCGGTCCAATAGTCTGAGTGGAGAGTCTGTAGTGAACGACATCAGACCTGAAATGATTTTTTTATTTTTATTTTTTTTTATAAAGAAAGTCTCCGTCTATTGGTGGGGAGCGTCACCTGCTGGAAAACGGGTCCAGCGTCCCGTGTACAAAATGCAATCAGAGCTCAATAGAGAGAATATCTGCCAGCATTAATTACCCTGGGTTTCAGGGGATTGACTGAGCAGGGTGTCATCCACAATCTGCCATCCGTATGCTAACRAAAAGGATCAAAGCCACCTCTTCAGTCCTGATTGGACCGCCATATCAGACATTCATCACTAGCAGTTCTAATCCTCATATCAGACATGCACCCCTAGCAGTTCTAATCCTCTTGAAGATGATAAATCAAATTATATGATCCTCCTCCCCCCCCCCCAAACCATTGAGTTTCTACTAGAGCTAACTGTGATGGAGGGAAGAACTCGAAAAAATTTGCAGCATTTCTGAGAAACTCCCCTGGCTGAATATCGGACCAGTCATTGAACTGTAGTGAGTAACTCTTTTTAGAAATCATCCCAGATCCATTCTCATCAGACCACACCACCTGTCCAACTCCTTGTATCTGAGATCCCCCTAACCAGTCCATTGTGAATTGGAGAATAGATTTCTTGATATCTTTTTTTTGTGTTAAAGATTTTGATTTAATCTTACGTTTAGTCCATTGCGCCCGAATTTCTGTTTCCACAAATTGTTTGATATTAAGAGAAACTTCTTTCCCTTCCATACTCACATCCTCCATTACATTTACACACCTTTTTTGCCAAATGGCCCATATGACAGCTTTCCTTCCTAGGCCAAATAAATTGGACTGAAAGGATGAGAGAGACAATTCAACCGGGTCCCATTGCCCTAGTACAATAGCTTTCCATTCCCACGGCCAATCCAGGCCCGTTTATCTTCGCCAAATACAATCCCATCGATGCCACATAAGAATGGACCCTGGACATTGAGTAAAAATATGCTCAATCGTTTCTCTATATTTCCGTGAGGGAAAGGCCTTTAGACAAGAACAGCACCATGGTAACGCCAAACCTCTCTGTTCCAAATTTGAATGATCAATCATCAGACCTGAAATGATGTTTCCCTCCAGGAGGAGGCAAGTACCCCAGTAGCTTGGCGGAGCGGCCTGGAAAGTCACCGCGGAAGGAGTCAGCTGCCCGGTATATCTTTGGGAAGAGCAAAGAGCTCTTCCTCATTTTGCGGTGTCACAGTGCAAGTTTGGTGTCACGATGCTGGAGCAAGCGCTTGGTGTTTCAGCACTGGGGAGGAAGAGGCCGACCTGCAGCAGCCCCTTCCACTTCAGCTATAGCAGACCGGACCAGGAAGGAAGGCTCCGGGGTGTAGGAGGAGGTGAAGGAAGAAGGTGGGAAGAAGGAGAGTGATGGGGTTGCTGACCTGGCTATGGTGGACAGCATCTTTATCTACTTGGTTGGGGCTGCACTGGGAGGCCCCAGTAGGGGTATGCTTCTTCAAGGAAGACTTCGGGGCAGAGATAGGCATGGCGCCCGTAGTACAGAGGGCACAATGTCATCAGCTTTGAGTTGTCCTCTTGAACATCGGAGCTGGTCTCCATTAGTCAGCCATAGCCACCTACTAGAGGAAGGAGGAAGAAGGTGTAGGACATGGCCGCTGTGGTGGACCTCATGAGTTGCTGGCAGTAAGGAGGAGATTCGGACATCAGTTCTGGTTCTGGTGCATTCTTCCATTGTTTTTTTTTTTTTTTTTTTTTTTTTTTTTKAAMAGGTCCTTWTGGGCCTGGCTCCTTTTCCATTCTGGGGAGCATCAGTCCGGTTCCTATWCCCCCGGCAAGTCAGAAAAATATTACATCATGAAACACACTCACGCTTCCTTCCATATGGCTGAAGGACTCCTGACCGGCATTGATTGCCCCCTTGATGGAGGATTGACTGTCAGCTTGCCCTAACAACTTGCTCCTCTCAGGTTCCCCTCTTGGGCCTGTCAAAAAGATCTATTCAAAACGAGAGAAAGTGGTAGGATCTGCCTCCAGTCACTTATCTGAATCTCCTTCCTTTCCAAAGTTCCCGCCTGATATCCTTGTTGCTCGGCATAGGACGCTGTTGTCTGTATCGGGACTACTCCATTGATCTCAAGGTAACTTGGTTTTCTCCTATATGGGACGCTGGACCCGTTTTCCAGCAGGTGACACTCCCCACCAATAGATGGAGCCTCTCCCCAGGTGGTAGTGGTGTCTGCTCTTATCAGCACCACTATCACCGGTGGCAGTGTGTTGTGTAAAAAAAAAAAAAAAGAAAAAAAAAAAAGAGTTGTGTCAGTCCTTCCACTGGACATAGGAGATCTCTATCTCTGCGACTTTCCTTCAATCAGCCAGATCTTAGTAAAACTCAACTCTTCTGTGTTCTGTTACTCGTCCTCGTACGGTAGTGAGAATCTTGCCTTATCCATCCTTATCCAAAAGCCATCCTGACCCCTGTCCTAAATTTCTCTACCCTCTCTGAGAATTCCTAAACCCCTAATCCCTAAACCCTCCATTACTATCCTGCTCTATGGGACCCTTACTTTCGTCTTATTCCCCCCTCTTGGATGTCTGATCATGGGATGTCTTGTCCATCCGCAGTTATCTGCGGTTGGTGAATCCTTCCTGGGGTTGAGTTGTGCCACTCTTTCCAACAGATGCAGTCTTCTCGTAACTCTGCAATCTTGCCGTTTATCAACCAGTTCTTGCTGAAGGTCCTTCTGACCTTCTTTCGTTGTTCCTCGTCCCCTGTCCATGACTGCTTGGTCTTCCTCCATCTGCTGAGGATTTCGGCTTGTATCATCGTTCTCGTCTCCACCCAAACTTTCTCGCGTGGGTTGGACAGTCCTTCAATCGTTCTGCTGCATCTTTCTTTCCATATGACCCATAATGTAACCTTTCTGATGAGTCCAAACCAGATTTTTTCCGCCTTCCGGAGCTGTTGAGGGATGTTAGTCAAGAGGAGAAGTTGGATGGGATGTTCGGGGAAGGGGGTTGGGAATAGGGAGTTCCAGAGTGCCGATGCTCTTGGCCAGTAGTATGTCGCCTCTCTGCAATGTACTAGGCAGTGAACTATGTTGGGAATAGGGAGTTCCAGAGTGCCGATGCTCTTGCCCAGTAGTATGTCGCCTCTCTGCAATGTACGAGGCAGTGAACTATGTCCTCTACCGTCCCTTCATCACAAACCACGCACAAGTCTGAGCTGTTGGGATCTGAACTCTTACGCCTCGTGTGTAGCCATTGGTTCACTGGTAATGCCGCGTAGGCGATTAGCCATTGTAACCTTCTGATTTTGATTGGCCTGATGAGCTTGAACTTTTTCCATTGGATCTGTGTGAGATTGTCTGCCTCTTGGCCCAGTAGATTGAGCCATCTTTTTTTAATGATAGGGTCAGGGTCTTTGGTTTTCAGTGACAGTTTAACTGTATACTCCTGAATTGGGGTTTTGGATTTGATGTTCTTAGTCTTGTCCGGCATCCATGCCCATTCAGCTGGGTCAAACTCCAGGTTGTGGATTGCTGTGTCTGATCTAAAGATTGACTTGGGCCAAGAGCCAAGGACCCTTATCTTCCTGTGTAGGTGTACTCGTAGCAGTTGTGGAGATTGGGAAGGAGAGGAAGGTGGCCTTGGTGTGTGAATCTCGTTGCATGTGGGAAAATTGGAAGGCTCTCGAGGGAATCATTTCTTGTATCTTAAGTTCCATTCTTCCATTGTTCTTATTGTTATTTATTGAAAACAAGAGGCTAGGGAAGACAAGGAGGTTGAAGGTGATGGCGAGTTGGAGAGGGATTTGACATCGGTCTTCGCTGGTGTACATATTCTTGTTCTTCCTCCATTCTTATTTCTACTTTCCCTTTTGTCTCTTTCTCTTTCCAGGTTCGTTCATTTGAGTTGCAATTGAATGGTGGGCTCAGCGTTTGACATTTCGGCCTACTTTTCTTCCGGCGACAAGTTTCGGACTGCAAGGCTGGGGTGTGACGAACCACTTCCCGAACCCGTGCCATCTTTCGTACCCTTTCTTTTGCTTGTATCATACCAACCCCAGGAAAACCCCGTTTTGATTTCTTGCTTTCGGGTGCTGCATTTTCCTTTTTTTTTAGAGCTTTTTCGACTTCTGGGTTCTGTTTTTCTCTCTGCAAAGTCGGGAAATACATGGGAATTTACGTGCGCCTTAGCGAGTGCACTGGGAATTGGGCTCAGCGGTTGGGAATTCCGGGATAAGCGGAACTTCGACGTGTCCTTTTCAAGTGTGTGAATGTTCTTGGTCGCGTCAGAGAAAACTTTCGGAATTTCGTCCGGATACGAATAGGCGTAGGATTTTCTTTTCCCGCGTCACTCTTTTGCGCGCGGATATGGTGATTTCAATTTTGAATTAGGATAGAAGCAAGTTGTAACTGTTTCGGTGCCTTTTTCTCTTTTTTTGTTGACGGCGCCGTGCATGCAGAAGCTTCCTCCCCTCCGACCCCCTGTAGCACTCCCTCCCGCGCTCCCTTTCCTTCTCCCTCCTTTTTCTCTCTCCCCGTAACTGTTTCTTTCTCTCCTCCCCCTCCCCCCTCTTGCTGTTTGCGCGCCCACTTCACTTTCTTGATCGTCTGAATCTTGGACCCGTCTTGCGCCACCTCTCGCGCCTTTTCTCTTCTCACCCTCTGAGTCTGGCGTACAACGCCCGGTCGATCCCCCGATAACTCCCGCTTGTGTGGATGGATAGGACCTTCCTATCGCGCGACGAATCTGATTGGTTGAACCTTAAGTCCGAGGGATCAACATGGCGTTCTCGAAGTGCTCTTCTCAAAGTCTTCTCCTCCTTCTCCTCCTACACCCCCGCCTTCCCGTCGTTCTTTCCCCCTTCTATCTCCTTTCTCGCAACTATAAAACCCGCAATCGCGCCCGCAAATCTCTCTTACATTCTCGACTCCTAAGCCAGCTTCAGGGAAGCAATGGCTAGGCAGAGTGTGTTGATGCGAGTCGGAAAGTCCTGTCGGGATGACAATAGGCTGGCCGGTTGCGCCTTGGATCGCCACGACGGACTGTGGGATCTGGGCGAACCGCGTCGAGTTTACGACAGCGGGGTGACGATCGCAATGGTGGGAGTTAGCACGCGGCGGCCGGGATTGTCAATGCGGGTATGAGGATCGATGATTGGAGTTGAGTGAGTAATTGGCCCGGGGCCATATTGGAATTAACGGCGAATGCGCCTTTGTTGTTGCGGATCTTTATCTTTGGCGTGAGTGCATGGCGGTCATGTCGAATGTCTCTCTTCCAGATCTGGTCATCACCTATCTCGACTCTCTTCCCCCCCCCCACCTCCTCTTTTCTCTACTTTTGAATAATGATGTGTCTCGATTGAATGTCTCTCGCTTTCTCTCCTGAGTAGGAGCGAATCGATGCGCTTCCCTTGCGTAAAAGAACTTCTTCCAGAACTCTTCCATTAGTTTCCTGGGTAATCCTACTACGCAAGGACCCCGCCTTCTTGTCTTGTGAACGGTGGATGCGTGTGTACTGTGCAATACGACCCATCTTTTCCGGTGCATGTCTCATTTTCGCACCTTCCACAGTGAATGCATGTATGGAAATGTGCGACTCTTTTTCGTGTTGATTAGACGATCGTCGTCGGGATTTTGTTCGAGAATGCAAGAGTGTTTAGATCTGCAGCTTTGAAAGAGCTGCGCATGCCATCTGTCTTATGCTGCACGACATCAGCAGTCGAACCACACGCCGCGTTGGCTCACTAAACTCGAGCCACGAATAAATCTTTCGGTTATATACATGCTTCAAGCTGAGGATGCACTTTCTTTTCACTCTCTCTCTCGTATCGAAAGGAATTGATCGTAAGTTGCGCGAGCGTTTTCTTCCCTTGATGACTTCTCAAGGTCTTTGCAATTGATTGATATGTGAACTAACCAGTACCCTCCGATCAGGCGTCAACCTCCTATCCCTCATTCCGACACGGCCTTTTCCCTATAACGAGGAAGGAACACGTGTATGTGAGTGGGACGTACGAGAAGTCGTCGCACGAATCGGCGGACAAAACTTCTTCCCTCCCGAAAATCACTGTTTTGGATTCGTAGATGCGGGCTTTGTCATTATCGATACCCACTTCCCACCCTACTCGATACTGCTCTCATTTAACGAATTGATCGTCATTCCGTGGACGGCAGTGGCACCTCATTTGCCTCGAACCTTGTGCACTTAGTGCCGGCGTTTCGATCGTTACGAATCGAAAGGCTTTCACTACCGGATACGGAGTGAAGACGAACACAAGGAGAAAGCCACACGGCTGAGACCGTCCATATCAGACTCGGAACTAACCAGTGAACGATGACGAGACTTGATACGGAAACGGGACACGCGAAGCGTGCCAAAGCCTTTCCGTTCTAAACGACTGGCCGTAGCCCGGTGGGAAGCGCGACAATATTTTATAGATTGAATTTGGATTTTTCCCTCCTCCCGCCTTGTCCGCACACGTCCCGCTGTCGCGCACGGCGGTCCTACACCCTAGACGAAAAACAGTTTTGTGTCGGACCTCACGGTCGTGTCACGTAGGAGTTTTCTTTTTTTGTCACTACCCACACCGACTGTGCGCGAGTGCTATACCTCTCGCGACTCCCTACGACAGGTTAGGGATCCCACGAGGTACAACATGCCTCCACCTGCGGGAGCTGTCACCATCCCTTAGGTGGGCGTATCCCTGCTGAGCTACTGACCCACGTGCGAAGGCTTTTACATGCAATCGCAGAGGTAGGCCAACCGAGGGCGTTTTCTCGATCGTCGTAGCATAGGCATACGCGCGATAGAACGCCTTAAGACTGACCCGTATGTCGAGCCCAGAGATGCTAACTCTCCGGACCGACTATCTAATCAGGTCGATTTCTCGGACAGTCTTCCACGCTTAGCTAGCTTAAGACAATGACTCTATGTTCCTTTTGTTGACCTTATGAAAATGCCAAAGTCAAACCCTTAGTAATCTCTCATTCTTCTCAAAAAGAAGTTCTAGACAAAATGACTTTCTAGGTACCGACTGGCCTACGATCTCATTCACAAGTATATATATATATATATATATATGTATGTATGTAAATCAGGGGAGCTGACTGAGCGGTGGACCTCACTTTCACGATTGTCGTGCCCCTTTGCCCGAATATCCAGAAGATCCCAAACTCAGGAGACAGTACAAATGTTCAACACCTACGCAGATGCAGGAAAACACATACACACATACAAATGCAAACACAGAATGCGCTACGAGTGTCAACCTTTAACCCACTCACAGCATGTCACTCGTGCCCCAAACCCTTGAAAACAACATTCCTTCCTAACCCTGACTCCATTTTACCCCAGCCTCACACATTTTGAAGACTCCTCAGTGTGATTTTGACAATTTAGGTATACATACAGGGGGGGAGATTTATTTGTTCCCTTCTTAGGTCTTGTCTTAGGTGTGGGTGTCAAGCCATGAGTGGAAGTTGAGTCGGAGTTCTACCGACCTGTTATCCAGAGATAACAAAATTGTTGTTCTTACGGATTTCCCCGTAAGTTCTCCGAAGTGTCGAAACCTGTAGACACAACAAAGTCCAGAAGAAACTTAACATCTCTCTTCCTAACTGAGATCTAGAAAATCTCTTCTAGACTCTGTGTCTTTTGTCTGACTTCTATCTTTAACTAAATGTTTGGGTTGTTCCCCTTTCGCTTCATGTAGTGAATAACAGTTCACTTCCTTTTTACTATCACGACAATTTTCCATACTCTTTTTCGCTATCTCATTCTTATCCCTTTTGGGATTATCCTATCTGAGGTCCCTTTCCTTCTCCCAACACACATGATTACATCATCAATCTAACTTGTGGAAAGAATCTCATGGAAAGGAATCAGATGAATGGAGAGTCTTTCTCTGAGGCAAGATCTCACTTATCCCCTTTCAGTAGAATCAGAAATAGTTAGTTAGGACTGAACAATGCAGATTGTGGGGAGAGTTAGCGGCGGTATGGCAGACCATTCAGGACATATTCATCCTCTTACAGGAGCTTTGTTGGACAAAGACAACTTAGTGGGTCTTGGCCCTTGTGTGTCAAACACATTTTAGCGGTAGGTTTATCCTATGACTAGCCACTGATAAGGCAGGTATCCCTGAAACCTCACAACTTCTTATATCAGACTAGTCACTGATAAGACAGGATTCCCCTGCTACTCTTGTCACTAACTAACCCTCAATAAGGCGAGTACCGAAGGGTCCTTACTACTCTTATCACTGACTAAGCCCTAGGATGTTCATTGATAAGGCAGGTGTCCTTGAAACCTCACAACTTCTTATATCGGACTAGTCACTGATAAGACAAGATTCCCCTGTTACTCTTATCACTGGCTAACCCTCAATAAGGTGAGTGTCCAAGGATCCTTACTACTCTTATCACTGACTAGAATGTTAGGTTTAATCAGAGATAAGGCAGGTATCCTTGAAACCTCACAAATCTTATATCGGACTAGTCACTGATAAGACAGGATCCCCCTGCTACTCTTATCACTGGCTAACCCCCAATAAGGTGAGTGTCCAAAGATCCTTACTACTCTTATCACTGACTAGAATGTTAGGTTTAATCAGTGATAAGGCAGGTGTCCTTGAAACCTCACAAATCTTATATCAGACTAGTCACTGATAAGACAGGATTCCCCTGCTACTCTTATCACTGGCTAGCCCTCAATAAGGTGGGTGTCCAAGGATCCTTACTNTATATCAGACTAGTCACTGATAAGACAGGATTCCCCTGCTACTCTTATCACTGGCTAGCCCTCAATAAGGTGGGTGTCCAAGGATCCTTACTACTTTTATCACTGACTAGAATGTTAGGTTTAATCAGTGATAAGGCAGGTGTCCTTGAAACCTCACAAATCTTATATCAGACTAGTCACGGATAAGACAGGATTCCCCGGCTACTCTTATCAGTGGCTAGCCCTCAATAAGAAGGGTGTCCAAGGATCCTTACTACTCTTATCACTGAAAAGAATGTTACGTTGGTTAATGATAAGGCAGGTGTCCTTGAAACCTCACAACTCTTATATCAGACTAGTCACTGATAAGACAGGATTCCCCTGCTACTCTTATCAGTGGCTTGCCCTCAATAAGGTGGGTGTCCAAGCACCCTTGCACTTACCACTGACCAAGCGTAAGGCTCATTTGTAGTTAAGGCAGGCTTTCCTTGCTATTCTTACCCCCCCCACAAGTCTTATTTTTGGCTCAAGTCATCATTTTCGATGACATTCAAGCCTATAATCGTTGGTAGTTTGGAGACTTATTGCTAGATCAGATGTATAATGAACAAAGATCGTTGTAATCTATGACAGTTGATTATGACAACTCAAATCAAGGTACCCATCTTTGTTTAGATGGGGTATAGAGGAAAATGATCGCGAAAGGTCTGATAGCTTGTATTCATACCTCTCAATCAATGCCCACAGCAAGTTTGTTGTATCCAGAAGTAATCAGTTTTCACACTCAGTCAACCTTTTCTATACCCACGATCCAAGACCTTACGAGTTATTGATTTCGAACCCCTAACCCTTATGATCATCGTTACGATGATCGCCTGTATGAGACAGCACCTGGGTTGGAGTAACGTACCTCGTCGTTCCCTGCCTCCAGAGTTCCGCCTGAACTCCGGCAGAGCTCCCGCAATCGCCCTGTTACATGGATCAAAACACGGAATGAGAATCCTTTGTGCATGAATCCCGATCTCAGTAAGTCATTGGAACATACTATTTTTACTTATGGTTCTGTGCTTATGTAGGGTTTAGGCATAGGAAAACGAAGGAGGATGAACGATGTAAGAATCGTCACACTTGTTGGTGTCCCTCCTTCGCTTTATTAGGCATAGGAAAGTGAAGGAGGATGAACGATGTAAGAATCGTCACACTTGTTGGTGTCCCTCCTTCGCTTTATTGCCTCGCACCCCTGTCTGATTCTGATTCCCAATTCTAGTAGGTGGTCCCGACGACATAAGTAATAATAATGCCAATAAAAAAAAAAAAAAAAAAAAAAAAA
>BFEA01000061.1:3046214-3061035 GCA_003427395.1 Chara braunii
CTAGCCACTGATAAGAGTAGCAGGGGAATCATGTCTTATTAGTGACTAGTCTGATATAAGATTTGTGAGGTTTCAAGGACACCTGCCTTATCACTGATTAAACCTAACATTCTAGTTAGTGATAAGAGTGGTAAGGATCCTTGGACACTCACCTTATTGGGGGTTAGCTAGTGATAAGAGTAGCAGGGGAATCCTGTCTTATCAGTGACTAGTTTGATATAAGATTTGTGAGGTTTCAAGGACACCTGCCTTATCTCTGATTCAACCTAACATTCTAGTCAGTCATAAGAGTAGTAAGGATCCTTTGACACTCACCTTATTGAGGGTTAGCCAGTGATAAGAGTAACAGGGGAATCCTGTCTTATCAATGATTAGTCCGATATAAGGAGTTGTGAGGTTTCAAGGACACCTTCCTTATCAATGAACATCATAGGGCTTAAGCAGTGATAAGAGTAGTAAGGATCCTTCGGTACCCGCCTTATTGAGGGTTAGTCAGTGATAAGAGTAGCAGGGGAATCCTGTCTTATCAGTGACTAGTCCGATATAAGAAGTTGTGAGGTTTCAGGGACACCTGCCTTATCAGTGGCTGGCCATAGGATAAGTCTACCGCTAAAATATGTTTGACACACAAGGGTCAAGGCCCACTAAGTTGCCTTTGTCCAACAAAGCTCCTGTAACAGGATGGATATGTCTTGAATGGTCTACCATACCGCCGCTAACTTTCCCCACAATCTGCATTATTCAGTCCTAACTAACTATTTTTGATTCTACTGAAAGGGGATAAGTGAGATCTTGCCTCAGAGAAAGACTATCCATTCATCGGATTCCTTTCCATGAGATTTTTTCCACAAGTTGGATTGATGATGTAATCATGTGTGTTGGGAGAAGGAAAGGGACCTCAGATAGGATAATCCCAAAAGGGATAAGAATGAGATAGCGAAAAGGAGTATGGAGAATTTTCGTGACAGTAAAAAGGAAGTGAACTGTTATTCACTACATGAAGCGAAAAGGGAACAGCCCAAACATTTAGTTAAGGATAGAAGTCAGACAAAAGACACAGAGTCTAGAAGGGACTTTCTAGATCTCAGTTAGGAAGAGAGATGTTAAGTTTCTTTTGGACTTTGTTGTGTCTACAGGTTTCGACACTTCGGAGAACTTACGGGGAGATCCGTAAGAACAACAATTTTGTTATCTCTGGATAACAGGTCGGTAGAACTCCGACTCAACTTCCACCCATGGCTTGACACCCACACCTAAGACCAGACGTAAGAAGGGAACATATAAATCTCCCCCCCTGTATCTATAACTAAATTGTCCAAATCACACTCAGGAGTCTTCAAAATATGTGGGGCTGGGGTAAAATGGAATCAGGGTTAGGAAGGAATGTTGTTTTCAAGGGTTTGGGGCGCGAGTGGTATGTTGTGAGTGGGTTAAAGGTTGACACTCGTAGCGCATTCTGTGTTTGCATTTGTATGTGTGTATGTGTTTTCCTGCATCTGCGTAGGTGTTGAACATTTGTACTGTCTCCTGAGTTTGGGATCTTCTGGATATTCGGGCAAAGGGGCACGACAATCGTGAAAGTGAGGTCCACCGCTCAGTCAGCTCCTCTAATTTACATACATACATATATATATACTTGTGAATGAGATCGTAGGCTAGTCGGTACCTAGAAAGTCATTTTGTCTTGAACTTCTTTTTTAGAAGAATGAGAGATTACTAAGGGTTTGACTCTGGCATTTTCATAAGGTCAACAAAAGGGACATAGAGTCATTGTCTTAAGCTAGCTAAGCGTGGAAGACTGTCCGAGAAGTCGACCTGATTAGATAGTTGGTCCGGAGAGTTAACATCTCTGGGCTCGACATACGGGTCAGTCTTAAGGCGTTCTACCGCGCGTATGCCTATGCTACGGCGATCGAGAAAACGCCCTCGGTTGGCCTACCTCTGCGATTGCATATAAAAGCCTTCACACGTGGGTCAGTAGCTCAGCAGGGATACGCCCACCTAAGGGATGGTGACAGCTCCCGCAGGTGGAGGTATGTTGTACCTCGTGGGATCCCTAACCTCTTGTAGGGAGTCGCGAGAGGTATAGCACGCGCGCACGGTCGGAGTTTGTATTTCATAAAGTGACAAAAAAAGAAAACTCCTGAGTGACACGACTGTGAGGTCCGACACAAAACTACTTTGCGTCTAGGGTGTGGGACCGCCGCGCACGACACCGCGACGCGCGAAAAACGATCGAGTTGCTTCATCGGACCCACACGGGGGATTTCAGTTTCGTCTGTGTCCCCACACTCAATTTCCAAAAATCCTTGGCACACTCCATCTTGCTGTTTTTCTGGGCCTCTTTCAGCATGCCTAACACTCCGAACGGAAGACAGCACAGGGCGTGAGGTTGGTATCGGAGCCGACACGTGTCGGTTCTGATGATAGTAAGTCGAACTGGCGAGAGGTAAGAGAAACCCTCAACTAGCTCGTCGAGATCGCCCCGTAACCAGGTTTCAGTCTAGTACGGCTGCACCAGCAATACCAATGGTGGACGGTTCTAGCGTGATCGTTAGCATCCCTGCCCCCTTCCCCTTCTTCCCTAACCATACTCATCCCGAGGCTTGGATGGAAGCTGTCGAAGCTCAGAACTACAGCGCGGCCGATCTCCCCCGCGTTCTGACACTACTACTTCGTAACACCTCACATGACTGGTTTAGAAAACATACGTGGGTAGATTGGGATACTTTCAAGCAAGCATTCTTGGCTCGATATGATACAGTTAGTGAAGATGCCGCCTGGTACGTACTAAAAAATCGACCCCAAGGACCAGGGGAACTGTTACCTGATTTCGTTGATCGGTTTTAAACCACATTGGACAAATCCGGGCGAGACGAGAAATCCGCTCGAGACCTGTTCATCGATCACCTACGAAGTCCGATACTGAAACGGAAGTTACAGAAAAAGGTTCCGCCAAAAATACACTCGTTATCGGCTATCATAACTGAAGCTTTGGAACTAGACCTGGCTGATACAAAAAAGTACATCAGCCAAGGAGACGAAGACATTATGGATACCATACGGGATGTAACGACTAAAAGACGATCATGGTTGCAGGCGGTCGAACGGTTTTATCCCCGCCCTGATCATGACCTTCCCGGCGGAACCGTTTCTGATATCCCGACTGCTTCTCCTCCCTCTCCCCCAGTGAATCAATCGATCGCAGTTGTTAGAAACGAAACTTCATCTGAACCCCCCTCGCCGGTAGTAACCAATTTGCATCTTGCCCAGATGATCCATACGGCCACTACCAAGCAGTCCGAATGGATGAGTAACTTGATCCAAATGCAGGCGGCTCACATGGAACGGATGGAACAGATAATGAGTCGGCTCATTAAGCCTAACCCGGCTCCTGCCCGACCTGCCCCTGCATCGTTTCCGCTCTTACCTGCTCTGCCTGCTCCAGGATTCGCCCCTCAGTATCCCCATCTAGCTAATCCGGCAGGAAAGATCGAGTGTTTCAAATGCAAACAGCCCGGGCATTTTGCCCAAGACTGTCCGCAACCGAAACGTAATCAGCCTCCCCCTGCTGAGGCCCCTGTCGCCCTTAATCAAGGACGAGTGGCCGCTCTGATGGACACGGATCAGGGAGAAGAGCTCGTAGCGTATGCTCCAGAATAGCCTTCCTCTTCTGCGACAATAGCGTCGACCTCAAGAGCTTCTTCCTCTGACGATGCTGACGTGGTCGGTCCCCTCGAGTATCTCCATCTTGTCGGAATGATCGGAGCGATCCGATCGGCCCAAGATGATCTCGAATGGGTCGAACGCAAGTCCAATCCTGGACCGCAGTTTCGGACAGGAGATATTGATGTATTGAAAACGCTCAAGCAATTAGATATTTGTGTACCTATCCCAGTAGGACATCTGCTCACCATATCTGAAGCAGCAAACGATAAACTTCTACAACAATGCAAGAAAAATCAAAAGCGCTTCACCTATCAGCGCATACAACGGATGTTGAAGAAGAAGGAAGGAAACGAGGAGATTGCACCTCCCGAGCCTGACACGAAAGAACCCGAAGCCGCACGAATAACAGCGATCTCTTTAGCAGAAAAAGATCACTTCGTACGAGATCGGCCGGTATTGTGGAAAAGTGCGGAATGTGACTGTGAAGTTTGGGGCAAGCCGTTTAATGCCCTTATTGACACAGGGTCTTCTGCCGTGGCCATATCATTGAATACTGTTAAAAATACGGGACGACTGGAATCCATTCTTCCTCAATCTAGCAAAAACAATTATGTCTCTGCCAACGAGGAGGCAATGAACATCGTAGGCATTATCGAGAACGTGGTTGTAAAAGTTGGGCGAGTACACGTCCTTGTTAACGCGCTCGTAATAGATGTACGTTCCTATTTTGTGTTATTGGAATTACCTTGGGCAATGGCAGTAGGCGCACGTCTGCATTTCGATTCGAGACAACTGGTACTCGCACAACTGGTACTCACACAAACCGTAAAAGTTGGGCGAGTACCCGAACGATAAAGCGGATCCCTAACCCGGCCCAAATAGGGATGATTCGATACGTTGATCCCGATGAATGTTCTCCCTCACGCCTCGGGGGTGGAACGAAGAAGAATGGAGGCACCTGGTCAAACTTTTCGAACGAGAAGTTCCCGAGGAATTTCAAGTGTACCCCGACACCACCCGAAGCTTCCACGTGGACGTCGGAGACAGCGCGTGCACACCTCTGACGACCCGGGTCAATCCTTCAATCCTCCTCGGGGAACCTATATTGCAAGTTTCCGATCTGGCTGATGATTTGGAACCCCCTCGTACCTTGTACGATCGTACCTTGTACGAGACTCGTACCTTGTACGAGGGAGCTCTCTCCTTACGAACACGTTATCAGCAAACAGAACAGTATTTAGACGTTTCTGTTTTTCCACCCCGATCGTTACTAACGACAGGAGCCACCATCGCCTCGATTAAACAAGAGGCGGAAGCACCGGTAAATGATGTACCTAATCTGATGCAAGAAATGACGGATCTAACAGGGCTAATTGTGGAACCGACCTCGGTTGGTTCAGAAACTGACGCTGAAACTAAAAAAACAGAGATGATCAGCCCTGCTGAGTCCCAAATGATAGCAACTGTCTTCTCTGTTCGCACCAGTAGTTCCGTTTTTTCTAGTGTCCATGATCGACGGGAACGGCCAGTTAATTGGATTGATATGCCCCTTAAGATTTCCGGGGAATCTACAATCACCTTGCCAGGCCACGTCCCCACGGAACTTCGAAAATCGTTAATTCGTGTGTTAAATGCCTACGAAGAAGTATTGAGCATACATGATAACGACATCGGCTTAACTAATGTGATTGAGCATGCCATTCTCATGGAAGATCATCCACCCATTAGCTGCACTCCCTACCGATACTCGCCAGCTTAAAGAGCTGCCGCTTTTCAACGGATTAAGGAGTTCGAAGCTAATGGATGGATTGAACCTGCTATAGGTCCATGGTCTTTTCCCGTAGTGATCGTACCTAAAAAGGCCGGAGGGATTCGTATTTGTATTAATTATCGAAAATTGAATGATATCACGATTAAAGATGTGTACCCCCTCCCCCGGATTGATGAATTATTGGATGCGATTGAGAGTGCTCGATTTTTCAGCAAGTTTGATGTTCGCCATGGATTCCATCATCTTCTTGTCCGAGAAGAAGATCGTCCGACAACCGCGTTTGTGCTTTTCACAGGTACGTGGCAATGGATTCGATGCCCGATGGGTATCTGCAACGCCCCTGCGACTTTTCAGCGTGCCATGAACATGGCTTTCCGGAATTTCGTGCGGAAGATTCGCCTGGCGCAGAGCATCATCAACTACTGCGTGATTGTGTACATGGATGACATCTTGGTGTATTCGAGCTCCTACGAGGGACACGTGCAGCACATCCAATGGGCACTGCATGCGTTACGAGATGCAAGTTTCAAGGTGACGCTTGAGAAGTGTCAGTTTTTCCTCACCACCATTTCCTTCCTAGGGCACGTGGTGACAGACAAGAGACTCCAGCCGGAGCCACAGAAGGTGGCAGTTATCAGGGATTCTCTGGTGCCTACAACTATCACGCAAGTTCGCGCCTTTCTGGGCCTGGCCTCGTACTACCGAAGATTTATCAAGGACTTTGCGGCGATTGCGGGACCCCTCACGAATCTGCTGCGCAAAGATCAGTCGTTGATCTGGACACCAGAATGCGATCAAGCATTTTTCAAACTCAAGGCCGCTCTCATTTCGGTTCCGGTCCTTATAAGACCAGATCCCTTTTGTTCTCATCACCGACTGGCAGCCAGAGGCGATTTCGGCGATCCTTGCCCAGGTGGGATCGAGCGGACTCGAGAGTGTAGTGGAGTATGCGTCCAAATCAGTGCCCGCCTGCAAGCGCAATTACGCCGCTCCAACGGGTGAATGCTATGCGGCTCTCTGGGGAATCAGTCACTTCCGTGCTTACCTGTACGGGCGAAAATTCACCCTGGTGACTGATCATGAGCCCCTGTTGGCTCTGAAGAAGTCGAAGGATTACTCGGGCATGATCGGGCGATGGGCAACGGTGCTGCAGAGCATGGACTTTGACATTCGTCATCGAAAGCACTAGAGACACGCGAATGTGGATGGACTGACATGACTACACCGGCCTGAGAAGGTTCCAAAGTGTGAGGAGGTAATTCCGTGGAACGAACCCTAACACGAGATCGACCTCGCTACAGCCAACTGGAGATCTTATCGAAGCAGTAAGTGACACGAGGACTAATTGTTATGTTCTGCTCTCCCTGCATCCCCTCCTCCTCTGCCATCATGACTACCCCACTCGCCTCCGCAATCCTTTCTTCTCCTACTAACTCTGCCCCTCTTACTTCATCGGCTTTCTTCGCCACCCTTTCCGATAAATTCTGGTATTTTTGCACGTGTATTGCACGAGTTTATGGGGTCGACTGTCATCCCTTCGAGACCGAATTTGTTGATTGGGTAGAATGTGTCACGTGTGTCAACCGTGCGCACGGGGCCTGCGTTCGATATCGGACGAGTAGCAAGGAATGGAGGTGCCCCTTGTATAGAACGAACAAGTTCCCCACGGAGGTTCGATTCGAGGCCGCCCATACGGACGGCCCTGAATANAGTAGCAAGGAATGGAGGTGCCCCTTGTATAGAACGAACAAGTTCCCCACGGAGGTTCGATTCGAGGCCGCCCATACGGACGGCCCTGAATACGACGAAAAATACCGACGAGCGGAGGTTTGGACGGATAAAATTTTATTGGCAAAATTAGTGGGATTATCGTTGGGCCACCTCACCAAACACGACAGACGTAGGGCAACCGGGAGATCTCGGGACTATCGATGGATCAACGGTCATTTGGAAAAGCGTAAAACTGATGGGTGGGGTTCGTGGTTGACAGTTCCTCATCCATTCCAGAGATACGATTGGATCCGATCTGCTCACGAAGAACAGGCCGCTCATTTCTCGATACGTGTCACCGAAGCAACTGTATACCAGAACCGATGGTTCTGGTCCAATATACGAGATGACATCAAGTACATTGTTGCTAATTGTCTGGTTTGTGCCGCTGATCGCGCCCCTATACGGGGACCAAACACGATCGTACCCACGGAAGTAGAGCGTCCTTTCCAGCGAGTCAGTATGGACACGACAGATATTGACGTGCCACCTGGCCCAAACCGCTGTGAATATTCCATCCTGTTAGTTTTAATTGACCATTTTTCCAAATACATCGAAGTTTATCCTTGTAAGACCCAAAAGGCCGCCGAAATAGCCACATACATCGAACGATTCCTCTATACCCATCTAGATACGGAAGAAATTCTAACTGACAATGGGTCGGAATTCAAAGGTGAGGTAGAGGAACTGCTTGCGCGAAGGGGCGTCACGCTCCGACATACGGCACCCCACATGTCCTAGTCGAATGGGTTGGCCGAGAATGCCAAGCGTATGATTAAAACCGCCCTTCGTAGGAACTTAGCGGCACACGACACGCGTCCTTGGCCCGAGATCGTATATCAGTCGTCGAGATCCATCGGGCCACCCCTCATGAGTCTACAGGGTTTACCCCCTTTCAACTTCCAACTAATAGCCTCCCCTGTGTCGATTACCGGGGTAACTCGAAAATTGCCGAAGCAGGGGGTAGAGACACGCGTGCAGCTCTCAAGGCCAAGGCCAAAAGGTACACCAAATTAATGGAACGGGCCGTCCCGAAGCTAGCCCGAAAAAGACAAAGGATGACCGAACTGGCCCACGGGAGACAGGTCCGTAGCTACGAGGCCCAGAATGGAAACGCTGGGCCCCAATACCAATATAAATTAGGGGACCTAGTGCAGGTACGTAAATGTGCATGCGACCAGAAACTCGCTCCCAAGTTTTTCGGCTGTTTTCGCGTTGTCGAACTCGGACCCAACGGCGCCAACACGGTGCGCATCGCGCCTGAGGCTAGTGCCAGCCATAGCTCTGTCCCCATCGTCCGGCATACCTCCTACCTCTGTCTCCTTCCTCCTTCCGATCTCCCTCCCTCTTCTTCCTCAGAAAGCGAGGAGAACGACGACGACCTAACTTTCTCCCGTCTTTCTCCCTTCTATCCTTCGTCCTCCTCTCCGACCTCGCCATGAGTTTTATCACGGAGCGCGTTCTTGACATTCAGCTGTTGTAGCCATGTGGCCACATCTCAGAGATTCGACAAGTTTGTCACCCTCGGCTCAATGTGGATCTTCGGCGTTTGATGCGATTCTTCTGCGACGAAGGTATCTGTGCCGCCGCCGCGTTTCGAATTGAAGGAAGTCCTCGCGCAATAGTATTCGCGGAGGTTACCGCAGTTCATCAGCTAGCGGGTCCCAGAACGAGCCACGTCACCACGGTGGCGGCATTCACCGGCGACATCAGCTCGGTCAATCCACTGGGGCATACCGCGATCTTGGCCTCGCTGCGCGAGTGGACAGAGCAAGTGTCCAACGTGTGGCAGCACGTCCTCGCCCGACAGGGGTATAACATCATCCCAATCTTTGCATCGGATCTTGACGGTATTCGCCGATCACCGCGCGAGCGGCCAGTTGCGATCCCGACCATCGTCCCCTTCCCCCATCCCCAATGAGCCATGTTGCTCTTCTCGCTTCTCTCTCTATCTTTGGTCTCCCCTCTCTCTTCCCCACCTTCAAGCAATCCGATCTTCACCCTTCTCTTTCCTTCTCATTCGAGTCTCTTTCAGTCCCTCTTATCAATCCTGGACATTGGCGATTGTGGCGCGAAACTTTTGAGGAGTTGTCCTTTTGCTTGGCCAGAGTACAGGTGACGTGGACGGGCACTAGCGAGCATCCCACGTGGATCGAGAATCCGGAGTTGCTGATCATACAGGCTTGGAGGACTAACATGGAAGGAGATCTTCTTGGCTTTCTCTTCGGATCGGTCCGGCCAGGTCGATGCCACCTGATTGCGCAGGAGCTTATCGCACCGATCGTGCAATTGGCAGATGATCTCTCGCCCGACATCTATTTTCAGAGTGACAACAGTCTTGCTCCGTACATTCTCGAGCGATCATTGGATCCGTACCTTCAGTGGACCGCGTGCTTGGAGGAACCTAAGGACAAGGATACCCTACCATCGCGGCAAGAGTATCTGAAGTTGTACGAGATCACCCCTCACGCCTTTTATCCAAGGGCAGAGGAAGTGGTGATCGACGACGACGACGAAGAAAAAGACGACGACGAGGAAACATTGGAGGAGGGAAGCTATAGTGAACATAGCGAGGGCGAATTGAGCGAAGCAGAAGAGGAGGAAGAAGAAACCGGATCCGAGTGGGAAGCCTTGCCGGAGGAAGCGACACGTACGGGAACGGAGGCGGAAGATCCGGAAGCGGCGCGAAAGCGCGAAGAAATTACCACCGGGAAGCGCCAACTGGAGTTCGCCAGCGAAGCTAGCCTGCACGTCGGTAGCGATCCGACCAGGGATCCAGAGCCGCCGAAGCCCGAAGATGGCGACCCTGCAGCCGCCACCTCAAGTACCGCGCGACGGAGACGGAGCCGATCCCCCTCCTCCTCCAGCCCCACCCGTCCCCCAGTTCGCCCACGTACCGATGCGAGCGATAGGCCTTCGTCCTCGGACGCTGTCCCGCCGACCCCTTGACCTCCTCACCCTTGAGCAGATCCGTACCCCCGTCACCTTCCTTTCCCATCCTTTCCATCCCCATCTCTTCCGTGACTTCTATTCTACCCGTCTACTCGCCACCGTCCACCCCCATGCCTCCCTTCAATCCGCTGCCCCCACGTTCTGCTGGCATCTTCTGCTGTTCAGCGCTGCATAAGAGCGATGCAACGTGGTAGAAGTTTACTGCATCGCCACGGGGACAATCCCCGCTTGCCGCCACTTCGAGATCTTTCGAGCGGCGCTCTTTCGCACCCTCTCTTCCTTCTATCGTGACTACCTCGCTTCCTTTTCCCGCAGCGGCGATCATTTCCCCCGCTTTCACCGGATCATCCGATATGAGGAGCTCCTGGTGACGATGGAAGGGATGAATCGCTTCCTACCCCCCCCTTCCTCCCCGTCATCCCCGCGAGATCCCCTCCATGTACCGCCTCTACTGGCCTATTCCAACTAGGCGGTAGATCCCATTCACTTGACCCGCCCTCCCCTTCCTCTCCTCCCTTCATCGGCACGGATCAGTAAGCTTCCCGAAGATCACGCCATCGACGATGACGTCAACCTGCGAGCTGATTCGACGGACTGCAACAAAAAGGGGTGCAGAGCACACGGAGATCAGGTGGACCATAATGGCGTCACCTTGACGATCTCCACGAGGCAGAGGGTTGCATATGACAGGGTTGCGAAGATCTTGCCACGGATGTTGTCGTCATCTCATCCGTGACCTAGTTATCGTTCCTTGTACTTCTTTTGCTCTGTT
The DNA here is from genome assembly GCA_003427395.1 of Chara braunii. NCBI lineage: Eukaryota > Viridiplantae > Streptophyta > Charophyceae > Charales > Characeae > Chara > Chara braunii. The sequence continues at coordinate 3,057,149 of BFEA01000061.1, forward strand.
GATATGCTTGGTTCCTCATGCATCACTTTGTTCTCCCCTCTTTCTTTCGCCATGCCATGCAATCAGGAGATCGCATAATTTTGGAACCCCCTGCACGTCACATATGTGACGAACCACTTCCCGAACCCATGCCATCTTTCGTACCCTTACTTTTGCTTGTATCATACCAACCCCAGGAAAACCCCGTTTTGATTTCTTGCTTTCGGGTGCCGCATTTTCCCTTTTTTTTAGAGTTTTTTCGACTTCTGGTTCTGTTTTTCTCTCTGCAAAGTCGGAAAATACATGGGAATTTACGTGCGCCTTAGCGAGTGCACTGGGAATTGGGCTCAGCGGTTGGGAATTCCGGGATAAGCGAAACTTCGACGTGTCCTTTTCGAGTGTGTGAATGTTCTTGGTCGCGTCGGAGAAAACTTTCGGAATTTCGTCCGGATAGGAATAGGCGTAGGATTTTCTCTTCCCGCGTCGCTCTTTCGCGCGCGGATATGGTGATTTCAATTTTGAATTAGGATAGAAGCAAGCTGTAACTGTTTCGGTGTCTTTTTCTTTTTTTTTGTTGACGGCGCCGTGCATGCAGAAGCTTCCTCCCCTTCGGCCCCTTGTAACGCTCCCTCCCACGCTCCCTTTCCTTCTCCCTCCTCTTTCTCTCTCCCCGTAACTGTTTCTTTCTCTCCTCCCCCTCCCCCATCTTGCTGTTTGCGCGCCCACTTCCCTTTCTTGATCGTCTGAATCTTGGACCCATCTTGCGCCACCTCTCGCGTTTTTTCTCTTCTCACCCTCTGAGTCTGGCGTACGACGCCCGGTCGATCCCCCGATAACTCCCGCTTGCCAATCAGGTGCATGGATCGATAGGACCTTCCTATCACGCGACGAACTGATTGGTTAAACCTTGAGTCCAAGAGATCAACATGGCGTTCTCGAAGCGCTCTTCTCAAAGTCTTCTCCTCCTCCTCCTACACCCCCGCCTTCCCGTCGTTCTCTCCCCCTTCTATCTCCTTTCTCGCAACTATAAAACCCGCAACCGCGCTCGCAAATCTCTCTTACGTTCTCGACTCCTAAGCCAGCTTCAGGGAAGCAATGGCTAGGCAGAGTGTGTTGATGCGAGTCGGAAAGTCCTGTCGAGCTGACAATAGGCTGGCCGGTTGCGCGTTGGATCGCCACGACGGACTGTGGGATTTGGGCGAACCGCGTCGAGTTTACGACAGCGGGGTGACGATCGCAATGGTGGGAGTTAGCACGCGGCGGCCGGGATTGTCAATGCGGGTATGAGGATCGATGATTGGAGTTGAGTGAGTAATTGGCCCGGGGCCATATTGGAATTAACGGCGAATGCGCCTTTGTTGTTGCGGATCTTTATCTTTGGCGTGAGTGCATGGCGGTCATGTCGAATGTCTCTCTTCCAGATTTGGTCATTACCTATCTCGACTCTCTTCTACCCCCCCCCACCTCCTTTTTTCTCTACTTTTGAATACTGATGTGTCTCGATTGAATGTCTCTCGCTTTCTCTCCTGAGTAGGAGCGAAACGGTGCGCTTCCCTTGCGTAAAAGAACTTATTCCAGAACTCTTCCATTAGTTTTCTGGGTAATCCTCCTACGCAAGGACCCCGCCTTCTTGTCTTGCGAACGGTGGATGCGTGTGTACTGTGCAATACGACCCATCTTTTCCGGTGCATGTCTCATTTTCGCACCTTCCACAGTGAATGCATGTATGGAAATGTGCGACTCTTTTTCGTGTTGATTAGACGATCGTCGTTGGGATTTTGTTCGAGAATGCAAGAGTGTTTAGATCTGCAGCTTTGAAAGAGCTGCGCATGCCATCTGCCTTATGCTGCACGACATCAGCAGCCGAACCACACGCCGCGTTGGCTCACTAAACTCGAGCCACGAATAGATCTTTTGGTTATATGCATGCTTCAAGCTGAGGAGGCACTTTCTTTTCACTCTCTCTCTCATATCGAAAGGGATTGATTGTAAGTTGCGCGAGCGTTTTCTTCCCTTGATGACCTCTCAAGGTCTTTGCAATTGATTGATATATGGACTGACTAGTACCCTCCGATCAGGCGCCAGCCTCATGTATCCCTCATTCCGACCCTGCCTTTTTCCTATAACGAGGAAAGGACACGTGTATGTGAGTGGGACGTACGAGAAGCTGTCGTACGAATCGGCGGACAATACTTCTTCCCTCCCGAAAATCGTTGTTCTGGATTCGTAGATGCGGGCTTTGTCATTATTGATACCCACTTCCCACCCTACTCGATACTGCTCCCATTTAACGAATTGATCGTCATTCCTTGGACGGCAGTGGCGCCTCATTGGCCTCGAACCTTGTGCACTGAGTGCCAGCGTTTCGATCGTTACGAATCGAAAGGCTTTCACTACCGGATACGGAGTGAAGAGGAGCACAAGGAGAGAGCCACACGGCTGAGACCGTCCACGTCGGACTCGGAACTAACCAGCGAACGACGACGAGACTTGATACGGAAACGGGACACGCGAAGCGTGCCAAAGCCTTTCCGTTCTAAACGACGGGCCGTAGCCCGGTGGGAAGCACGGCAATATTTTTTGGATTGAATTTGGATTCTTCCCTCCTCCCGCCTTGTCCGCGCACGTCCCGCGACGCGCGAAAAACGATCGAGTTGCTTCATCGGACCCACACGGGGGATTTCAGTTCCGTCTGTGTCCCCACACTCAATTTCCAAAAATCCTTGGCACACCCCATCTTGCTGTTTTTCTGGGCCTCTTTCCGCATGCCTAACACTCCGCATGGAAGACAGCACAGGGCGTGAGGTTGCGCATCACAGGGGCCGTGTACTTGTGGTTTAAATCCATTACTTTCCCAGTCTTTTGGAGCTCGGCCTACGAGTGCAAAAACGGCTGGCCGCGCCAGCCAAAAAAGTGCCTGGGCCGGTTTGTTTCGTTTTGGGGCGCAGAGCAGAATCCGCTCTAACCACCAGTACACCACCCAGCTATTGATGCTGAGCCTGAATTTGCCCTGAGCGAAGAGCGCCTGTTTTTGGCTGGTGACGCCAGCCATTTTGGTCAGGTAACAACCCCCCGAAAATGGAGCCAGTAACAAGCTGCGACTATGTTTTTCAAGCGGGGAAAGGTAATCATTATCATAATGGTGGTCTTAGCAAAAGGAAGCCTCCGGCTAACCAAAAGGGTGAACTAGAGATTTCTCAAATATTAACTAATATCTCTCTTTCAGAAAGTTTTGGTGTTTTAAGAACCACCAGGCCGAATCCCAACAACTCCAGATCTGTACTGCCATTGGCAGCAGAGGAGCCAATGCTCTAGTGTACCACCGCACTTCTGGGGCGGGATCCCACTGGCAAAGAGGATTGGATTTAACGCCTGTATGTGGAAGTGTTTGGGGAGAGGTGAAGAAAATCGCTATTTATCCGGGTTTCTGCATCTCTGCATAAAACACTTCCAGATTCAGGCGCTAGTGGATCTTGCGCCTGGGATGAAATATCACAGAGGGAGCAGAGAGGAGAGAGACTCCCTCTCTGTTGTTCCAGGTCTGAGCAGGATGACAGCCAGTCTGGAGAAGGACAGCATTTATGGAGGATTCCCCACTCCAGAACCCTATGAAGTTACACTTAGTATCAGCACCCCGAGCACGTCTGAATCTGGAATTCTTAAAATTAAAAGAGAGAGAGAGAGAGAGAGAGAGAGAGAGAGAGAGAGAGAGAGAGAGAGAGACTCCGTTTTTGCGAGTTTAAAACAGCCTCCATTCTTGCGACCCTGGCCGACCAGAGGTCGTCAGGCGTTAGCAGTAAAAAAACAGACATAATGTCGAGATGTAAAAAGGGGGAAAAAATCCAGCAAAAAATCCAATTATCCAGTGCACGATCAAATGGTTTTTTTTTTTTTTTTTTTTTTTTTTT
>BFEA01000061.1:3061604-3078135 GCA_003427395.1 Chara braunii
AAAAGGAAGAAGAAGAATGGAGGTGGAAAAACATGCTGGAGGTAACTCTGAAGAATTTGGAATGGTTCTTACTTTTCCCTTTTTTTCTCTTTTTTGGAGGGCGGAGATAACTCTGAAGAAATTTGGAATGGTTCTTACGTTCTTTTTTGAAGTTTTTCCTATTTTTTTTTTAAGTGAAACATCTCCTGTTGGAGGTGATATGAGCATCCCACTATCGCTCGTACTATCATTCGTACTATCATGCGTACTATCGTTTGTACTATCATTCGTACTATCGTTGGTACTATAGGTTCTTCCCCTGAGTAGAGTCGTACGGTCATTATAGCGTATTTGGGAGACCGCGATAATGACAATAGTCACAGTACTTTCTACTTGGTGGAAGACAGTAGCTGTGGGCAAATCGGTTGGTTGGAGACCTCTTCTAAATATGGACTCTCCATAGCACCCCAATTGCTGGGGCCTCCACAGACTGCTTGTATGCAGAAGACCAGACTGTAACAAAAAAAAAAAAAAAAAAAAAAAGAAAAGACCAGAGTGTAACTTCAGTTTTTATTTAGGGTGTGTGTGGTTGATTTGGCTAGAGGCAAGGTAAAATACTAAAAATAGTGCTTTCTTTAATCCAAAAAAAGGAAAGGGGGGACCAGCGACCCTCTAACTTTACTGCGTTCATTTGATTCTAACCAGGATTTGAACTCTTGATCTGTTTAGTAGCAGTGACGTACATGTGTGTACCATTCAGCTACATGGGGTGGGTAAATGGTGGTGGTGTTTATGATGCTAGAAGGTGTGCCTTTATTTTTTTTATTTTTTATTTTTTTTGCGTTTGTCGTCTCCTTTTTTTCCTTTGCTCCAGAAAGTCCAATTCCTTCAGGTGCAGCTCTCCACCAACAAACTGGAGCCATCACAAGTGGGAAAAACAGTTAAAAAAAAACAAAAAAAAGGGCGTAACTTCTTTTCGGTTGAGTGTGGACGTAGTTCGCTCTTGTAATCACGCATACCTTATCTCTACGTTGGATGTCTAGAGAGCTGATCGTTTGGAACCCATATCCAGATCGCGTTCGATAAAGAAAGCTGCACTCTTGGCCAAAGGGTGAGATATCATAGGCTGATTGGCTCCAAACAGAATACTGTCCAGCTTAGGGTGGGAGAAAGGGAGAGGCTTTCCCAGCCAAAGAAAGATGAATACTCAAAAACAATGTAGTCGAGGTTTTAATCTCACAGAGTAACCACATTGTAAGTGCGATGGGAATACCCACGCAACAGACCTTCTACCTCACTCTACTCAGTCCAAAACAAAAAGCCCAAGTAACCACATTGTTAAGGCTTTCCCAGCCAAAAGCAAAAGGCCCGCCGGTTAACACGGAGGCCGGCGCTGGCCTCGCGCGGCGGCCGGATTCATCCCAAATTGATGGCATGCAGGGCCTGCAGCCAACATATGGGAAAGGTACTGGCGGTTTGAGAGTCATTGACAACCTTTGTGAAGTATTGGCCGCAGTTGTCAGCTGTGCTGACACCCCACAACAGACCAGAGCTCTTGTGTAAATAATGTAGCACCCGATGTAGGGGGCTCATTAGACACTGCTCGGGAATTGTTCGCTCCACCTATCCTCGGGGGTGCAATCGAAGAAAAAAAAAGTGAAAACATTCGTAAGGAAATTCCTCGGGCAATAGGACTTTCCCCAGCCATTTCTTCCCATTGCCCAAGGGACCTCGGGAGGTCCCTTGGGGAATCCACGTTTCACGGAGAGGAGAGGGCACACACGTAGAGAGACGTTACAGCCGAGAATCTGGATCGCGGCGGAACCCTATTGGCTGAAGGCCTGAAGCACAAGTGTTTTTTCTTTTCTTTTCTTTTCTTTTTTCTGGCATCGCTCTTAGAGGATGTCCTCGGCCAACGTCCCCGAGGACAGGTGCCGAGCAATCATTATATTGCGAAGTTGTATCCAAGGACGCTGGACCCGTTTTCCAGCAGGTGTTGCTCCCCACCAATAGATGGAGCCTCCCTGGTGGTGCTAGAAGTGTCTGCTCTTATCAGCACTCCTAGCATCCGCTCGGGCTGTTTAAAAAAAAAAAAAAAAAAAAAAGGACAGGTGGAACGACGGCCCAAATTTCCCTTTGAACCATTATGAATTTTTCCTATTGCCCGAGGATTTCAAAAGGAGTGTCTAACAACGCCCTAGGTCGCCCTTTTGTCCTCCCTCTTTGTCTCCCATTTCCCTACTACCCCCTTTCCCTACCCCTGTCTCCCATTCTTCTTTCCCCTACCCTCTCTCCTCCCGTCCCCAGACTGAGAAACCAGGCCTTTGCCATCCACCCTAGAAGCCCCCTTTCCTCGGACACTTAGTATTACCCACCCTCAGCCCAATGGACCCCAAAACATCTAACCCTCTTGAAATTTGTAAATGCTTAGTTCTAGTGGTGGGGAGCTGCACCTGCTGGAAACTGGGTCGAGTGTGCCATCGAAATGTGCGGATTACCGATAAGAGACTCACCACCCACTTACTTTTGCCAGAGTTGTTCCGGGTTGGAGCCTCGACTAACCGTAGTCGATGAACTCGGAGACAAATCTGAAGACTTCTGATGATGATCCCTGCCCCATGCCGCGCCAGTTGACATGCCCTTGGTTGGGACACCCGTTTTCGGGGCAGTGTCTTTGGCATTCTGCAATCTGCAAAGGGGTGCAATTCAAGTTGGGAGTTGTCCTGGCTTCCAACAATTAGGATTGTGATCCAGTCAGTCCAGTTGATGTAGCTCAGTGGTTGGAGCACCGGCTGGAAATGCGCATTGTGGTATAAGGTTGCGGGTTCAAAACCCCGCAGCCCTGCGCATGGACACCGGCAGGGCGTTAGAATGCCGCACGGCTGGACACATATCCCCTTGGGCTGATGCATGGTACTATTACAGACACTGGACAAGGGTTGTCCACGGTGTTGGGTGTTGGTCCTGGGTTCTGCAGGGGTTGCTTGGGGGTGTTGGTCTTGGGTCTTGGGTGTTCTGTTGATCTTCCCAGTCCGGCATATCACACGTTCGTGCCATTTCCGATTGTTGTTCATACGGTAGCGTCATTTGCTTACATGTTACAACGTCACAGGTTCGAGCTTGGTTCGGACCTTGGGGGGGGTCCTTGTCCAGCTTGCCCCGTTCTCTCTTCGATGTACACACATGATGCTGTCTGTACATCTCGATACATAGATTCACAGAGCATACACAGCATTCACAGAGCGTACACATGGCCTGCGAACTACACATCGCCTACGGGCTCATATATATACATACACAAGTTACCCGGTGGCACTGCGTGCATACATACACCTATAATATCAGGCTGGGGGGGTCTAGTCACTGGGTGGGGTCTAGTATCTGCAGTAGGTTCAGGTAGGTTGGATAGGGTGCCATTGGGTGTGGTTCCTACTGACATTTGGATAGAACTGTCTGGTGGCTATATATAAGTCTTAGACCCTAGGGTAAGGGTAGGGACATAAGTCGCTCAGGCCAGTCCGAGTTCTGCCTGGCCTTGGGTAAGCTAGGGGAAGGACGGTAAGACTGCTTCAGTCTCTTTGGGGCCTGTGGTAGGTTGTCCGGGCCTGGCGTCCGAAGTTCCCGTTCGACAAGGCTCGTCCATTTCCGCTTCCACCAGGGCTGGGCAACCTATCAGCCCTGGGGCCTATCACTGCTGTTCGGTCCACGTTGCCTGCCCATTGGTAGGGTAATGGTCCTGGGTGCTGGTCACACTATGGTAGGATAGTGGGATAGGGCGTGAGCTAGGAGTATTGACGTGAGGATGGGATGGGAGGTGGTCTCATATTCCAGGACACCCACGCCCTCCTGCTCCAGGTGATCACTGTGCACGCAGTGACTGGCCTCTACAACACCCTGGACTTTGTATAAAAGGAAAACACAAAAAAAAAAAGGAGTGTGATCCAGTCAGGAAGATCTGGACGAAGAAATGGAATGGTTCTTTCCTTTTCTGCACATTTAATTTTGGTTTTGGGCCTTTTGGCAAGCTCAATCCTTTTTTTCCCAGTTACGCAAACACGTGTGTGGCACTTTGAACGTGTGTGCAGCAAGCCAGCTTCCCCCTCCTTTGCTGTTGTGCCAAACTTCCCCCATCCCCTTTTCTTCTTGCAGTTCGGGGATAGTCTTGGTGGCGAGAAGAGGTCATATATGGATGATGTTGGTCTGGTCAGTACTGTCCTTGAGTAGTTATGTCCCGGTATACAGAGGGCTAGGAGTTGCTCTACGTTTGGGAAGCTGGAATTGCTGATATAGCATAGTATTCAATTTTTTTAATTCTTTATCAAAAAAAGATTCTTAGCCGAAGCCGGGTAATGGCCCCAGCACCTCATATGTTGTGTAATAATTCATGTGGGACGCACGTGCTGCTTCCCACGAATAGATTGGAGCAAATTGTCCCCCCCCCCCAAAAAAAAAGGTCCTTCCAGCTTTTCTCCTACGGTCTTCACCCGAATAGAACGCCCCGTCATTATAGCTGCATCTGGCCCAACGTTCAGTCCAAATGTAGCAATAATGACTGGGCATTCTGTTCGGGTGAAGACAGTAGTATTTCGTGAGTGGTTGATTGGGTATGAGCTGGTCGGATTGAGCTGCATCGACAGTAAGACCAGGCGTAACTATACCAATCAACCCATTTTCGTGAAATTTACGCATCATTCCTGCCTTCCTGTGCAGACTGCCAGTGTGTGTTAAACACCATGGTGTTGAACAGGCTCCTTGTGAGTGACAGTGTGAGGTGGCTTGCGGATGCTAGGACCGGTACGTTTGGCCAGGGGTATGGAGCCAGGTGGAGAGAGGCAGGTGTTGCATGCCGATGGCAGTGTAGTCATCTCCGTGTCTTTCATGAAGTTGGAAGTTGGTATTGCGTGTTCACCCATGAATCTTCTTAAGTGTTCGTCTCACTCTCCATCTCTGCTTTGTCTGAGTCGCCCAAAGTTGTATGTAATGGTGATGAGTCTACAAAAAAATTGTATGAATCTTCTTAAGTGTTTGTCTCACTCTCCATCTATCTCTGCTTTGTCTGAGTCGCCCAAAGTTGTGTGCAATAGGGCATGTTTCGACAGCACCACCATGGTAAGGGTTTCGTCATCGTCACCAGGAGGCTGCTCGCCGGGGTGCTGCTCATCACCATCATAGTTATCATCATCATCAACAGGGCATGCTTCGACATCACCACCGGGGTGAGGGTTTTGCCATCATCATCAGGATGTTGCTTGTCATCACCATCATCATCGTCAGGGTATAACTCGTCCTCATCATCAAGGTAGATTTCGTCACTACTATCAGCAACAAGGTAAGTCCGCTGGTGTAGTCCGTCATCATCATCATCTTTCACGTTAGCATTAGTAGTAGTGCTACCATGTTCAATAGTTTACTATCTTAGGGCGTTATTGGCGTTGTTCATCCTTATCAGTATCATCATTAGTTCATCATCCTAGGTGCGAGTGAGCACCGTCATCATCATTTGTCATTATTATCATCATTATCATCATCATCATCATCATCATTACCATTATCATCATCATCACCATAATATTATCATCCTTATCATCATCGTCATCATTATCATCATCATCATCATTACCTTCATCGTTATCCTTACCATCTGAAGTCGATTCTTGTCATCAGTTATCATCGTCATCAACAGCACCATCAACATCATTTACCTTCATCGTTATCTTTACCAACTGAAGTTGATTCTCGTCATTAGTATTATCATCCGCTGGGAGCCGTTTTTGGTCATCCATTTTTCTAAAAATCATCAATATCTTCAATGTTATTACCACCAACCGAGAGGTTTCATCGCATCACGATCATCATCAATCATATCATTGGGCTAAAGTTTATGTGGTCACGTGTGGATTTCTGGGGAATGGGTGGGGGAGGTGTTGGGGAGCCTTACTCTACAGGGGCGCTGCAAGGTGGGAGGTGGCTGCCCTGTCGGGGGTGGGGCAGATTTGTGGATTGTCCTTGTCTGGGGCCGGGGTGGGAGAGTTGGTCGCCTTCAAGCCTGGCGGGGGCAGATAGGGACAAAGGGGAGAGCGAAGGCAACCTCTAGGTGGGAATTGGCTGTCTTGGCAGAGGGGGGAGGGAGGGATCTGTTCCAGGATGGCGTTGAGGTGAATCTCCTCGGCGGAGGCAGCGTGGGACAGAGGTGGAGGCACAGGGGAATTTTTTTCTCTGCGGAGTGACTAATGTTACATTCAGCTTTCCGGGGTTCTGTGAGTTAGAGCAGCATCTCACTTTCTTCCTCGTTAGGATCTTCGATCTCAGGGATGGTTACACCTGGAGTGACATCAGTATGGTTGCTCTGTTCTATGCTCTTAACTTGTTGATGCCAGAACAACGCTGGCCGAAGCTGGGGCGTTACCCTATAACCAGCTACGGTAGGAGCGTGAGGCCTTGTAGAGAGATCCGGGGTTTGTCGAGGGAGGAAGGCAATCCAATGGTGAATTGGGGGGGCCGCCTTGACACCCTCTGGGGTCGGGGATAGTCTCGGTGGCGAGAAGACGTCAGCTATGGTTGATGTTGTTTGGTTCATATTGTCTTTGAGTAGTAGCGTCCTGGTACAGGGAGGGTTAGGAGTTGCCCTCGGATTAGGAAGCCTGAGTTGCTGATATATCCACATACTTTAGATCCAATAAAAGCTTTTCAGAATTTTCAGAAACTCAAAACAAGCCTTCTGGTGCTTCATAATTTTAGGCGGCACCCTGTCTTCTACCTCACTAGGGATATAAGAATTCAGAGATCGTCAAACCTGGACTGATAACTGTTGCGCTGCTCTGTTCTATGCTCCTGGATCGTCGATGCCAGAACGACGTTGGCCGGAGTTGGGGCGTAGCCCTGTAACCTGCAATTGGGCAGGAGTGGGAGGCCTTGTAGAGAGATATCAATAATGGGGTTAGTTGAGGGAAGAAAGCAAACCACAAGCAAACCGGGGGACTGCCTCGACAACCTATGGGGTGGGGTTAGTCTAGGTGGTGATAAGAGATCAGCTATGGTAGTCGTTGGTTAGGTTGGTCTTGTCCCTGAGTCGGAATATCATGGTAAGGGAGAGCTAGGAGTTGTTCTAGGATTAGGTGGCCGGAATGGCTAAGATAGTACAATTCTATTTTTTTTATCGTCATCATTTTCATCATACGCATTTTCCTTCATTCATATGAACCAATCAATGCCATGATGAATTTCAGGGACGCTGGACCCGGTTTCCAGCAGGTGTTGCTCCCCACCAATAGATGGAGTTCGTCTTACWAAAAAAAAAAAAAAAAAAAAAAAAAAAAAAAATCTTCTTCAGTGTGGTCATCTTTCTACAATGGTGAATTTTTGTTTTTTTCATAAGACCATCCACCACTAGCAGCCCAGCTACGGGCTCCAGTCTATTAGTGGGCAGTTGCACCTACAGGAAAACGGGTCCAGCGACATGTTTCTCCGAAGAGGTCATTTGGCCTCTCTAGTGACGGCCATTTTTTTGGCCTGATTGATCATCCGTGAGACTACCACTCATCTTTTTCTCCTCCCTTTTTTTTTCCACCATTTCGTCTATAACAAAGGAAAAGAGAAAGAGAGGAAAGGAGGCAGACGGGGGGGGAGGAAGAGCCAACTACGTGACGAGTGAAAGTGCATTTAGAATAAGCAAAAAAAAAACATGTTTCGGCAAGTCACTTACGCACCAACTTCGGAAAGGCATCAAAAGTCGTGTGCAACTTTCTAATAAGCGCAGAATCCGATGTTATAAGTACAGAGGTGGGTCGTGGTGTGCAGAGGGTCTGAGTTTCAAATCGGGGAAAAAAAGGGGCAAGTATGGCGGAGTCACACCCAATGTTCAGAATAGGCAACTTTAGCAGTTTCCGAAATAGCGCAACAAAGGTGACTCTAAATCTGCCAAGTGTCACTACCAGCACTGACTGGCACAGTTTTAGACCCCCGCTAAAGTTCCACATTTCGAAACTCACACCATGACACGAGTGCCGCTTTATCTTTTCCTGCCTGTTTCAAACTAAAAGTGTGTCACAGTCGCAGTTTCCCCCCCAAAATTACCACTATTTTTGCCTAGGCTACCTGCTGGGCTGCCCGGGTCACCCTGTTTTCCCGGACGGTCCGGCAGTGCAAGGACCAGGGAGGGTCGTAGCAAAAAAAAACAATACGAAAAAACATTATGTTATGCAGAAGAATAAGCTAAACAACTTTTGCCTCAGGGTCACATCTAAATTCTTTACGAAATTTAAAATAAAAATAATATATGTATTTTTTTTATTTTTTATTTTTTGGCCCGGCCGGGCAAGTGGTATCGGGTCACTCTGATAGCCTATATTTTTGCGCATTCTAAAGTACCGCCGCGACAAAACTACATTTAGTTTTTTAGTTGTTTTTTGAAAACTCAAACCATGACTCACATGTCCTTCGACGTGATTATTTAGATTGTCTCTCTATTGTGATTGGGGGATATAGAAAGAGATCCTCCAATGTCAAATGACCCCCCATTAGGTGACCATAAAAACTTATTAGTTTAGCCAAAATTTGTGAAAGTATGCTTTGACTACTGTCAGCGTTTGAAACAAATAACCTACTCACCATGGCCACTGTCAATCTTTGTATTATCCAAACGAACCTCACAAATCTCATAGTCAGTATCCTAGAATTGTAGCCAAAAACCTTCACCACGTGGTTTCCATGACTCCATCAAGCATTGCATAACTAGATTATGCATAACTCACTCATTTATAGCTTTGAAGAGTTTTTTTATTGCAACCCCTACTCATATGAGTATCAAGAAGTTATTGTATCATGACAACCATTTGTGATCTTCTTCATCTACCATTCTCAATGATATTGAATACCAAGTGTTTGTGGTTCGTCAAACTGAGAATTAATTCCACAAAGACATTGTAGGAAAATAAGATCACTTAGCCAGAGCATAAAAGGATTCATGCACTGTTCAGAACCTAGCCTAAAACAAGGGCTAGATACATTGCGAGGGGATGACCGTGGAGGCCCCTGAAAAGTGACCATGAATAATGCATATTGCGAATAGTCGTAAGTGCAATCAGATACATTTAGGGGAGGAAAAAAAAAAAAAAAAAAAAAAAGATTGTTTGAAAGTACCATGCCTTATTCTACTTAATTATCACTTTGTTTTTATCGTTACAAAGGGCAACCTCTAGTCAAGCTTTATCATAACGAAATCGAAATAAAAGAGGCAAAATGAGAGAGCGCACAGGAGAGGTTGACGGGATGAAGGAAGTAGGCAGGATCTCAAAGAGAAGTGAACAGTCACAGAGGGATGCGGCTCCACCAAGCAGCATGGTAGAGAAACCGGGAGAGAGAATATGTGGAGAGCGAATGAGACTCGGATGAAGACATCGAAGAGGGAAGAAGAGGTAAGGAGGCAGAGAGGAAAAAAAAAGTGAATGAGACTTCTTTCACCAACAATATGATGATGAGCAGATCTAGAACCAGAAGAGCAACATTGTTATTCATGACTATTGTTATTCATGGCTATATCGGACTAGGAAGATAGTTTATATACACTAGTGACCTTTGCATTTTTTTATTGTTAACTTTTTTTTCTTCATTTTTTTTCACTTCTACCAGCATGCTTGCCTGAACCCTTGTGATTCGTGGTCTCCCGGATAAGGCTTCTTTCGAACGATTGTTACTATCTTACGACCTCGGGTTGTTGTTGTTGGTTGTTGTCACTTTTACAATCATTTCAACGTTGCTAATTCAAAGATTGAGCCTTTCTGCTAACAATTGCACCTTTCGCTAGCTTCCCCACTCCAATTTGAGTAACAGAGGTAACCACGATCGTCACTCTCCTTCAATACAACAATACACACATGCCTACGACCTTTTATTCGGGATTGTCGGTTGCATTCATGTTATTTTGGCTACCTTAATCATGACCATGGTCTCTTACCTACAACTACGTACCTGTAAGCAAGGTACGAACCTAACAGAGAATCAAGCTAGGTACATGGAAGGGTAGACACACTCGAAGAGCATGAGAAACGAAGTATTTCTAAAAAAGGAGGAAACGATCGAGTTGAGTGATCGAGGGGGAGAAAGTCGCTAGTTGTTATGATTGTTGCTCAGTTATTTTTCCAAAATATAACGCATTCGCATTTTGAAAATAGCTAACTGAATAGGTTGGTTGCATTTGTTATTCTTTAGTATTACCAATAATATATATTTTTGTAAGGAATGCACAAACACGGACAGAGAACACAACTGAATTCCTAGTTTTGTCACATAAATAAATTGTTGTTGCGTTTCGTGTGTTCTGACGAGTTTTCTAAGTCTGTGTATCGTTGGTCGGTGTGGTTGTCTGAGAGCTTGCGGACTTTTGTGTGTGTGTGTGTGACAACGATTGATACTTACTTGTTAGGGGTCGTAGGGCCGATACTTACCTGTGGCCATGACCGTGGAGGCCGAGCAAAGGCTAAGTCTAGGTAGGTGTCGTTCCGAGTAGCCTGAGTATAGAACTTGTACGGGGAACATCAGATTCCGCAGTAATGTCGTCCTCTTCCAGTTGCGAAGTGTTATCATTGCCTTAACGCACAAGCAACAGTAACGCTTCCACATCATGCAATTGAACAAGTAATGAACCGATGCATTGTAGCAGCTAAATATAAGACTTGGTTTAACTTGACTTGCCCCGATTCGGACCGGTGCTGGTCGGCCGTGGCTTGCCTGCTATAATCATCTTGGTGGCTCATTTTTTTTTTCCAGACTCTCTTGAGACACACTGAGAAATTGGACTTGGGTCTATTGGGCTGAACTGGACTTTCTTATCTGGGGTTAGGCGGACTCCTCTCAACCTACGACGTTTCGACTTCATGACCTTACAGCCTACCATACTGGGACATCCTGGGACCGGGTTCGTCAGAACCCTAGGACCGGAATCATGTGTCAGCAACATAAATCCTTTGAGTTTGATAAAAAAAAGTACCGTTGTCGAGCGCATCAGCCCCTGCCTTTTTCGCAAAGCGAGGGAGCCCTCCCGGCTATGTCACGCAAGAGTTAACACAAACAAATCAAGAGACAACTCGGGGATGACGCATAATTAATCCCACGGACCGCCGAGACAGTCAAGGTCACGTCGTCCCTTCGCCGCTCTAGCCGGGTGCGCCAGCTGTACATCTCGCGGTCCCCTACGACAGGACAAGTTTTCGCAGGGCATAAGCTTACTTTCCTAAGGGGCTGTCACCACCCTTAGGGACGTATCCCTACCGAGCTACTGACCCACATGTGAAAGCTTTTATATGCAGTTGCAGAGGTGGGTCAGCCGAGGGCGTTTGCTCACTCGTTTTAGTATAAGTACGCGCGATTAAAATGCCTATTGAACCCGGACGTCGTCCGTTTCCTTAGGGTGCTGATGTCCTAAGTACGAAGCGTACGCCGGTCGACAAGGATGGTCTCAACCAAGCGTGAAATCTCCTTGCCCCTTTAAACACTAGTAAAAAAAAAATTATAACAATCTCACATAGTTATACCAAAATAAGTTATACTTAGTCGATAGGAATGTATATCTCATCTGCAATGATAATAAAAAGAATTAAAATCATCATTAGATACACAAGATCAAAATAACACTTGACCACCCCTGTGTCGAACTCCACAAAAATCATACAACCGCCAACGAGGAGTTGGCTTTAGACAATAACATATATGCAGCCGACACGGTAGTTGGACAACCTTATTTTTCCCTTAATGAGATGCGTTGTCAAAGTTATTCATTCCATATACCGCCGACCTAAGATTAAACACGTACATTCGTCTTCACAGATCCTTAGTTTTATTGGATGACACACTGTTTTGTGAATGATTCTTGATCAGGTGCATTACTTGAGGTGTTGCATATCTCTCCCTCTAGAAAGTAGTCTGGGGTACTCCTCCTCCTCGCCTGAGCACAAGACTCGGATCTCAGAAGTTGGGCCGTCTCCACCGAATCGGCAAAGTACCTCCCCGTAGAACGGTCCACTCTGGGTCGATAACAGGGTTGACTCCTAAAGCAACAAACCCCCGTACCAGATGCTTCCTTGAAAGAGAGAAAGCGTCCACCGCAAGTAAATTTTCAGTTGTTCTCATCCTCTACTATCTAAGGTAGTTTAGACGAAAAAGAGTCAAAGGTGATAGAGAATAAGAATCATTTGGACAGGTAAAAGTAGATAAAACCATTCAGGATAGAAAGGGTCAATCTTTGGGAAAGGCTAAGTCCATCTGACCTTATCTGCCCTTATGATATTTCAATCGAATTCATTCTATGGCATGCACTGGTTTATTCTTTTTCAGAACAACAAGTCATTTTAACAAGTAGTTAGACGAAAGGTACAAACAAAATAATTTTTTTCCTCATCTCAATAAAGCATTAACTATTCTCCTTTGCAAGCATCTTTCTACCTACATGCACAACACTCAGAGATAACAAGTTCAAGGGAAAACCAGTGTAATCCCACGCTCAAGTCAGACTTTTCCATTCACATGCACGATACGCACGACTTTCCTCTACCTTTTCAACGAACATTCAATGAACAGGGTTAAGCAAAGTGTGGGTTCACACAGGTGTGAAGGGAAATCTGAGTCAATCAATTGACCTTGAGTGAATTGGTGTCGAACGGGCCATGGCTCACTCAAGAAGCCCAAGTAACATATGCACGTCACCGAAAAAACCGCAGTCTCGAGGTAAATCTTGAGTCAACCGCTAGTCCCAATTTACTCTTGACTCGCAAGTCCTACTCGCGGCAGTCCCAAGTGTGAAGATGGCGAGCCGCACTCGTCCCAGAAAAACACTCAGTCTGGTACCACATCAGTCCTAACTGGTACCAAGCGATCCTAGATGGTCCCACGCGGTTCCAGGTGGTCTCATGCTGTCAAACACTTCGTCGAATGATTATTCAGCCGAAAATCGTTTTTTCTTTTCTTTTTTTTCTTCCCCCCTGACAACGGGGAGGCAGCTGGTAGGTCGGGAGGAATAGGTCCTCCTCTCTCTCATCCTCTCATTTTTTTTTTTTCTCCCTCTCTACTCAATTCTCACAGTTTTTCCGCGTGTGCACTATGGGCCGTGAGATCTCAAGATCTCGTGACCACAGTCATCTGTCCAAAACGAAGTGGGAACCTTTGTGCTCTCACACAGTCTGAAAAAACTGTTGTTTTGTTTCAAGTTGTTTTCCTTTTTTTTTTTTTTTTTTTTTTTTTTAATGTCGTTGGCTTATGCCAACGGACACGTCGTGGGTTCACCACGATTGTTGAAATACAGACCTGAGTTCAAATCCGCACGGGGATTGGACCTTTTTCTCGATTTATGTGTGTCATCCTTGCGCAGGGGCCATGATAATCTGCACGCGCGGCTGATTTCAGCCGTGCGATCTTGAAGATCACGCGATTGAAATCGGTCGCGCCCTTAAGCCTGGGCAGCTCCAAAAAGGAGCTAGCCCAGTGGAGTACAGTCAGTTTCGATCCCGGTATCAACCGAGTGACAGTTCGATGCGGTACCTACAGGGTTAACTCCTATTACAAGAGTTAAGGCCACATCACTTCTATATAAAGTGGTGCAACACCCATTGGCAGTAGGCCCTGCCTCAAGTCCTACAGGTCCAACCATCCTTACTTGGCTTCTTGGCTGGCCGCCAACGTCGGTCGCGGCAGCCTCCAGTTTCAAGTAGGGCAGACCACTGACCCTATCGACTGTCATTATGATCCCTGACGTGAAATCTATTCCGCAACAAATGCCTCCTTCGTGTCGTGCTCCATCCTCTGGAGCGGCCATCTTCTCGGCCCACAGAGGTCCTGAATCACGTGGCTGTCAGTCTTTTAGGTAGAATAGTCTAGCCTTAACCTTTTCACGACCTCGTGCCCTTGCGGCCTTATTGGGAACCACGACCGATAGGTCGTACTGCCGATTTTCATTGTTTCGATCGGACGCCAATGACGTCAGATCCTAAAAAGTTCAAGTTTATTGGTCACAGGGTTGGTCTGAACAAACTTTTGGCAACGTCAGTCTCATTAAGTCCTTCAATTTAATGAAAGAGACGGACAACGTCCAACGTTTAAAGTCCTCGGTGCCCCGACACCGTATTGTTGTTTGTGTTATTTTTATTATCATTATTTCCCTTTTACTTTCTGTTGATACTCAATTAGAATTAAGGAGACGGGTTTGGTTCATTCACGAAGGGGTAAAGATAGGGTAGGAGTTATGTGGTGAGGGAGTCGAAAAAAATAGGTGGGAATGATAGGAAAAAAGTGAGGTTTAGAAAAAGAGGTGGGGGGGAAAGAAAAATAAAAAAAATGGTAACTCACCCTCTCGTTCTTGTGCTACTAATGCCACCAATAACGCTCTGACTATATATGACCAGAAAGAATAGTTATTATACCTTCAAATTATTATTATTATTTTTGTTGTTTTATGATATTTTTTTCTCTTGTATGAAACAATGATTCTAATCTTGATTTTAACTCCGCATGTATTCATGACTTACCTTCTCTATCTTTCTTTTTTCTTTCCTTACGTAATCCTTCCTCATGATTGTCTCATTGATCATGACTACCCAATTATATCTCTCTTATTGATTTGAACATATACAACAAAATATTGTGAGACACGTACGAATATAGAGCGATTGAGGAAGTTCTGTCGGAGTTCAAGAAGAACTTTGAAAGGCAGGGAACTGGAAGGTGCACACACTCTTACCTAACTTCTAAGCTCTTAAAAGTTAGGACCTTTATATGTTGTTTGTGCGTGCATCAATGAAATGTATTGTTGTTTCCTAGTTTCTTAAGGAGTAAGATTTATCCTTAAAAAAAAAAAGTCGTTGAATATAGAAGCAAAATGACGGATCTCAATCGAGTATGGAAAAAAACTTAGTCTCAGGTATGTATGTGAAGTGTTCCTCTTTACTTCCTACTTATTTGCATGATCCTAACTCGTATTGTTCGATTAATTTCATAAGTTGATTATATCCGAACAAAATTGATGATAAGCGAAAGGGTTAAAATAAAAATAAAAACCTACGTTATGGAGCGTACACGTACAGGGTCTTTCCGTACAAAACGTACAGGTAATATATATACGAGAACCTGTGCGTTTTGTACGCCCCCATACAGAAAAAAAAAAGTGTTGCAACAACACAAAACAAACAACATTTGGTTGAGCGTCATCTATAGATTCTTATTACAATTTGAGGAGAAAAAAAAAAAAGTAGTACGGGCCCCTAGCGTATGAGTAGTGCACGAATACAAGAGATTCCGTAGTCGTACGAGGGTGCGTACAAGTCGCAACGTTGCAGAAAACCAAACAAATAGAAAGAAAAGAAAAAAACATTAGGAAGACTTACCTTGTAGTAATTTCAACAAGGCAGCTCACGCGAGTTGGTGGGAGTGTTGCTCGCTCGTCTTCAAGTGGAGTGTCTCGAAGCCCGTACCTTACCACAATATCTTCATATTAACTCGTCCTCCGATTAAAAAAAAAACTCACTGAAAACTTACGCAAAAGTCCTTCGTAACTCGAATACAGGGTTTCGATTCTCGCTCGTAATATTATCCTGGCTCACAAAAACCCTTCGTAACTCGAATACAGGATTCAAAGAAAAGGTCCAAACATGCAAAAGTTTTTCCTTACTTCCTCCTCTTTTCTCCTTTTATTTTTTCTTCACTACTTCCCTTCTTATTTCTCTTCTCCCACTTTCCTTCTGAAGTCAAGTGTTTTTCTCGCTTTCATGAGTCTGTCTGCTAGGGTAATGAATGTATCAAGGCTACATTATTGGTCAGGTACATTCAAAATAAGGGTGCATCGTGTTCGACAAAAGACATTCGTCGTCCTCCTAGTGATCACCTTCTCGCTATTCTTCTACGTGATGTTTTTCTCCCCTTTCACCTTCTTCCTTCCCTCCCGTGCCTCGTTGCCACCTTTCTCCTTCTGACACTCTCGTTCCTCTTCCTGCTCGTGCTTTTCCTGCTCCTCTTTTCCCTAATCACACACGTATTCTTTCACGCCGTCCCCTTGTGTCCAAGCTTCCGCTCACGTCCGCACTTGCTTACCCTTACCCACAACCGTTTGAGCTCACACTCGCGTTCGTGTACTCATGTTCCTGACTTGCAATCGCTAGTATTTCACACTTGTAATCGCATTGCCTCATGTACGAATTTGAAGTTATACTCGTTTTAGCAAAATGTGTTTTAGAGACTGCATACATTCAAATTCGTGCGTTTGAGGAATGAGATAGTGATTCAAAAATGTTTTTTTGAATCTGACCCTTGAACCAAGGCAAATTCATTTTAGACATTTAAAAAAAAAAAAAAAAAAAAATTCTAATAATAATAAATCAACAATCTAAATTTATGGCGTCCGAAGTTCCCGTACGACAAGATTCGTCCGCTTCCGCTTCCATTAAGGCTGGGGGATTGCCCATCCTTGGTGCTTGTCACTGCTGTCTGGTCCAAGTTGCCCTGAGTACTGGTAGGGTGATGGTCCTTAGTGCTAGTGACACTGAGGTAGGATAGTAGGGATAAGTCGTGTGCTGGG
>BFEA01000061.1:3084923-3099139 GCA_003427395.1 Chara braunii
TCCTTCTCTCTCCTTCTCTCTCCTTCTCTCTCCTTCTCTCTCCTTCTCTCTCTCCTTCTCTCTCCTCTCCTCCCCTCTTTCCCCCTTCTCCCTCCCTTGCTCTCTCTTGAGGCCTCTCTCTTCTCTCGTTCCCTCCTCTGTCGCCCTCTTTTCTCCTTTTCCCGATTTTTTCGGTCTCCTTCTCTCTCCTTCTCTCTCCTCTTCTCTCCTCTCTCCTCTCTTCTCTCCTTTTCTCTCCTCTCTTCTCTCCTTCTCTCCTTTTCTCTCCTTCTTCCTTTCCCCCCTCTGCCCCGGATTAAAAAAAAAAAAAAGTATTCGCCTTCAAATTTCCGATCACTGGTTGATCACGATGACGACAACGACGACGACGACGACGACCGTTAGCATGCGGACGACGACGACGACCGGTAGCACACGAGACGGTAGTACGTGAATGTCTCGAAAACTCTTCAAGTATTCTGGTAGGTTTTCGAGCAGGCGCTGTCAATGTCTCTCTCCCTGTGTAAGTAATGTCTGATTCTGTTTCATCACCGAGGGGTCACTACCGGTCGTTCGATAATCGAGAATAAATTTCCTACAACTATTTTAACATCGTCTTTTTTTTTTTTTTTTTAATATTCTAAGCCGTGATACTGCATTGGCAAACTCAAGCGACAGAGTTCGAGGCCAATTCAAATCTCAAAACTTCAACAAAATCCCAAACTGAATCCTCATCTTCCACCTCTGATATTCTCTCTCTCTCTCTCTCTCTCTCTCTCTCTCTCTCTCTCTCTCTCTCTCTCTCTCTCTCTTTTGCTCGCTTGTCCCCCTTCTCTCGCGCACTACACCCATTCTTCTCCGCTCTGTTCCACCGCGGCTTCCACCTTTCTCTCTCTCTCTCTCTCTCTCTCTCTCTCTTCTCATGCAGTACCCTCGTTCTTCTTCTCTGTGTCCCGCTTCGCCTTCCGCCTTTGTCTCACCTTTCCCCTTTTCTATCTTCCTCCGATATCCTCCCTCCCCCACACCTCTACACGTTGTCGGCAGTATTTTTCCCCTCTAATCTTGGGCGCTGGATTAGTTTTTTTTGTTTTTTTTTTTTAAATAATTTTGGCGCCCGAATTGTATTCCACCACTTCGTTCCTTTGTCTTCTGAGGTGAACGAAGGCTTTTTTTTTTTTTTTTTGGCGTTTATCGTGTTCCTTTGTCTTCCGCATTTTTCTGAGCCACAGCTTATATCTATTTTGCCCTCCCCCTCTCTCTCTCTCTCATTGCCATTCCTTCCTCCCTCCCCCCCCCTCCCCCCCGTCCATCATGACTACCTCTAGTTTGATATCGTTGTCCACCTCGCTCTCCTCCTCCTCCTCCTCCTCCTCCTCCTCCTCCTCCTCCTGCTGTTTTCGGTTTATTACCCTTTTGCGCGCAGTAGTAACTTCGCTTCCGCAGCTTCCCGTTAATCTCCTCCTCCTCCTCCTCCTTGCTTCCTCTCTCCCCCTCCCCCTCCCCCTCCCCCCGCTTCCGCATGCCCATGCCGCGTGGCTGGATCCCCCCGTCAATCCCGACCGCCCGCGTACCCTCGCTATTTCCTCCTCCGCCGACTCGCAGAGCGAGATGTTCTACGATTGGGTAGGGAGGGTGGGGAACAAGCAGCTGCGTCAACACGGACCGGCGGTCCCGATCGCGACGTCGCCTCTGGATGCCGATAGCGCGGACGAGTCGGTCGGGGTCCAGACCGTCTCGCCGGGCGTCCGAATGAGAGCCAGGGAGTGGACCGGCTACCGCGCCGACGTGGTCGTCGCGCAAGACGGCACGGGATCCGCAAGATCCATTCAGGAAGCCGTTAATCGCGCGCCGATTGATGGGATCAACCGTTTTGTCGTATTCATAAAGGCGGGAGTGTACGAGGAGAAGGTCCACGTGGACGCGCCACGTGTCACGTTGATCGGCGAGGATCCGTCGACGACCGTCATCCAGTGGGGCGACACGGCGGCCATGACCGACCCCCTCACTCAGACCCGTATGGGCACTAATCGGACGGCGACCGTGGGGATCGACGGCGACCGGTTCTCCGCCCAAGACATCACGTTCAAGAACACGGCCCCGCGGCCCATGGTCACGGACGGCGGCCAAGCGGTCGCCTTGCGCTGCGGCGGCGACATGAGTGCTTTCTATAATTGTCGTTTTCTGGGCTACCAAGATACGCTCTACGTTGTGACTGGGCGGCAATATTTCAAAAGCTGCTATATTCAAGGCTCGGTGGATTTCATTTTCGGCAATGCAACGGTCATGTTCGTCGACTGCGACTTGTATGCTGACGTGGACGTCAACGGGGGGTATCTGACAGCGCAGAAAAGGGGGGTGCCACTGGAGCACACAGGATTTGTGTTCATCAGGAACAGAGTGAGCGGCAACGGGCAAGTGTACCTAGGGAGGGCATGGGGGAACGCATCGAGGGTAGTATTCGCGTATACATTAATGGATGACGTCATCGTTCCGTTAGGTTGGGACAGTTGGGACAAGGCGATCGGGATGATCTTTTATGGGGAGTACAGGTGCACGGGACCGGGGTCCGCTAGGGTACGTAGGGCTCCGTGGTCGGTGGAACTCACCGACGAACAGGTGGCACCGTTCCTGACCCTCGATTTCATCGACGGCTCTGAGTGGATTCAGGACACGGGTCTGTCCAGCCATTTGCTTGAGTTCAACACCTCGCTTACCGATCCTGCAAACCCTAATCCTGCCCCCTCTTCACAACCTTCTGCACCAGTTGCGTCTGCAACTCTTCCTCCTCCCCCTCCCCCTCCTCCGCCAACCCTTCCCCCACTGCCTACCGCACCTTCGTCATCTACAAGTGTCCAACAGACTTTGAGCACGACTCCACAAGCAACCGAAGGCACTCCTGCTGAGATCTCTCCGACCACGACCCCTCAACCCTCCCAAACAACCCCCCTTCCTCCTCCTCCTTCACCCCCTTCTTCCTCTACTGGTGTTCAACAGACCTTGAGTATGACAACACAAGCCACTGAAACAACTCCTCAGATTTCTCAAACAACTGCACAACCCTCCCAAACAACCCCCCTTCCTCCTCCTCCTCCTCCTTCACCCCCTTCTTCCTCTACTAGTGTTCAACAGACCTTGAGTATGACAACACAAACTTCAGAAACTACTCCTCAGTTTTCTCAAACGACTGCACAAGCCTTCCATACAACCCCCCTTTCTCCTCCCCCCCCTCCCTCCTCCACATCTGTTCAACAGAGCTTGAGCATGACAACTCAATCCTCTGTTTCAACCCCTCAGATCTCTTCAACAGTGGCAACAACCCCTCAACCCTCCCAAACTACCCCCCTTCCTCCTCCTCCTCCTCCTCCTCCTCCTCCTTCCTCTATAACTGGCCAACAGACTTTGAGCACGACTATACCAACCTCGGAAACAACTCCTCTGCCCTCTCAAACAATCCCCCTTCCTCCTTCTCCTCCTCCTCCTCCTCCTCCCCAACCTTATTCCTCTACAGCTGCTGTCCAACAGCCCTTGAGCACCGCTCCACCCTCCCAAACAGACGGAGCCACTCCTCAGGTCCCCCAAACAATCTCTCCACCCTCCCAACCCACCTCCCTCCCTCCTGTTCCATCGTTGACCACTACTTTGCCAGATGTCAATGTTACCTTAGATCCCGATACCTGGCGCTTAAGAGGTCGTCTCGGTGCGAGAGGGTAAGGCACATAATAGAAATCGACGTTAAGTGATTTCTGCTTTTCTCCCCCCCCCCCTCCCCCTCTTCCCCCCTATAATGACCGTACGTTGTATTCAGGGGAAGAAGGTAGTGTTTTTTTGTTGTTGTTTGCCCCGCCCCCCCTGATCGGCGCATGAAGCTGACGTCGTCCTGTTCGACCGAGGAGCATTGCATCACAACAGAGCGGGAAGAGGCATCAGATCAGAAGGAATCAATCAACGGGCTTGGTACCTACGACTCCCTCAATGGTCCTCGCTCCACTACTGACCACATGCATACAAGATAAAAAAATATGGCGGCGCATCTTTCCATGTTCTAGCGGAAGATTCATTCTCACTTTGTACATTTCGTAAAATAGTAGTGGAGCAAGGCCCAAGATACAACGTGAGAAACGCAGTGATGGTGAAATCATCTGGCTGGACCGCTACGTCCTGCAGGCACAGTGTATGCCTGCTTCTTCGCTGAGGAACTTCATCTTCTGCTCTTACTTTGTCTGAAACTCACACACACACACACACACACACACACACACACACACACACACACACACAGAGAGAGAGAGAGAGAGAGAGAGAGAGAGAGAGAGAGAGAGAGAGAGAGAGAGTNAGAGAGAGAGAGAGAGAGAGAGAGAGAGAGAGAGAGAGAGAGAGAGAGAGTCTTCTTCTGCTCTTGCTTTGTTCGAGCTCACTGAAGATGCTTCTCCACACACACACACACACAGAGAGAGAGAGAGAGAGAGAGAGAGAGAGAGAGAGAGAGAGAGAGAGAGAGAGAGAGTTTCTGGAGGCTTATTCCACGGAGGTCATAGATCATCGCATTCAAGGAGTTGATCGGACATGCCGCGTGTGAATCGATCGCGAATGGGATCCCGGCGCACACGGCGGCGAGACTTCAGCACGAGGACAATGGGACCCCGGCAGACGGCCGCGGGACTTCAGCTTCTCATTTTGCGCATTTGGTTTACGGTGCATCTTTCCATGTTCTAGCGGAAGATTCATTCTCAGTTTGCGCATTTGGTGAGAAGTGGAGCGAGGCCTGATGACCACACGAGGGGGGCTCGGACAGAAGACAAGTTATATCTTCAGCTAGACAATGAGGTTTAGGGCATACTCCCACTATAACTTTTTTTTTTACCCTTCTCTTTTGGAGGGAATTGCGACCAGGTACATCCAGGCGAGGTCGGTAAAGCGGTCATATACATCCAGGAAAGTGCCAGTGTGAGCATGCCCTTATGTGCAGCAGCGAGGAGCAAACTATTATCCTGGCAGATGTCAGCATGATGACTTTATACCGGGCGGTGGGTCGTAGTTCCAGTCATATTCCTGCAGGAAAGTCCCCGTGTATCGTCCTATGGATGTTGACCAGATTCATCTTCGAGAGCAGATTTGGAGGTGCGAAAGCGTATCTGGACTCTGGAGTGATTACTGACTGAGGTGTCAGATGGGCAAAGATTACCCCGTTCACAATTAACCCTACGATCTATGATGATGATGATGATTGGCACTGATGTGATCTATTTATTGGCAAAAAGTAGATTGAGGGGTCAGATTGAGATTCGATCTCATGATCTATAATAGGGAACAAGCAGATTGAGGTCTGAGATTAAGATCTCTGTGTGTACTTCAAGAGGCCGACGAGGAGAAGGCGATGGGCTCGACGAGGCCTTTGAAGGGTCATATAGTGAGATTCGAACTCATAATCTATTGGCAACAAGCAGATTGGAGGGTCAGATTTTGAGATTCGAACTCTTGATCTATGGGCAATAAGCAGATTGAAGAAGGGTCGTATTTTGAGATTCGAACTCATGATCTAGGGGCAATAAGCAGATTGAGGGGTCACATTTCGAGATTCGAACTCATGAGCGAACTCATGAGCTAGCAATTGAAGGGTCAGATTTGGAGATTCGAACTCATGATCTATGGGCAATAAGCAGATTGAAGGGTCGTATATTTGAGATTCGAACTCATGATCTAGGGGCAATAAGCGAATTGAGATTCGAACTCATGATCTATGGGCAACAATAAGCAGATTGAGGGGTCATATTTTGAGATTCGAACTCGTGATCTATGATGGGCAATAAGCCGATTTGAGGGGTCTAGATTGAGATTCGAACTGATGATCTATGATGGGCAACAAGCAGATTGAGGTGTCAGATTGAGGGGTCAGATTGAGGGGTCAGATCGAGGGGTCAGATTGAGGGGTCAGATTGAGAAGTGTGGGTACTTCCAGGGGCCGACGAGCTCAAGATTAGGCTCAAGGTGGTGGGGTCCCCTTTGAAGCAGATTTACAGTTCTGTTATATGTTATTCTGTAATGGGGTCATAAGACCCTTTTCCCCCCCCTCTTTTTGCCTTTTTCCCGGAAAGGGGGCTAATTCTTGGGAGTGGAAAGGGGGCCAATTCCCGGAGAGAGGGGGGAAAGGGGGCCAATTCCCAGAACGAGGGGGGGAAAGGGGGCCAATTCCCGGAAAGAGGGGGGAAAGGGTCATTTTGCCTTTACGAGGACAATTCTCTTCGCAGCAGGAGGGGTTCGAGCTCCCAACCGCGTTGAAAAAAGAGGAAAAAAAAAATAAAAAATCATAGTCTGGACTTTCGAAATGCCAAAAATAGAAAGGAGGAAAAGGCATGTCAGTGATGTATGATGGTGGGAACTGATCTATGAACAAAAATAGTAATAATTTAATAAAAAAGTAATAAATAAATAGAGTCGAGCTGGCGATGAACAGGAGGTCTGAGGGTGCACAGGAGAAGGAATTGGGAGGAAATGGGAGGAAATGGGAGGAACTGGGAGAGAGAGAGAGTAACCTCTCTCCAAAAGGATGACAGGTAATTGGGTGGCGTCTTGGACACACAGAGCGAGGAGGAGAAATATGAGAGCGGTCACGGAGACGGGTCCTCGGAGGCTTGGGTACGTACGAAACGACTCGAAAGGTTGATTGGTATACTCTCTCTCTCCCAGTTCCTCCCACACTGAGATGGTGTGTCTATATGCTATGGGCAGTATATTAGCTATAAGGTTATACTTACACAAACTAGGACTTCCGTCGTTCGACGTATCTGGCTGCAGCGGCAGGCCGGATTCAGACCACAAAGTCCCAGTGACTGAGAGTATATTAGTTACATGATGGTGGTTCTGAAGAGTGGACAGACACAGGGGGTAGATAGATAGATAGATAGATAGATAGAGAGAGAGAGAGAGGGGGGGGGGGGGAGTGCTCGGAGTTGGAGATCGTTTTTTTTTGGGGGGGGGGGACCACTTCCGCAGATGCCATGCTAATCTTCATTCTCTGTATCGTTCCAATTTTAACGGACGTCCCGAAGGACAGATTAAGAGCTGTCTCTTATACACATCTAGATGTGTATAAGAGACAGGTGTATGCCTGCTTCTTNGTTGTGTGCAATTCGTTGAGAATCAGTCCGTGGAAAGCTTTTTTTGTCCATTGTGAGGACAATATCAGTTGACGAAAGGGAAAACGTTGTTGTTTGATGATGACAGGCATGTATAGTATTTGCTGAATGAATCTGTCCTGATAGGCAGTCAGATACGTCAGGAAAGTGCCGGTGCCAGCATGAGTACAGTGCTCTTTGTTCTCGACAAAAAAAATTGGGGTTGGCTTTCTCTCCCTGCAGTTCTCTTGAACTCTGATCTCCAAAGGCAGATCGTTGCTGAGAGAGTAAAATGCCCCTTTCCATTCGTTTTGTTTTTGTTTTTTTGTTTTTTTTTGGGGGGGGAGGAAGGGGAGAGTGCCCCCCCTTGGGAGAGAGGGGTGCAGATTGAGGGGGCTTATACGAGGTTTTGTCACGACTTTTTGTGTGAGCGACTTGAGTCTGATGGCCAGCAGGCTTGGGTGTACCTCTCTTTCCTCTCTCCTTCTCTCTCTCTCTCTCTCTCTCTCTCTCTCTTGGGAGAAGCTATGAACTTCCACTTTTCTGGACTCCTTGTTTTCGAGGACCAACGCCCAGAAACACAAAATAGGGGTACTGGGGACCTTGTCCCAGGCTTAATGGTGCCCATTTTGAGGCTTAATGGGGCCCATTTTGGCCGCCTTTGTTACTTCATTTGCCTGTAATAAAAATCTAAGTATACGTTTTCGGTGCTTCCAGTTGTTGGCTTTTCTGCTGTTCGAGCTAGGGAAAGGTTTGATGCGCCGGAAATTGTGAGCTTGCCACCATCCGCCAAGACAGCTGAAAAGCGATTGCTCGTCTCTGTGGACTCTGTCTGATCAAGCAAAAGGAAGCTGCCACGTCCTCTCTGCCGAGAGATGACTCGCCTCCATCAACTTAACTAACTATGTATGTCATTGAGAGCTTGATGTCAGTCATCGTGGAGAGAAGTGGGGGGGTTTGTTTTGCGATAGCGAGATAGATAGATAGATAGATAGATAGATAGATAGATAGATAGATAGATAGATAGATAGATAGGCGGTCTAGAGAGCTAGTTGGATCGAGTAGATTGCCAAAAGCACCTCCCATTGGAGGCTCAGAGCATACTCACACTGCCATAGCACTTTGCTGAACGTATCTGATCGCAATTGCGCCCGTACTGGATGCATCTGACTGCAATCACGGAAGGAGGGTCGACTGCGAACATTCATGGATATACTTTTTAGCATGTCTGAACCTGGAGCAGAATGATGGCAAACGTTCATGCATATTTTTTAGCGTAGCGAGAGAGGGGGGGAGGAGATGAGCTGAAAGTCTGTCGCACTTAGGAGGGGCGATTATGCCACTGTGGCCAACCTTTTCACCACTCACGCCGGATGGGCCTGCAAGGAGCACTTCGAGGAGCACTTGGAGGAGCACACTTTGAGAGGAGCACACTTCGAGAGGAGCACACTTCGAGGAGCACTTCCGCTCTGGGGTCGCTCGTTCTTTGGGGTTCAAGTTGATGTCGTTGGAGAAAGACATTTCTAAGGGAGGTTCTCACCTCCACAGAGAGAGAGAGAGAGCTTTTGGGGATAATGGGAGGTGGCAGGCGGGGGGGCGGGCGGGGGGGAGGGAAGAGTCGACCTATTGGGTAGGCGCAAAGTTTTGGGGTGGCAGGTGGGGGGGCGGGGGGGGAGGGAAGAGTCGACCTAGTGGGTAGGCGCAAAGTTTTGGTGTTGGCTGCAGATGATGATGGAGTGAGTGACGCCTGGTTGGAGCAAGGAATATCACCAGAGGTTGTGACTGTCTTTCAGAAAGGTGAGAGAGGAGATGGGGTGGAATCATCGTCGGAATGTAGTCTATCGTGGTGGACAGATGCATGCTCTTCTGCCAACAGTGGCAGTCGAGATTTGGGTGAAGTGCGTGCCGATGAGTCCGGAGGTCCATCTTATTGGTTCCGTTTTATCGGCAGAATGAAAGAAGCACAAGTGCATGTGAGTGAGGTTGCAGTGTCTAGACTATTATGTGTGGCTGATGGAAAGCGATGCTGAACCGGGAATGCAATTCGGACTGTGTAACTGGGAACACGAGCTGGACTCTTGAGAGCTGCGAGTGCAAGCCGCCGGGCTGCTAAGTTGGTGGCCATGTATTGAAGCTTGAAAGAACAGATGTGTTTGTTTGTTGGGTGATAGGATTGCTCTGTCTGGGCCACAAGTCAATTGAAATGGATGACACTTTGGAGACGGACACGCCAAAAGAGCAGCTGCTGCAACGGCCGATGAGCTGGATATGCAAAATGCTGATTCGTGAAGGAACCAAGTAAGGTATGGAGGTGCTGATCCTACAGCTGGAAGTGCTATTGCTCTGCTTGCTGAAGGAAAATCTGGTGCTATGTTTGTGCTTGGAGAGCATGAACGTGGCCATTGTTACGGCCAGGTTCGTGCTTGGAAAGCATGAACCTGGCCATTGGTACAGCCAGGTTCGTTCTTGGAGAGCATGAACCTGGCCATTGTTACAGCCATTGTTACAGTCAGGTTCGTGCTATTTAGTATTCACCAAAGGCACGAACATGGCACCGGTGGGCCAGGTCCTCACTCTCCTGTTTAGTCACAGGGATAGATAGGTGCAGCATATAATACACAGCTTTCGACTTACACTACGTAAGCCGCAGAAGTGGCAGTGCAGTGTATGTACTCATTGGAGTCATCGCCATGTTTGCGGCTCTCTCTTTTTCTTTCTTTCTTTCTTTCTTTTTTTTTCCTTTTCGGTTCTTGAATTTCAAGAAGGTTGATGATGGTCTTGAGTCTTGAGGTGCTCCACCACAGCCGAGTGGCTTCGTTGCAGCTGCGTCTTAACTTCTGCTTAACTGTGCTCTCACACAATTCTCAGTCCTAGTTGGGTTTCGTTTGAAAGGGACGTTGGTTGTGAAGCGGGAGGCAAAGACTGCGTGAGGAGAATCTGATGCAGATCGATGACAAATAGTTCACGTTCTTTTTGTACGAGTATCCGATCAGTTTGCGAAGCGGGAGGCAAAGATTACGTGAGGAGATGCAGATCGATGACAAAGAGTTTCAACTTTCAAGTTCTTTTTGTATGAATATCGGATCAGTTGCGAAGCGGGAGGCAAAGATTGTGTGAGGAAAATCTGATGCAGATCGATGACAAAGAGTTCGCGAGGAGATGGAGATTGATGACAAAGAGTTCCAAGTTCTGTTTGTTATGAATATCCAATCAGTTTCCAAACGGTGTTGGTCGGGGGGTAGCAGATATGGTTAATGACAGGCGGCGGGGGGTGGGGGGGTAGGGGGGGGGCCCAATCTTATGTGGAAAAGCTTCAAAAAAGTTGGTTGCTGAGGGAGCGCAGCCATACAGAGACAATTAGCATGGCCCCCTGTTCTTCAAGGATAACCCACATAAATCAAGGAAGCTGCTTTTTTTTTTTTTTTTTTTTTTTTTTNTTTTTTTTTTTTTTTTTTTTTTTTTTTTTTTTTTTTTTTTTGAATGATGTGTTTTTTTTTGTACCCAGGTGCACATCCCATTCTCAGTCAACTTCGGATCGTCTCTTGTTCCCTCCTTTTTTCTTTTTTTTTTAAGAAAAAAGTTAGCCCCTGAGATTCTTGTATCGTATCCATTATTAGGTTTCAAACTCGCCATCTCTGTTATTAGCGACATTTACAGCAGCTGTGTAACTTTGATCAGGACTTTAACTCGTGATCTGTTAGGCACAGGGGGGCAGGCACACATCTCTTGCTTGTTCTCTCTTTTGTTAACCCCTCTCCCTTTTTTTGGGTGCAGAAGCCCTGGCCGGTTTTTGGAGAGTTCATTCCCGTTGACTGTTAACCATCCTATCTATCCGGATTCGAACCCATGATCTATTTATTTGCAACAATTACAGGTGTGTACCGTTCAGCCACAGGGCTGTGGCAGGCAGATCTCTTGTTGTACTCTCCTTGTTGTTGCTCTCTTTCCGGTTTTTTTTTTTTTTTTTTTTTTTTTTTTTTTAACCAGCAGTACGTTCCCCAGGCAATGTTCTTTTTTTGTCTCTTTTTTTTTTTTTTTTTTTTTTTTTTTTTTTAGGTTATTATTGTAAAGAAAACGACTCACTCACTGTATATAATGACAAAACAGTTACTTTTATTTTTTTTTATTTTATGTTTTTTTTTGTCCTACCACCAGGTAGATACTACTGGGGCCATGACCCAGCTTCGGCTTTGCTGGGAACCGGGTCCTACTCTCCTTGTTGTTGCTCTCTCTCCGTTCCTTTTTTTTTTTTTTTTTTTTTTTTTTTTTTTTTTTTTTTTTTTTCTTTGTTTCCTTTTTTTTTTTTTTTTTTTTTTTTTTTTTTTTTTTTTTTTTTGGTTGTTGTAATAAAGAAAACGACTCACTCACTGTATATAATGACAAAACAGTTACTAACCTTTTTTTTTTTTTTTTTTTTTTTTGTCCTACCTGGTATATACTACTGGGGCCATGACCCAGCTTCGGCTTTGCTGGGAACCGGGTCCAGCGTCCCAACAGATCAAGGAAATCTACAAAAGTCCTTCTCCGGCCAATGGCAAGGAAACCTGAACTGCCTACCTTCTTCCCCCGAATACAATGTAGCTGTATCTAGACTGAAAGATGCCTCAAATACAGCTATAATGACCTTACGTTGTATTCGGAGGAAGAAGGTAGATGGGTTTCCCACCACTCATCCTTTTAGATCCTCAATAAAAACCACCACCAATCAAACAGAGATCACCATGGATACAGTGCAAGCATGCTTTTCCTATTCACTCTGGTAGTGCTCCCACCACCGATGGTAGCTGCACTCACACTGCCTCCGTCATGCCGCTGCCCATAGTCTTCATAATGAGTGGATGGCAGAAGTTGTGTTTTCAAAAAAAGTTAAAAAAAACTTAAAAAAAAAGAGCTTTAACAAGTTAATAATAACCCACTAAAACTACAGCACCTCTATGCAGTCCCTAGGTTACCAAGCAAGTCTACACTTCAGCTCCCCGACGGTGCTAGGTGTGTCTGCTCATATCAGCACACCTAGCATCCGGTCGGGTTGTTYTTCAAAAAAAAAAAAAAAAAAAAGAAGACACCAAAACAAATATGCAACAGCTACGTAGTTTATACCCCCGAACGATAATTCCATAAACTAACTCTTCAGATCTTCCCCCCTAGTCCTTGCCGTGCTGTCCGACAAACTGCAAAGAGTCTGAGTTGCCATGATGGATTTGGTTATGGGTTTGGTTTCCCTCCACGCACCCTTGGATCTTTGTGAGTGGAGCGATCACAAGTTCGCAATGGGTACAACTAGAGTTTTGCTCTTCGCGGGCTCTCTCGTGGCCGCCTAACGGGCAGCGTTCCCACCGGCACCCGTTGTTACACACCCACTGCTCGTGGTAGCGCCACTGCCGATATCGTCTGGGACTCACCCTGATCCACACTGAAACTAATCCCCCACTTTTCTTTTTTTTTTTCTAACGGCTCCCCCACTCTTCATCTGGAAACCGCTGAGCAAAGACAGGCAGACACAACTAAGAAAATGGTTTGTTTGTTTTTTTTGAACGGCTCCCCCACTCTTCATTGGGAAACCGCTGAGCAAAGACAGGCAAATACAACTAAGGAAATGTCAGCGAGTAGTTCCTGCCTTCCTAACTGGCAAAAGAGATGTGTGCCTAGTGGAATAAGCACACTGAAGGGAACCGGGACATCTACTATTAGCCTTTTCACAGTCTAACCGACAAGGACGAATCTGACTTCGGTTATGACCAAGTACAGCTCGTATATAAACTAAATCTATAACCCCGGCACGCAGTGGCCACAAAACCACTCTACTGTCGGCAGATGAAAACAAAACTACTCGATTCTTCCGAAATACTACTAGCCAATGAATCCCTATAACTAGGTAGCTGCCGAAGAAGAAATCAATATAAATGAGCAACGAAGCGAAAGTCGCAAACTCAACGTAAGCAACAGAACGAGGCAAAGTCGCAAACAGGACGTGAGGTACGCGCAATACACACTGTCACAGTGACAAGATTGAAGAATATCGACTACATACTTCCAACAAGTACATGCACACACACTCATATGCTGCCAGCTACTTCACGGAACCAATCAGGCAGCCAACATAGCTCGCTCAATATAGAAATATTCGATCGACGAAGCCGGTATGAAGCATGGGTCGCAGTGTTGTCTGACGACTCCACCGTGGAAGTACTGCCGGCAGCACTGCGTGCCGGGGTTATAGATTTAGTTTATATATGAGCTGTACTTGGTCATAACCTAAGTCAGATTCGTCCTTGTCGGTTAGACTGTGAAAAGGTTAATAGAGTGTTTTTGTGGCCACTGCGTGCCGGGGTTATATAAACCAAATCTATAACCCCGGCAGCACCCCCACCGTCGTCACCAGCTCTATCAGCGCTGGTGATAGCGCTGCTACCGGTAGAACTGCTGCTGCTTCAAGCTGTTTTCTCTGGTTTCTTCTGCCAACTTCTCGCCTTGCTTGCAGTTATAAGGACAGCAGCAGAGATCCCTCATTGACACAATGTATCTAGCCCGCGAGCTGGCCAAATACATATCTGCTTTCGTGTCTTGTAGGTGTATGTATGTTTCGGGATCACGCCTTCCCAGGACGCTGCAGTGTTGAGCGCATTTTCCTTCGGCGTGGCCGTAGCCGAAGCCGATGGAAAGGGTGACGCTGCAGCACAGTTTCCTTCGGCGTGGCCGTAGCCGTAGCCGAAGGACCTGCTGGTAGGGTTTGACAGCGGCCTCTAGGTATTCAACAGCCAACTGCCAGGCAGCCAGAACACAGCTGAGAGCGCCACCGGTGGTACGCTGCTAGGCTCCATGCTGTGAGATAGCGCAGCACCAGCCCTAGCGTAGCGCCAGTGCTCGGCCCCCCTCCGTTCTTTTTTGTTTGGATGCCCTGGCCGGTTTTCGGAATTTCATCTCGTTCACAGTTACCCATATTCCGTTATCTATATCTATCTATCTATCTATATGTATATATTTGTGCAAGACTTAGTGTGCCGCTTCGGCGGCAGACGGGTGTGTGGATACTTCCCTCTCAACCTGTCTCTTATACACATCTAGATGTGTATAAGAGACAGGATACAGACACGGCGGGCCGTAATTGCAGTCAGATACATCTAC
>BFEA01000061.1:3105486-3115993 GCA_003427395.1 Chara braunii
TGCCTACGGTTTACCGGGCAGTTCTATTTGTGACGATATATATATCCTGATGAGTCGGTGAAACTCCGACGAAACAGTTTGTCACAGCCCCTCGTTTGTTGTCCTCTTCTCCCTCTCTGCCTACGGTTTACCGGGCAGTTCTATATATATATGTTTGTGACGATATATATATATATATATATATATATATATATATAGCCAAACAGAGCTGGCCGGTAAACCGTAGGCAGAGAGGGACAAGAGGGAGAAGAGGACAACAAACGAGGGGCTGTGACAAACTGCTTCGTCTCGGAGTTGTCACTGACTCATCATATTTAAATAACAAGAAGTTTATCATATTTTATGTGTCCGCCATGAAAAGTGCAGAGATTCCTCAATTTTGAATTTTCCATGAAGTCTTGCTCTGTTGAGCAGTAATTGAACACAACAAATTAAAAATTTAGAATTGAATCTTGTTGACAGATTGACCTCTCGGAGGTTCGCCCTTTTTTAAAGTTTTTGTTTTCCCCTTGTTTTAAATTTCCTTGGGCTGTCAAACACCCTGTCCCCCTCTCGAGTCTCCGAGTTCTGAAGTATATTATTTTTTAGTTTTACATTCTAAATTCTAAAATTTCCTATATTTTCATAAATCTGTATAAAATTCCTATAAATTCAACTTAGGATGTTTATTATTCTGTTCATCTGATTGCATTTGGGTTCCAACTTTGGGTCTGTATTTTTAAGTTTTTAAAAAACAGGTCATTGGGTGTACCAACGCTCGTGTCTGCAATGCAACGAAAATGAGCAATTATAGCGAAAATGAGTCAAATGACAGAATTCCAAATCGCAAAATCGCATTGAAAGCCAGAAAGTCGTAAGCTGTCCGGAAAGCAGAAATGCGATTTTGCAATTTGGAATTCTGTCGCATTTGATATCACACCAAGGGAGAACCGAAGCAGCGAGAACTCAAATGTCAACGAAAGCCCTCTCTCGCCATCACCAACAGTGTAACCGAAGCTCTTTCCCCGATTGGCGCTGAGCGCCCAGACTATGAACTTACAGCTACTATACTAGCCCACAAAAATGACAAAGCAACCAGTTGACGTCAGCAGCAGCAACCAAAGGACATGCCGATGTCGACCATGTGGACCTCGGCCAGGACCAGGTTTGTGCTCTCGCATCACCTCCCTCACTCGCCCTCTCAATGCTCACTTCTCCTTCGCTTCCCAAGACCACCACCACTCCCACTGGCTTTCCATTAGCTCAAGCCGGGCTATGGCGGTTGAGCTATGGCGCTTCCTGATAGGCCAAGAGGCCAGCTCCCAAGTAAAGAACAGCTGAGCCTACATCGAGGCTCATGGAAGATGCTGATGCTTGCGAGCAGGGCACATGTAACCAACTGGCACGCAGTGACTGTCTGGCGCCGACAACTGTAGGGCTGGCAAATTTTGCAATATTCAGGCCTCTTTGAGATACAGGGCCCGCCTTCACTTCGGGCGGGCATAAGGCTTGCAGCAGGGGCCCCATTTGAGATACAGGGCCCGCCTTCACTTTGTATTCCTTGCAGCAAGTGTTTTTTTTTTGGTTTTTTACCTTTGGCATCCGGTTTCGACAAGTCCTGGCCAGTACCCGAACTTTCAGGAGGCCGAGCCCGACGTTGATCAATCTGATCGGCGGCCGTCGTTTCGTTTCGGCCTCCTGAAAGGTCGGAGGCCGAGTATTTTCAAACCGACAAAGGCACTGGTGGGCTAATTCTTGTTTGAGTCTGCAAGCTCTGTTTTCTTCGAATTGGAGAATGCAAAAGAAACAAAGAATTGCAGTACGGAGCGAAGCCTTCTATTTTTCAAAGAACTGGAGTTTGTCGTCATGGACGTCGCCATAGCTCAGTAGAAAATAAAATGCTGTGTTTATCGGAACTTCACCGCTTGTAACGCAAAGGGAAACGTGTACTAGGCAGCTTAACTCACACGCCGTGTTGTTGGAAAGTTTCATCATGTCTTTTTTTGGGGGGGGTCACATATCGAAGTTCTTTGGGAAAAGTACATAAGCAGCCCATCACGTCAGGAAAGGACGAAACTAGCCATGTCAGACAGCAGAATTGATGTGCAAATGCCCAGCTGACGTCCATCGTTTATTCATTCATTCATCATGTACTAGCCATCTCAGAAAGCACACCAAATACAGGTGTAATGTTGGGGTGTTCTATTCGGGTGAAGATGGTAGTTGTGTACTTTCTGAACTTAACCGGGCTATTTACGTCTGTAAACTTAACTGGGCTATTTACGTCCGTAAACCCAGAATGACTGCCTGGCTGTCAAGTTACTCAGGCCTGGTCTCAAGTTTTTCTCTCTTAGACTAAATCGATGTTGGGTTTTTATTGCATTCGCTGGGGACTCTAGGGTACCATGTATATTTTTGGGAGGTCGGAGGAGGAGGTGGGAGGAGGTGGGAGGAGGTGGTGGGAAGTTTGGACACGGCCAATATGGAGGAAGGTCTCCTTGGCAAAAAACTTTTTAAAACTGCCTCGGTCTCCTGGCTTTGCTGCCTGCAAACCTGCTGCTCTGCATTGCGTCTCCCTGCCTCACTTCCTGCACACCTGCAGGAGCCTGCATGGCTTTGCTGCCTCGCTGCCTGCCTGGCCAGTATCCCAATTATGACGGTTGGACTGTTGTGCTGCCAGTTTTTTGGTTCCGACTCCTAGTCTCCTGCCTTGTGCCCCGCCTGCTTTGTTGCCTTGCAGCACGCCTGCGGAGCCCTCTTGTGCACGCACGCCTGCGGAGCCCCCTTGCGCACGCCTGCGGAGCCCCCGTGCTGCAAGGTAGGCAACAAAGTAGGCGGGCACAAGGAAGGAGTTGGAACCCCTGCAGGAGTAGGCCTACTTCGTTGACTTGTGGCCGCCTGCTTACCCCCCTTGCGCACGCACACCTGCTGAGCCCCCTTGCGCACCCACGCCCTCGGAGCCCCCTTGCGCACACACGCCTGCTGAGCCCCCTTGCGCACACACATCTGCTGAGCCCCCTTGCGCACGCACGCCTGCGGAGCCCCCTTGCACCCGCCTATTTACTAATAGCTCCCTTGCGGCCGCCGCCGTAGCTCTCTTTCGGCCGTCGGCGTAGCTCCCTTGCGGCCGCCTGCTTACCTGCTTGCTTCTTTGCCTGGCGGTGGCCTGCATCTTTGCCTTGAGGTTTGCCGGCACATTTGCCTTGCGGTTTGCCGGCACGTTTGCCTTGCTGTGCGCCTGGCCGGTAACCAAGCGCGATGGCGATGGCTGAAATGTTGTACTGCCATCTGTTTCTTTTGAGGCGCTGAGCTTCCGTCAGGTGGTAGGCAAATTGTGACATGATTTACGCGACTCACAAAACAAGACGCTGCAGAGTGTCAAGTGTTCAGCCTCCTCGTGAGTTCAAAAGTGTGACCAAACAGTCTCTCACTACCCCCTTCATTCCGTTTTTTTTATATATTTTTTTATTTATTTATTATTATTATTATTATTATATCGTCCGATGGACCACAGATCAGATATTAAACTGATCTGGAAAAAAAAAAAAAAAAAGACCACTGATCACAACAGATAGTACACTTGGTCTTTTCTGTGCCGTGACCCTCTGTTCTCCTGTGACCAGATTTTTTTTCTTTTTTTTTCTGGGCTGCTGACCAGATATGAAACTGGTCTGTCTTACTTTTAAAGTGCAGTGTTATCTGTGCCAATCCCTCAGATCTGTTAAATTATCTAACGTTGCAATCTTTCAACCTCATGATGACTACCAGTAACAGAAAGTATTGTAGATGCAAATTTCCAAGTTGGAAAGTAGATGGCTAGGATAACTAGATATCTGGAAGTCGGTTGCAAAGACTTTCCGCAGGCTATGGCCTGTAAGCTAAGCTGGCTGATGCTGTCAGTAATCCGGGTGGAATTGTGAGCTCCCCGGCCTCCAAGGTACTATTTAAAATGAATTGAGTTAAAAAAACAAAAAAACAAAACAAAAAACAAAAAACAAAAAAAACTGGTCTGTCTGGTCTGTTTGGGAAAAAAGAAAGAAAAAAAGAAAGAAAGAAAGATCAGAACTGGGTTTTGAACAGCTTATCATGCAAACGTCACGAACGATCCTGACGAGATTCCGCAGAGTGTCGAGGGTTCAGCCTCCTGACGAGTCTGCAAGAGGGCCAGCGTAACAGCTCATTGCTAATCCTTTTTTTTTTTTTTTCGTCCTCGCTTTTTGCGTTTCTTTCAGTGTTTTTTTTCCTTCCTTCTGTCGCCGTCTTTACATGTCCTCGCAAGAGGGCCAGCGTAACAACCTCCTGACGAGTCTGCAAGAGAGGGCCAGCGTAACAGCTCGTCGCTATTCCTTTCGTCCTCGCAAATGTCTTTATAACGATGTGTCACATGTGATGATTTTGATATAAATGTGTGATTAAAATGACTACAAATATTGTGAATGGCAGTTTGTCATATCTGCATTATCGCTCCAGTGTATGGGCCTCGCTCCACGAGACAACACTCTATATGTATCTGGAGCACATGATCGTCCCATTACATTCAAAACTTTGCTCTTGTTAGAATGCACCTAAGTCCACTTCGCTTCCAAATGCATGTAGAATGTGGAGTAGTAGTGGAGCCAGGCCCTATTCCTAGCTGGCTGACCAGAAGTGTTCTTACATCCGCCTGCTAAATGTAAATGCACACTCGAACTAAGAAAAGTCAAAACATGCATGCACTGTGACACTTATATTACGTAGCGTAGATGCCAAATCTAGCGAAAAGAACATGACATATATAGTGAAAAGAACACGACATATCTAGTGAAAATAACAAACGACATATCTATAGCGAAAAGAACAACGACATATCTGTGTAGCGAAAAGAACAACGACATATCTGTGTAGCGGAAAGAACAACGACATAATAACATATCTAGCAAAAAGAACGACGACATATCCATAGCGTAAAGAACGACGACATGTCTATAGCGTAAAGAACGACGACATATCTAGCGAAAAGAACACAACATGTCTACATTGTCTAGTGAAACGAACACGACATATCTATCTGCACAAAAAAGTATTGATCCACTTTTTCATTGCTATAAAAATAATAAAATCAACTCGAGCTCTCAGAAGCCTTTATCTTACAATATACGTTTGTTTGTTTGTTTGTTTGGTTGGTTGGTTGGTTGGTTGGTTGGTGGTTGTTGTTGTTGTTGTTGTTGTTGTTGTTGTTGTTGTTGTTGTTGTTTTTTGCATCATAGTATCATAGTAATCATACAATATAAGTCTTCACGTGGTTTCTCATCAATTCATCTACCTGCTACCGTGTTCACCTGAATAGAACCCCTACCTTCTTTCCCCGAATACAACGTACGGTTATTATAGCTGTATTTGGGGTATCTTTTAGTCTAAATACGGCTATAATGACCGTAGTACATTGTATTTGGGGGAGATAAGGGTCATAATCACTTTTTTTAAGTTTTTTTTTTAATCTATAGACTGAAAGACTGAAAGTTGCTGGACTGATATGTTGTCCCAAATTCAGCTATATATGATGACCATGTGTTATATTCGGGTGAAGACGGCAGAGACTACTGCCGGTGCAACAAATGTCTGCTGTTCTGATTTGGGGCCTTCCTCCACGAGTTACTCTTGCAAGGAAGATGAGCGATAGCGAACTTCAGAAATCAAACAGCATCATACACATAAGACCAGATAGTCGTGACCTCGAACCAACAGCAGAATTGCATCACGAGTCTCCCCAAATAAGAACACACCAAGAGCTCATAATTGAGAATGCTGAAATAGTCGCATCATCATCAACGAAGAACCAATGTTGATATCCTATCTACCTATCTAGCCTACTCTACAATGCCGCCGGATGACGTCAACAGCTTCACCGAAGTACGAGCAGATCTCGGACAATGCCGTCGCTTCTGGCACCAGGTATGTCTCTCGTATCACCCACAACCTCGTTCCCCAATTCACAGATGCCACTTGCACCCAAGGACCACCCTGCGCCCCATCCAGCTTACAGCAGCGCAGCTCGGCTATGGCTGCCTGCTCCTTCCAGCTCGCCCGTGAGCGCATGGGCCTGGGAGGCGATAGCGCAGCAGCGCTTGCGCACAAAGCAGCCAGTGCCCGAATCCCTCAGGCGGAGGCAGGCCCTTTGGTATATGGAAGCGGCCTGCCTGCGTTCTGTCCCAGGCTGCGCTGGGCCTTTCCCAAGAAGCTTCCGTTAGGCCCCGGAAGGCTGAGGCCCAGTCCAAAACGAATCAGGCCCAGGGCCTGTGGTGGTTAGGTGTGCCCAACTGTCCTCGGCCTGTGTTTGGCCCATATCCCGTATCCAGTCCAGGGCCGGCCTTTCATACATGCATACAGGCGGCCTGGGTCTGGGTGCTCTTCAACCAACTGGCGCTGCGCGACTGCCTGAATTTTCCACAGTTGCGTGGTGACCGAAATAGGGGGCCTCAGACCCTCGTCGAGCCTGCCTTCACTTAGGGCGGCCGACGTGCTGCATAACAGAGCCAAAAGGGGCTCATCGGGGCCTTGGCCTCGCACTCTCCACATGCACAGACGACAAAAACCCTGCTGTTGTATCTTTCCATGTTCTAGCGTAAGATTCATTGTCATTTTGCACATTTGGTGAGTAGTGGAGCGAGGCCCTTGAGCAACACAAAAGCAGACAGGCTCTCAGACCATAACACCATTCACAGAATCTGATATTAACAGACTCGAGCCAACATTTATAAGCCTCCCAACGAGTCGGTGAAACTCTGACCGAAAGTCTCAGTCTGTCAAAGCCCCTCGTTTGTTGTCCTCCTCTCCCTCGCTGCTAACGGTTTACCGGGCAGTTCTGTTTGACGCGTATATAATATATCTAGGCTACCAGCCGGGCGGCCCGGGTCACCTTGTTTACCCGTGCGGGCCGGCCGTGCAAGGGCCAAAGAAGGCATCAGAAAAAAGACAAAGTGGCGCATAATGTAAGAATGTGCTAGTTTTTTTTGCGGGGGGTTGAAATTTTGAAATTTTGGCCCTATTTTTGAAGTGGCCTGAATGCACAGATTTAGCGGCGGCTTTTTTTTTTTGCCCTATTTTTTTTTCGAGAACTGCTAACTTGAAAGTTGCCTACTTGAAAATTGAAACGCTGGGTGCGACCCGGGAGCCGTTGCCCCAAAAATAAGGTTAGAATTTTTTTTTTCTTTTTTTTTTTCAACTTTTTTTTTGCCCGGCCGGGCGGGCAAGTGGTCCCGGGCCAATCTGGTAGCCGGTTATATATGCAGTAAGGCCAGGCAGCCCCAAATAAACAGACACCCACTCAGACCATAACACCGTTTGCACAACTTGATGAAAGAGTCCAGCCAACATTTCATACACGTATGAAAAAGTCCAGCCAACATTTCATACACGTATGAAACCGGGCAGGGCAGCCGCATGAATCCACAATGTTTGCCTAAGGCTGTGAATTCCCCATGTGAGATCAGGAGCACCACACCTTCTTCCCCGGAATACGACATACGGTCATTATAGCTATATTTGGGTTATCGTTCAGTCTAAATACAGCTATAATGACAGTATACGTTGTATTCGGGTGAAGAGGGTAGTGCCTAAGGCAAGGCACCTTAAACCTGTATTTCTATGCGCTCGGAAGCCAGGTACATCCTGAGGGCATTACACCCACAGTGCGAAAACCCACAGTGCGAAAAAAATGCATGACATTGTGTGTGAGAAAGACAAGGGGGTAACCTCCTCCCCTTTCACACCCTGCCCTCCTTCCCACAAAACACACACGAGGGAATGAGCATCACCTAGAAACCAGACAAAATATAACTCGTAGAGCATCACTACCGTCTCTTCATCCGAATACAACGTACGGTGATTATTGATGTATCTAGACTCAAGGTTGTCCCAGATACGGCTATATTAGCTGCTATAATGACCGTACGGTACATTGTATTCGGGTTAAGACGGTAGAAGAACGGACAATCGACGATCTATACAGTGGGTATGGGTGGTTCGTTTTCAAAGAGGGTATGGGTAGGTAAGTAAGGTACAGGTATTCCAAAAAATCCCAGTTGCCACCTGTGAGCTATAATGACCGTATGGTACGTTGTATTCGGGTTAAGACGGTAGGAGAACCGACAAAATATGAAGTGCAGGGGTTCTGAAATGACAAAATATAAAGTGCAAATGGGTGTACACACACATCCCATGCCCGTCCCCTGCCTAAGTACACAGACGAGGGCCTTTCTCCACTGCCTTGCTCCACTGCACAACACTCTACATGCACGTGGAGGGTTTCTGGACCCGATACATTCAAAATGTAGGACTCATCCAAATGCACCTTTCTTTGTCCTCCTCCCCTTTGTCAGCGCCGTCATCATCAACACATTCACGGTTACATCGGCCCTCACAGGTGCCTCTTCGGCGTAGACGTTCCCTCCACCGCCGTCTCCCAGAGAGTGACCCCATCTATACATGAACAGCATGATCATTGCACCCCCGGTGGGAGTCAAAAATTTACTCCGCCGGCATGGCGGCGGGAGTCGAAAATCTAATCCGGTGCCATGCTCACAAACTCAGCTGGGAACAGACTGGCCAGTTCTAATCCGTCTCTCCTAAGCCGGGAACAGCACGCACCAACTCTGCTGTCCATAATGTAGTGACCAGTTCTGCGGTGCTGCAGGCCTGCATGTGCACCAGGCAAGAGGTGCAGCCCCATGTGCAGCATTCACACGACTACGTAGCAGCCACTCTTCTCGAGTACAAGTGCAGCCGATCAGCTTAGTATGCTCCTCGCATTTGACTCCCCGCTTCTAC
Organism: Chara braunii; assembly: GCA_003427395.1. Lineage (NCBI taxonomy): Eukaryota > Viridiplantae > Streptophyta > Charophyceae > Charales > Characeae > Chara > Chara braunii. The sequence goes on from BFEA01000061.1 coordinate 3,114,271, forward strand.
TCCGTTTCGGCCCGATCGCTAACCCTTTGCCAGAGCCAATGGACGTACCTGGTCCAGACGTGCCTGACGGGGGACATTCGCGACTGGAACTAACCTTCCCCCCTGGCAGTGTAATCTGCAAAGCCAAATGACCTGATCGTGCTACAGCGTACTGTGGCATTAATGCATGCCTCCGAGCTCACAATTTGCAACCCGTATACTGTTTCTCGTTTTGCAGAAATTTTCCACTTGCGGGGTGCGTGGGGTCACAGCAGCAGGAGACGAAGAGGGTACCTGAGTGGGAGGTGGCGCATCCCGAACTGAGGGGTGCTGTGACAGACAGAAGAGCACCCTGCTGTGTGCCCAGAAGATGATACCACTGTGGCTGTAATGCATGTTGATTTATTTATTTATTATTTATTATTTATTATTTATTATTTATTATTTATTATTTATTTTTTATTTTTTTGAAAGTGCTGTAATTGCATTTTTATGTGTGGAAGACGAGTGCAACTCCAGCCCGCTCATGGAATTATGTGCCTGACATGGACACACAAGTATCTGTGTGCACATGCATAATTGCATGCGTTGCCCGGGTCATTTGTGTTCAATGCTATTACCTGTGCGGCGTTTCCACACAATTCATCGACCGTATGAGGAGAGATAACGGCAGTAGGGTGAACTCAGTGGGTTATATCATTACCTCTTACGATAGACCGCCAGGTGTTCCCATTTAATAATAATAAAAAAAAAAAAAAAGACCACCAGGTGGCGCAGTCCCCCCGCTCGGTCTTCGCTTGTCAATCAGGATCTGTTACAGTGTATGGATGCGCAGCGGCAAGCCCTATCACTTCCGGAGAAAAATCCCGCCAACCCTCCTCCCTTCCTGGCCAGACTGCATCTCTTGCCTGTGCAGATCAGACAGAAGATTCCGCCACAGATGGTGAGGGGATGGCCACTGCCAGCCTCTGCCGTGACAACTGTGGCCTGTTTTCTGTTTTTTTTTTTGTCTTTGCTTTCATCTAACACCCCCCCCCCCCCCCCCCCCCCCCCCCCCCCCCCCCCCCCCCATTTTTTTTTTTTTTTTTTTTTTTTTTTTTCATATTTTTTTTTTTTTTTTTTTTTTTTTTTTTTTTTTTTGATCAACCACAGATCATATTTTTTGTCCTGATCGACCACAGATCAGATATTATTAAACTGATCAGAACAGATACTACACTTGATCTATTTTTAGCAAAAAGGCCGAGAAAGGTTCCAGTCCGTTTTTTTTTCTTCTTTTTTGTAACTCCAGAGAGTTGTTTTTCACTCATCTGGATGCTTGAAACGGGATGCGAACTCAGGCCCCTGTATTGCAACAGTTCATGAGTGTAGACATTGCAGAGCAACTGAGCTGTAGGCCAGTTGGTCCATTCCCCCCACCCCCTTATTAGACTAAGTCGCCTAATACGCCGTTGTGGCATTACCATGCATGCCATGGATGCTTGAACGCCTGTGTCACTGAGTGTCTCGACTGCTTTCCTTTCGACATGTGAAGCAGCGACACGCCATTGTCGCCAGTGATGACATACACACTCTCTCCACGAAGCTGTCATGGAGAGAGTGTGTATGTCTCGCTCTACTGCGTGGACTATCCCCAATGCGATCACCGGCCACATCTCCTACCCCTCAATACCTTTCTTTAAGTGTAGGCTGGTCCCCGGGCCGCTCGGCGACCTGCCGTCGTCCGGGGGGGGGGGGGGGGGGG
>BFEA01000061.1:3133984-3146752 GCA_003427395.1 Chara braunii
CTCTCTCTCTCTCTCTCTCTCTCTCTCTCTCTCTCTCTCTCTCTCTCTCTCTCTCTCTCTCTCTCTCTCTCTCTCTCCCTCTCTCTCTCGTTCTTCCCCCCTCCCCTCCCCCTGCCGCGCCCGTTCGTCCGTTACTCATTTTTGTCGACGTTTTTTTTTAATTTATTTAGTTTTTTGCCTGTTTTTTAGGGAATAGCGGTGGTTTGTGGGTGGGTACCCCGCCCGACGCAGCGTGAAGACGGCCGCGTTGACTTTTTCAAGCTGGGCGAGGTACGGGTGGTTTAAGAGTGATTAGTAATTGTGAAAAATGATATCATCTGTCCTTTCCACCCTAGCCTACCTCTTTTGTTTTTTAACCATGGACTTTTCTCGACAATTCACCACTTTCAATTCGCTTCCCCCTCGTGGTGGGTCCTCTTCGACTAGTGATAGCCCGCCGCCTTCCCCTTACTAGGAACAAAGACATCAGGTCTGTGAGTGGGAGGTTAGAGAATAGTTGTCCGTATTTCTTCCTTGACAAAGTGTGCTGCTCAGACTTCATTGGCTCGAGGTTCGTGACCGTTGATATTGTTTCCCCTCCCTACTCCCTCCTTCCTCATCAAGAGTTCAATGTGATCCCTTTAGCCTGCGATTACCCGTTTTTGGCCACAAACGTTATGCTCGAAGCGTAGGCATGAAGAACACGACTGTGGCTACGGGTTTGCCTACGAGTTGCGCAACAACATGGATTACCAAGCTCACCGCGCTTGATTGAGGGCGTTGACCTCGAACTCCGAGCTCTGCGAGCCCTGTAGGCACCATGTGGAAGCCCATTGTGACCCTGCATATGCCCCCACACACTTTGGTTGTGGAAAGAAGTGGCGGCCACACCGTTTGTAACCGGAGTTGAGCTCATTATCTCTCATTGATAATAATGTAAGCTACCATTGGGCCTGTATTTGAACTCTTCCCCACCTTTTACTTGATGTCTTTAGCATGATTTGTAAATTGCATTCTTGCCCTGTCTCATTCTATTAACTGATCGAACTATCTTCAACTACTCTGTGGGTATGTGACACGCAACCTCACGCCCTGCGTTGTCTTCCGTACGGACTCGGAGTGTTAAAGGTGGGGGAAGAAGGCCCCGAAAAACAGCAAGATGGGGTGTGTCAAGGATTTTTGGGAAATTGAGTGTGGGGACACAGACAAAACTGAAATCCCCCTTGTTGGTCTGATGAAGTGAGAGAACTGGTCGGTTGCGACACGGGTTTCAAAAAAGCGCACGCGCGAGATTTGTGACGTGGGGAAGTTTGAATTCAATCCAAAAAATATTGTCGGACCTCCCACCGAGGCACGACTCTTCGTTTGGGGTGAAAGGGAGTGGGCACGTGCTTAGTATCCCGCTTTCGAACTAGCTCCCGACGCCACACGCTGCACAATTCCGAATCTGACGTGGACAACCTTAATCACATGGCCCTTTCCTTGTGCTCGTCCTCATTCCACGCTCGGTAATGAAATCCCTTTGATCGATAGTGATTGAAGCGTTGGCAATCACTACACAGAGTGTTAGGCCAATGGGGCGCCACTGCCGACCACGGGATGACGATCAACTCGTTGAATGGTAATAGTAACGAGTACAACAGAAAATGCGTATCGATAATGACAAACCCAGAACACCGATTTTCAGGAGGGAAGTAATATCGCCCACCGATCTTTGCAACAGCTTCTCAACGTCCCACTCACATACACACGTCCTTTCCTCGTTATACGGGAAGGGGCGAGGTGGGGATACGGGAGGCCGGCGCCTAGTCGGGTTGAGCCTGCCAGTCCATATGGTAATCAATCAGGCGCCAAAAAAGAAATATCCTCAATCATTCATCGTAAATCCAGAGCCGAGAAATACATAACTTATCGATCAACCAGAGCAATAGCGTCAAAATTCCAAAAAAAAAACGAAGAAGGAAAGAGAATTTGAGAGGGGGGGAGAGACGAAGACTCGTGTATGGTGGGATGCGACCACTTTTACGTGTATCCGTTGCACGTGGTTTTGAAGTCCCTCATTATTTTACGAGGGTATGCTGCGTATGTTGCACAGCATAAGGCAGATGACATGTGCAGTGTGTCCCGAATCACAACATCAAGGGGTCCAAACACTCGTGCATCTTCGAACATAATCCCAACAACATTGCCTCTGTCATCGATTCGTCGGATAGTGTCCTAATCCAAAAGAGTTTCGTGCCTATGTGCATACATTCAATGTGGAAGGTGCGAAAGGCGGTCGTCATGCAATGCTCCTGCCCAATTGTAGAAAAGCGAGTAATCACAATCCCTTTCGATGGTTGTTACACGCGCATCCACCATTCACAAGACAAGGTGATCAACTCTTAGCAAGTCCGGGGATTACCCAGGAAACTAATGAAAGAGTTCCGGAAGAAGTTCTTCCGAATATACATTCACAAGTACTTATTCTATCACAAACCGAAAGATCGACTCTCATACATGATTATTCACATCAGAGAGAGAGAGAGAGAGAGAGAGAGAGAGAGAGAGAGAGAGAGAGAGAGAGAGAGAGAGAGAGAGAGAGAGAGAAATGCGAGAATATCATGCCAGGAGGGAGAGGTCACACTGGGAATGCAAGATAGGGTCCGGCCTTACCGCCGTGAGCTCACACCAAAGAATGGATTCGCAACAAGGGGGCGTACTCGCCGTCAAATTCCAACATGGCCCCGGGTCAATCATCCACTCAACTTGAACTCAAATCACTCGTCTTCAAGTTCATTCGTGCACCGACGATCCCGGTCGTCGCGTGTCACCATCCAATACTGCGATCGTCACCTCGCCACTCTAGCCTCAACGTGGCTTGCCCGGATCCCACAGTCCGTCATGGCGATCTAGCGCACAGCTAGCCAGTCTACAGTTGGCTCGTCAGGACTGTCCGACTCGCCCTATACACACATCATCTAGTCACTACTTGCCGGAAGCTGGCTGACGAGTTGAGAGAGAAAGTTTTGTGGGTGCGCCGTTGGAATTTATAGTTGCGAGAAGGGAGAGAGACGCGGGGAAAGACAAAGAGTGAGGTAGAGGAGGGTAAAGGAGGGCTTGAGAGTAATCTTCCATCGAAAGCCATGTTAATCCCCCTCAACTCAATTTCAACCAATCAGAATCGCCGCACAGTAAGAACTTACACGACACTTCTCCTTGGCTAGATGGGGAGAGAGGATCGACTGGGTTTTCGAGCGCGGATCTTAGAGCGGGAAGAAGAGGAGTGCGAAGGATAGCGCTAAACGGGCCCAAGATTCAGATGATCAAGAAAGAAAAAGGGCGCACGCTGGGAAGGAGAGGGAATAGCAGTTACAGGGAGAGGGAGTGTGCCGGACCCGCCGGGATGGCGGTCCGACAGGATGGAGAAGAAGGGTAGACGAAGGACGAGGTAGAGATGGAGCTGGAAGGGACAGCTCAGCTCCGACGCAGACTCCACATGCACATACTCCAAGATTTGCCAAAGTGAAGAATGTCAAAAAACAGACAACTGCTGGGGTATACCCCCAGCGGACTGACTGACTGGACTGGACTGGCCTGGTACCGATAGTGGTACCGGGCAAGACTAGAACAACACACGGTGTGTGGGGTCAGACCACGGCCTGGTCCCACAAGCCGAACTGGGCAAATAGCCAAATAGGCCCTGGCTGTAGGCCAGGGTAGATGAAGGCCCGTTGCACGATCCTCAGACCTGTAATGGATCGCAAGAGCCATAAACACGCTATCCGCAAAAGCAGCGGAACTCTACAATTAAGAAAGCTGAGAAATCTAGGATGCGGAGCAAGCTCCATGCGGAGTCCATGCGATGCATCCTAAGCTACATAATGTCAAAAGAAAAACAAATGTCTGGTATACATATCCCAGCTAACAACAGAAAATGAAATGTAGTATGATACAATCCTAAAGTCCTGGAGGTAGTGGCCTCAGTGCTGAAAGGAAAAAAGCAATATGTCACAAGATAATGTCATGTCACTGAACCAATAAGAGTGGGATGGTCTCAGAGGGGGTGAATGCAACCTAAGAATCGAAATTCCTAAGGGCAATCACACATGAAGGTGGGATAGGTCATCAGTCTCAAGGTGGGAGAGTGGTAGCGAAACAAAACCAATGACCCTAACAGATAGACCATCAAGGCGGGTGATGCTCGACAAAAGGGTGACACCATGCAGGGTCGACCATGAAAAGTGGAGCCTGGAATAGGGTGGAGCTATGCTGAACTAGAGGCATGCAATAGCCGGCGCTAGGGTGATGAGGGCAGTGGGTGAGGGAAACATGCACACAACTTACCGACTGGGAGAGGGAGCTAGATCTGGGAGCAAGGAAGCCAAGATAACGCTACGGTCCCAATGCCTATGCGATACCAAGGGAGAGTCAAACTCAAAGAGACCCAACTAAGTGAGAACCATCATGCGACAGAGGCAAGGGAGTATACAGGGTAGGGTGGTGACGTGAAGTAGTCACGTCCAAAGTAGCTGAAGTCGTCGAAGTGGTCGATGACGTCGATGAAGTAGCAGTGGATTCGATGTTGAAGCAAAGCCGCAAAGCGCTGACATCCTGAAGAAGAGATGATGATGGAGTACCAGATGGTGTGAGTCAGTGGGGAAAGATAGAGGATAAGAGTGTCAGTCATCGTAACGCGAAGGGCGACGATCAGTGTGCTGTGGACGCTTGGAGGCGACCGTCTGTTGCTGAGGAACGGCCTCAGAGGGAGCGGGCTCGTCCTCAGCAATCTCCTCAGCCGGAGGAGGAGAAAGAGGGTCAGTCGGCTAGGTAGAAGCAGATGTCTCTGCACGACGAGCATGATCATATGCACGCACCAACATCCTGGCGTGCTGCAAGTGCTCGAGGGGCTCCCAAGTAGCCTCCTCATCAGGGTAGCCCTTCCAACACACAAGGTACTCGATGCGTGGAGGGGTATAGTCTGTAACTCGGCGTGATATGATGTTGGAAACAACGAATTCCTCGTGACCGTCCACCATGATAGGTGGAGGGCGCTCATAAGGGCGTCCAGCGAAGCGCTCGGATGGTCTGCGATAAGGACGCAACAAGGAAACATGGTAAACATCGTGTACGCGAGCCTGTCGAAGATAATCAGGTAGCTTCACACAGAAGCTGACCGGACTAGCGGCAGTATCAGAACCAACGGCCTGAAGGATGCGGCATGGACCGAAGAAACGACGCCTGAACTTGTGAAGCGTATCTGCTTCGAGCTGTGAGTGGCGTGCGTCGACGAGCACATCATCACCGACTTTGAATGAATGATTCATTCGTGATCGGTTCGCTCGGGCGACCATGCGAGTTTGGGAGTCGGCTAAACTCTCGTGTACGCGCTTCATAATCGCCGCCATGTGGGCGATCCGGTTGTCAAGCGCAGGGCAACGAGTGTCTGGGCGCAACCGCGATGGTCGTAGGAAATCCGCGGGTACGTGAGGGTGGTAGCCGAGGTCGCAATAGAATGACGACATCCCCGTGGCTGGTGAAACATCATGGTTGTACACAATCTCCACGTGGGCTAAGTGTAAGTCCCACTGCTAGTCATCCCTAACAAACTTTCGGAGGATATTACCGAGAGTTTTATTGGTGACCTCTGTCTGACCATCCGTCTGAGGGTGGTAAGACGATGAGAAGCGGAGCTAGGATCCGTACACCTCGTGTAGGCGTCGCCAGAATGTGCTGGTAAAGCGTAGGTCACGGTCGGGGATGATGCTCTGAGGTAAGTCGTGATCTCTCACAACTCGGTCGAAGACGATGTCGGCGACCTCACGAGCGCTAATGCGATAGCGGCACGGGACAAAACGTGCACGCTTCGTGAAGCGATCAACGACGACCAAGATAGCATCATGACCGCGCTCAGTGGGTGGGCGGAGGGGACCAATGAAATCCATTGAGATGGACTGCCAACGACCCTCAGGTATGGGTAGGGGCTGAAGTAACCCATACGGAAGGTGGTTCGCACTGTTCACCTCCTGGCATGTAGGACACTCCTGGATGTAGGCTTTGACAAAGTTCTCGGACTTCAGCCAGACGTATAGGCGGCAAACACGAGCCAACGTCTTGTGGAAACCCATATGACCGGCAGCTGCCTGGTCATGAAACTCCGCTACAGCCTGGACGCGGAGCTGTCCAGTGGAGGGAACGCAGATACGTGGTTCTAGCTGACCTGATCTGCCATGCCAGTACACAAGGCCATTCTCCCCGAGGGAATAGGAAGGAACGATCTTGCCACTCCGCAGTGTCGCGTGGATGACGCGATAATCGGGGCAGTGGCGGTACTGAGTGCGATACGCGTCGATCACCGACGGATCAACAGTGGTGATGGAGATGACAGCAAGATGGATGGGTTCCTGATTGTGATCAGGACGGCGGGACAAGGCATCGGCGACGCGGTTCGTTTCACCCTTGATGGGCTGAGTGGTGAAACTTAACTCGGATAAGTCACACCACCAGCGTGCCTGTCAAGGGGAAAGCTTAGGCTTCGTGAGGAAAGCCTGGACAACTGAGTTGTCCGTGCGCACCGTGAAGGGCGCCTCGTGCAGATAATGACACCGATGCCGGGTAGCATAAACTACTGCGAGAACCTCACATTCATCGGCAGTGTAGTTTATCTCGGCAGGCAGTAGCTGACGGGAGTAGAAAGCGATCAGGCAATCCCCAGCACGAACCTCGACTGTCCCATCCTCCGCGATGGTCGGGGAGTAAGTAACAGGAGGACTGTCAGTGGAGGGAAGTGGTGGGAGGGTAGGCGTCAATCGAGAAGCAGTGTCAGCAAGAGGGGGGGAAAAAAAAGGAACATGGGGGTAAGGTGAATCTGGAGGAGAGGGAAACACCTGAGAAAGGACAGCTCCTCTTGCAAAATTTGACGCATCTGTGGTGACGATAAAGGGACGATCAAAATCGAGAAGGCGAAAAACCGACGCACAGGTTACCGCCTTCTTGAGGGCGCGAAAGGCATCCTCGCACAGGGGTGTCCAAAACCACGATAGGTTCTTCCGGAGGAGGGTAGAGGTAAGGACGTAGGAATACCTAGTGTATCCCTGGATAAAATTACTATAGTAGCTGGTGAGGCCTAGAAAACTGCGAAGCTGCTTGGCAGATGTGGGGACGGGCCACTCTGCAATAGCAGTGATCTTCGCGTCGTCCATATGCAGACCGTGGTCAGACACATGGTGTCCTAGGAAGTCCACTTTGCGCTGGGCAAAACGGCACGTACTGAGCTTGGCATAGAAGCCATGCTTGCGTAAGCGTTGTAGTACATCGCGGAGGTGTCTGAGATGGTCTTCTAAGGTACGACTGTAGACCACGATGTCGTCCAGGTATACGAGAACGTATTCTTCAAGGATGTCCCTGAAGATGTCGTTCATGGCCATCTGGAAGGTGACAGGTGCATTGGTGAGGCCAAATGGCATCACCATGAACTCGTAGTGGCCGAAGCGCGATCGGAAGGCGTCTTCGGTTGATCCTATGTGGCAACGCGGATCTGGTGGTAAACGCTACGAAGATCGATCTTCGTGAAGAAGCGGTTGCCTGCCAGACGGTCAAACAACTCATCCGCGCGAGGCATGGGATAACTGTTTTTAACCGTGTAATGGTTAAGGCCGCGGTAGTCGACGCAGAGGCGGAGAGTTCCCTCCGCTTTGCGAGCAAAGAGGACAGGTGCATCCCAAGGGGAGTTACTGGGTTTAATGAAACCCAGTCGAAGGAGCTCCTCAAGCTGACGATTGAGTTCCGTCGTGTCTGGAATCGAGAGTCGGTACGGTGCCTGATGGTGAACACGATAGTCAGGCACGAGCTGGATAGAACGCTCAACACCTCGCATTGGGGGAATCCCGCTGTATGAGAAATACGGGGGAAAGATGTCGCGGTACTCTCGAATCAGGTCGCGAACGGCGGGCTCTAAGTCTGTCGTGAACCGTGTGAGTTCCTCAGGATCTGCGTCGGCACGAGACGTATGTGTGGACTCGACAGTTGACGGCTCAGGGGCCTGGGACGTGGAGGGGGTATCCGCAGGCTGACGGATGGACGTAGAGATAGGAGCCGCAGAGATGGAGGAAGGGTCGGGGGGGTCGGGCTCCAGTGAGATGAGCTCCACCTTGGGACAGAGTGGATCGTAGTGAAGAAGATTCATGACGTTCACTGAGTAAAGCGTGACGTCCTCCTGTCGTATGAAGTGCGCAAACTGACGAGGAGAAGTGAAGGCGATGTCTGGGTGGGACGCTGAGGGACGAGGGTCCTGGGGGGGTAGGTCTGGAGGGGTGTCGCCCGTGGTTCCAATGAAGGGGACTCGATGGGTTTGACCACACTTCGTTTTGAGAATGAGTGTCTCGGTCGCCCATTCGGCCTCTGTGCTACGGAACCGGCGAGACCAGGTAGTGCCAAGGATAAAGTCGTACCCAATCTCTAGCACCTCGAAGTATGCGGAGAAATGGTAGCGCCGAGGCGTCTGGGTACTATTCGATGGCTGGAGGGGGAGGGAGAAGTGGAGGTCGGGGACCGTCTGATCGAAGAAGCGCTGCGTCTTGTTATCTCTGAGGGTAACGGAGATAGGAGAGCGAGACCCTGAGGTAGCTAGGCGAGCTTCCTCAACCACGCGAGGGTGAACGAAGTCTCCCTGCGAGCCAGAGTCCCATAAAGCGCGATACAGCCTCGTAGATGTCCCTAGGCGAATAGGGATAATGGGGAGGGTACGATCAGGGTCAAAGAGAAGAGCGAGAAGACGACGCAAGACGTTTACGTGTCTCGTGAGTCGCTCCTGATGAGCCTGAAGGATGCTCAAATCCAGGAGAGATGACACAACGTCATCGCGAGTCGCCAGCTGAGCACTACAACGGGCTGTGCGGATGGCGCGACGCGTCGGAAGTCTCGGAGAGGAAGCACTAGGTGCGGCGGTCTGCTGTGGGGCAGACGGTACCTTGACAGACGACGGGGCAGAGGGAACTGCGTTTGTCGTATCCGGAGGATCCTCTGGTGAGGTAGCCAAAGGGGCGAACTGCGACTCGGTGGTCGGGAAGCCGGTTACATGCGAGGCCTCAGTGGTACACTGCACCGTGGCTAGCTGGCTGGGGTTGGCCGGGCGGGGCCGGGGGGGAACTGAGATCGGCGCTGACGAGAAATGTCAGCGTAGTACCGATCGAGGGTGGTGTGGTATAGACACCGTGCGGAGGTGTGTCCATCCTGGCAGCAACGAAGGCAGCCGCGTCTGGCCTCGAGGGCGGCACGCTCCTCGGGGGATAGAGCTCCGCGAGGAGGGACAAAACCATGCGGGAGGTCTATCTTAGGAACTGTGGGTGTGCGGGCGCCAGCCTGTGCAACCCGACTGCGTGCACGACCCATGGCAGACATGGCCATCTGCAGGCGCTCGGCCATTGGGACAGTGTCGTCATCCAAGTGGTACTGGATGACGTCCTGAAGCTCGATGTCCTCGGGGGTGTCCCCAATGGTAGGATCGAGCTCGGCTGAGGCGTTCTCTCCATACTCGAGAGAACTATAGTGCCGCGAGAATGGCGCTCCAGGTCGAGCCGGGCGACGAAAACGACCAGCAAACGAGGAGCGGCCTCGGGTGGTACCCCGAGACTGGGAGGTGGCGGCTGGCCGCGAAGAGGATGGGGCGACGGAGAAGCGACTGCACATCCTCTGGTACTGACGCGCAGCCTCATATACCTTCTCCGTGGAAGAGAATGATCGTCTCCATAGCTCTAGGTGGTAGTCAGTCGGCAGGCTGACAAGGATTTGGTCGGTGAGTGTGACCTCCGGTAAGAACGTCTCGTCACACCCGGATGTGACACTCCAGGTCGGCCGGTACAGAGGACCCGGACCATCTGGTCTGGGTGACGTGGTCTAAGGCGTTGGTGGCGTCATGACGAGCGCCAAAGCGGTCCTGAAGGAAGGCCACGAAGTCGGCCAAAGTGGGGACCTCACCCACTCGGAGGCACTGGGTATAATGATCCTCCCACGCAGTGGAAGGGCTACCTCGCAATTTGGTTGCGAGCACATCGCACCACAACTCCTGACGGGTGGTCGTCATAGAGAGTGTACGTGTTCCTATCTGCAACCAGCGAGAGACACGGGATGTGCCATCATACTCGGGAATGTCCGTGGTGCTCACAGGAGGATGTCCACTGTGCTGATGGCGGGGGGAGAGAGATCGAGGCGAGTGCACTGCGGCGACGTAAGTCGAGGCCGCTGCAGTGGCAAAGGTGGGGAAAGGTTGTGGGTGGCCGCTGGTGGATGGACCAGCAGACGAGGAGGCAATGGCCACGGGCAGCTGTCCCGGAATAGCCAGGTAGGAGGGAAGAGGCTGAGGAGCAGGACGAGGGAAACGAACCTGCATCATGGGGACCGAAGGGGTGGTAGAGGAAGAAGGGTGGGCAGCCTGTGATGGGTGAGGCTGTCTCATAGCGAGAATCTCCGCCTGAGCCTGCGCAATGGTGGCCTGTAAAGTGGCCACTCGCTGGGTGCGCGGGGTCGGAGGTGGAGGGGGCGGAGCGGGTCTCCCAGTAGGAGGAGGAATCCCAGCCTGGGCGGTACCCTGTTGTGGGGGTGGGGGGATGAAGGCAGGAAGAAGAGGGCGGAGCCGTATTGCCGTGACCGGTGCAGGAAGCTAGGAAGCAACACCGGGGTAGGTCGATGAAATTGCGCGGCTAGATGGCGGTACCTAGACCGCAGCACCTACGGCAGTAGTAGAAACGGTAGGGGCGGCCGTGGCCGGAAGAACTGCCGCAACGGGCGGGGTGGTCTGAGCGGCAGCAGCACTCGCCACCGCTGAGGGGGAGTGCTGGGCCTGGCCCGCAGAGGAGGGGGAACCATGGTGACTCCGTCTCCGGAGTCCTGGGGAGCCGGAATTGGAGCCGGTAGGGGATGGGGTGGGGGAGCGGTGGGGAGAGCAATGAGGGGAGCCCTTGAGGCGGTTGACGTCGAGGGCAAGCGCATTGATTTGTGCTTGCAACGGTCCAAGCGTACTGAGTGCTGCTGGATTGCTACAAGGGCGGCATGAAGGTTCATGGTGTCCACATGGGCCTGACCAGGAGCCGCTGACTGCGCGGTGACCTGGGATGTGGACTGCGCCGCGACGATCTCCTCAGGTGTAGCGCTCTCCGTGGGCGGTGGGGGGAGAGAAGTAGACATGGTGGGAGGTGGGGGGAGATATGGGTTGTGGTATGGGGACAGAGGACCACCGGTGAGAGGGAGGGGACTGCGAGAGCAGAGTGGGTAGTCGTGGGTCGGCTCGCCCCGTGACCAGCGGGTCGCGCGTGAGATGGTGGCGTGAATCCGGTCGAGGGGGGAGGAGCCGTTCGGGTCCAGGGTACCCGACGGGAGGAGGTAGAGAGTAGGGAGTTTAGGGAAACCCTAAACCCTAGAAAACCCCTAAGGAAACCCTAACCGGAGTTTAGGTGGTTAGGGGAAGGTGGCGGCAACCTAATCAAGAAAAGAAAATAATAACTATGGAGGGGAGGGAGAATAGAGTAAATAGTGGATTTTCAAGATAAAAATAAAATAAAAGAATAAATAGAAATAAATAAATAAATAAAATGTAAAGAGTAAGGAGAGAGAGAATATTTATTTTTTTGGAATTTTCGGCAGCATTTTCCCACCCCGCATGGGGTCAAAAATATGCCAAAAGGAAGGAAAGTGCAAGAGGGACACACTAACTTTCAAAATGCCGCAAATTAAAATTTTCAAAAAAAATAAAGAGTAAATAAATAAATAAATAAGGAGGTGGAAGAGAGTGAAGAGAAGCTAAGTTTTGAAAAATTTTAAAAATTTCGACAACATTTCGTTACCCCCATGGGGTCGAAGTGTGCCGTCAAGAAAAAATTAAGTAGAATGGAAAATTTTGGTCAGTGCTTCGCTACCCCCAAGGGGTCAAAATGTGCGCCGACAACAAAGAAGGACTAAGTCCTAGCAAGATATAGAGGTGTTGCAGAAAATTTCGAATTTTCAGAATAAAAAAATAAATAAATAAATAAATAAATAAGAAAATAAGAAAAGAAGTAGGGAATAAGATGATTCAAAATTTTGGAGGAAAAGAGAAATTTTACATAAAAGAGAAAGAGAAAAGAAGAAAAACAGAAAAATTTGGAATTGGGTGTGGGGGGGATGGAAAAGTGATGAAGAGAGAGAGAAACAAGTGAGAAGAGAAAGAAAAAGGTAAGGTGGGGGATGGGGGAGATGATGGGGTTGTAGTTGGGGGAGGGAAGGAGGAGAAGAGGGTGGTGAAATGAGAGAGAATTAGCGAGAGATGGTGAGTGGGGAGGAGAGGAGAGAAAAAGGTTATGGAAGATGGGTGGAGAGGGAGGTAGGGGTAAAGAGTAGTGGTAGGGGGGGGAAAAGATGATTAGGTGATGAGGGGGGAAGAGAAAGGGGTTAGGGGTTATTAGGTCAGTGGTAGAAGGTGATACCAGGCTCTTGGGTGGCCAAGAGCAGGGTTGTACCAAGATCCACAGGATCTTGGCCTTCAAAGTGCTGGTGGCCTGATGCCACAACAAAACAAAATGAGATGATGATGATCTAGGGTTGGCTGAGATCTTGATCAGCCACCCTAGTGCCACAGTCACACAGCCCCCTAGCCAGGGGGGAGTCTTGAGCAGTTGCCACAGTGTTGCTGCAACAGTGAGTAAAAGTAAATATATATATATATATATATATATATATATATATATATATATGTCTGTGGCACAACCCCCTGGCCAGGGGGGTCTTCAACAGGTGTCCACGTGGCAGTGCAGATTGCCACATCTGCAGGCGCCAACACGC
>BFEA01000061.1:3246764-3258627 GCA_003427395.1 Chara braunii
AGAGAGAGAGAGAGAGAGAGAGAGAGAGAGAGAGAAGACACTTCAGCAGCTTGATCATGCATATAACTAAAAAACCGATCCGCGACTCAGGTTTAGTGAGCCAGCGCGACGTTAATCCCAAGCGCCTTGTTTCTCGAGGCCGCCTCATGGTTCGACTGCTGATGTCGGACAGCATAAGGCAGATGGCATGCGCCGTGCACTCAAAGCTACAAATCTAAACACTCTTGCATTCTCAGACGAAATCCCGACGACAATCGTCTAATCAATGCCAAAGAGACGCGCATTTCCATACATTCATTCACCGTGGAAGATGCAAAAAATGAGCCATGCACAGGAAAAGATGGACTGCTTGCACAGTACACACGCATCCACCGTTCACAAGACAAGAAGACGGGGTCCTTGCGCGGGAGGATTACCCAGAAAACTAATGGAAGAGTTCCGGAAGAAGTTCTTTCACGCAAGGAAAGCATACAGATTCATGCTCATCCAGAGGAGGGAAAGAGAGAGAAGGAGAGAAGCATCTAGACACATCATTATTCAAAGATAGAGGAGAAGGGGAAGGTGAGGGGGAGGGGAGGGTCGAGATAGGAGATGACGCAATCCAAAAGAAGGAAGTTCAGCGTTGTAAGAGAGAGAAAGATCCGCAACAAGAAAGGCGCATTCGCCGTTAATTCCAATATGGCCCCGGCCCAATAACTCACTCAACTCCAATCATCGATCCTCATTCCCGCACCAACGATCCCGGCCGCCGCGTGCTAACTCCCACCACTACGATCGTCACCCCGCTGTCGTAGACTCGACACGGTTAGCCCAGATCCCACAGTCCGTCGTGGCGATCCAGCGCGCAACTGGCCAGCCTATCGTCAACCCGACAGGACTTTCCGACTCGCACCAAACACTCTGCCTAGCCACTGCTTCCCAGAAGCTGGCTTGAGAGTCGAGAACGGAAGAGAGCTTTGCGGACGTGCTTGCGGGTTTTATAGTTGCGACAGATGGGATAGAAGAGGGAAAAAGCGACGGGGAAGCTGAGGTGTAAGAGGAGAAGCAGGAGGAGAAGACTTTGAGAAGAGTGCTCTGTGAACGCCATGTTGATCCCTCGGAACTCAAGGTTCAACCAATCAGATTCGCCGCACAATAGGAAGATCCTATTGATCCACACACCTGATTGGCGAGCGGGAGTTATCGACGGATCGATCGGGCGTCGTGCGTTGGACTCACAGGGTGAGAAGAGAAAAGGCGCGAGAAGTAGCGCAAGACGGGTCGAAGATTGAGATGATCAAGAAAGGGAAATGGGCGCGCAAAGAACAGAGCATGAGGAAGAAAGAAAACAGTTACGGGGAGAGAGAAAGAGGAGGGAGGAGGGGAAAGGAGCACTGGAGGGAGCAATGTGGGGGACAAAGAGGAGGAAGTTTTGCACAAGCGGCACCGTCAACAAAAAGAGAGAAAAAGGCACAGCAACGGTTACAACGTGCTTCTATCCTAATTCAAGATTGAAATCACCATATCCGCTCGCGAAAAGGTGATGCGGGAAAAGAAAATCCTACGCCTATTCGTATTCGTACAAAATTCCGAGAGTTTTCCCCGATGCGACCAAGAACATTCACACCTACGGAAAGGACACGTCAAAGTTCCGCTTATCCCGGAATTCCCAACTGCCGATCCCAATTCCCAGTGCGCTCACTAAAGCGCACGTAATTTCCTATGTATTGTAGAAAGGAAAAGCAGAACCCGAGAGTCGAAAAAGCTATCCGAAAGATGGGAGCCAAAAACGCGGTACCCGAAGTCAAAAAAACGAAACGGGGTTTTTATGGGGTTGGTATGATACAAGCAAAAAGGGGTACGAAAGATAGCACGGGTTCGGGAAGTGGTTCGTCACATATGTGACACGCAGGGGGTTCCGAAATTATGCGATCTCCTGATTGCATGTCATGGCGGAACAGAATGATGCATGAGGAACCAAGCGTATCAACAAACGATCCAGCCAGAGTCCATGTTGACGTAAACTTCAATTGCAATTGTCTGTTGTTGGAATCCTCGATGGTCGTCCAGGTGACGCCATCATCGTCCACTAGTTCTCCGTGTGCTCTGCACCCCTGCTGGTTGCTACCCGTCGAATCAAAGCGTGAGTTGACGTCCTCGTCGATGGCGTGATCTTTGTGAAGCTTACTGATTCGTGCCGTTTTCCCCTGCTGATTGGATGAAGAGAGGAGGGAGAGAAGGGGGGGGGGGGGAGGGGGGGTAGTG
Organism: Chara braunii; assembly: GCA_003427395.1. NCBI lineage: Eukaryota > Viridiplantae > Streptophyta > Charophyceae > Charales > Characeae > Chara > Chara braunii. Next base: position 3,249,009 of record BFEA01000061.1, read on the forward strand.
ATGTGATCGGGATCTACCTCCTAGTTGGAATGGGCCAATAGAGGCGGTACATGGAGGGGATTTCACGGGGTCGACGGGGAGGAAGTGGGGGTAGGAAGCAATTCATTCCTTCCATCGTCACCGGAGGCTCCTCATATCGGATGATCCGGTGGAAGTGGGGGAAGTGATCACCGCTGCGAGGGAGGGAAGCAAGGTAGTCGTGATAGAAGGAGGAGAGGGTGCGGAAAAGCGCCGCTCAAAAGAACTCGTAGTGGCGGCAGGCGGGGATTGTCCCCGTGGCAACGCAGTCAACCTCTACCACGTTGCATCGCTCCCATGCAGCGCTGAACAGCAGGAGATGCCAGCAGAACGTGGGGGCAGCGGATTGAAGGGAGGCGTGGGGGTGGACGGTGGCGAGTAGGCGGGTACAGTAGAAGTCGCGGAAGAGATGGGGAAGGAAGGGATGGGAAGGGAAGGTGACGGGGGTACGGATCTGCTCGAGGGTGAGGAAATCAAGGGGTCAGCGGGACAGCGTCCGAGGACGAAGGCCTACCGCCCGCATTGGGACGTGGGCGAACTGGGGGACGGGTGGGGCTGGAGGAGGACGAGGATCGGTTCCGTCTCTGTCGCGCGGTACTTGAGGTGGCGGCTGCAGGGTCGCCATCTTCGGCCTTTGGCGGCTCCGGGTCCCTGGTCGGGTCGTTGCCGATGCGCAGGCTGGCTCCGCTGGCGAACTCCAGCTGTCGCTTTCCGGTGGAAATTTCTTCGCGCCTTCGCGTCGCCTCCGGATCTTCCGCCTCTGTTCCCTTGTGCGCCGCTTCCTCCGGCAAAGCTTCCCACTCCGACTCGCTTCCTTCTTCTCCTTCCTCTTCTTGTTCTTCACTCGTCTCGCCCTCGCTATACTCGTTATAGCTTCCCTCCTCCGATGTTTCCTCGTCCTCGTCTTCTTCGTCGTCGTCGATCACCACTTCCTCCGCCCTTGGATAAAAGGCGTGAGGGATGATATTGTACGGCTTGAGATACTCCTGCCGCGATGGTAGCGTATCCTCGTCCCTGGGTTCCTCCAAGCACGCAGTCCACTGAAGGTACAGATCCAATGATTGCTCGAAAATGTACGGAGCAGGACTAACGTCACTCTGTGAATAGATGTCGGGCGAGAGATCGTCCGCCAATTGCACGATCGGTGCGATGAGCTCCTGCGCAATCAGCTGGCGGCGCCCCGGCTGTACCGATCCAAAGAGAAAGCCAAGAAGATCACCCTCCACGTTAGTCCTCCAAGCTTGGATGATTAGCAGCTCCGGATTTTTGATCCACGCAGGATGCTCCCTGGTCTGTGTCCACGTCACTTGTGCTTTGGCCAAGCAGAAAGACAGCTCCTCAAAAATTTTGCGCCACAACCGCCAATTTCCAGGATTGATAAGAGGGACTGAAAGAGGCTCGAACGAGAAGGAAAGAGAAGGATGAAGATCGAATTGCCAGAAGGTGGGGAAGAGAGAGGGGAGACCAAAGATAGAGAGAGGAGCGAGAAGATCGGCGTGGTTCATTGGGGATGTGGGAAGGGGACGAGGGTTGGGATCGCAACTGGCCGCTCGCGCGGTGATCGGCGAATATCGCCAAGATCCGGTGCGAAGATCAGGATGAGGTTATACCCCTGTCGGGCGACGTGCTGCCACACGTTGGACACTTGCTCCATCCACTCGCGCAGCGAGGTCAAGATCGCAGTATGCCACAGTGGATTGATCGAGCTGATGTCGCCGCTGAACGCCGCAACCGTGGTGACGTGGCTCCTTCTCGGACCCGCCCGCCGATGAACTGCAGTTACCTCTGCGAATACTACTGCGTGAGTACTTCCTTCGATTCGAAACGCGGCGGCGGCACAGATACCTTCGTCGCAGAAGAATCGCATCAAACGCCGAAGATCCGTATTGAGACGAGGGTGACAAACTTGCCGAATCTCTGAGATGTGGCCACGTGGCTGCAACAGTTGTGCGTCAAGAACCCGCTCCGTGATGAAACTCATGGCGAGGTGGGGGAGGATGTCGAAGGACAAGAGGGAGAGAGTGGAAAGAGGGTTAGACCGTCGTCGTTCTCCTCGCTTTCCGAGGAAGAAGAGGGAGGAAGATCGGAAGGAGGAAGGAGACGGAGGTAGGAGGTATGCCGAACGATGGGGATAGAGCTATGGCTGGTGCTAGCCTCGGGCGCGATGCGCACCGTGTTGGCACCGTTAGGACCGAGCTCGACAACGCGAAAACAACCAGAGAACTTGGGAGCGAGTTTACGGTCGCGTGCACATTTACGTACATTCACTAGGTCCCCTAATTTATATTGATGTTGAGGCCCAACATTTCCGTTCCGAGCCTCGTGACTACAGACTTGTCTACCGTGGGCCAGTTCGGTCATCCTTTGCCTTTTTTGGGCTAGCTTCGGGACGGCCCGTTCCATTAATTCGGTATACCTTTTGGTCTTGGCCTTGAGGGCTGCACGCGTGTCTCTGCCCCCCGCTTCGGCAATTTTCGAGCTACACCGGTAGTCGACACAGGGGAGGCTATTAGTTCGAAGCTGGAAAGGGGTAAACCCCGTGGACTCGTGGGGGGTGGCCCGGTGGATCCCGACGATCTGATATACGTTATCGGGCCACGGACGCGTGTCATGTGCCACTAAGTTCCTGCGAAGGGCGGTTTTAATCATACGGTTGGCATTTTCGGCCAACCCGTTCGACTGGGACACGTGGGGTGCCGTATGTCGGAGCGTGACGCCCCTTCGCGCAAGCAATTCTTCTACCTCACCCTTGAATTCAGACCCATTGTCGGTCAGAATTTCTTCCGTATCTAGATAGGTATAGTGGAACCGTTCAATGTACGTGGCTATTTCTGCAGCCTTTCGGGTCTTACAGGGATAGACCTCGATGTATTTGGAAAAATGGTCTATTAATACTAACAGGATAGAACATTCACAACGGTTTGGGTCAGGTGGCACGTCGATATCTGTCGTGTTCATACTGACTCATTGGAAAGGACGCTCTACTTCCGTTGGTATGATCGTGTTTGGTCCTCGTATAGGGGCGCGATCAGCGGCACATACCAGACAGTTAGTGACAATGTATTTGACATCATCTCGTATATTGGACCAGAACCATTGGTTCTGATCTACAGTTGCCTCCGTGACACGTATCGCGAAATGAGCGGCCTGTTCTTCGTGAGCCGATCGGATCCAATCATATCTCTGGAATGGATGGGGAACCGTCAACCACGAGCCCGATCCGTCAGTTTTACGCTTTTCCAAATGACCGTTGACCCATCGATAGTCCCGAGATCTCTCGGTCGCCCTACGTCTGTCGTGTTTGGTGAGGTGGCCCAATGATAATCCCGCTAATTTCGCCAATAAAATTTTATCCGTCCAAACCTTTGCTCGTCGGTATTTTTCATCGTATTCGGGGCCGTCCGTACGGGCGGCCTCGAATCGAACCTCCGTGGGGAGTTTGTTCGTTCTACACAGGGGGCACCTCCATTCCTTACTATTCGTCCGATATCGAACGCAGGCCCCGTGCGCACGATTGACACACGTGGCACATTCTACCCAGTCGACAAACCCGGTTTCGAAAGGATGACAGTCGACCCCATAAACCCGTGCAATGCACGTGCAAAAATAACATAATTTATCGGGGAGGGTGGCAAAGAAAGTTGAGGACGTGAGAGGGGCAGAATTAGTAGGAGATGAAGGGATTGCGGAGGCAAGTGGGGTAGTCATGATGACAGAGGAGGAAGGGATGCAGAGAGAGTAGAACAGACCAATTAGTCTTCGTGTCACTCACTGCTTCGATAAGATCTCCACTTGGCCGTACCGAGGTCCAATCTCCTGTTCAGGTTCGTTCCACGAAATCACCTCCTCACTCTTCGGAACTTTCTCAAGCGGGTGCAGTCGTGTTAGTCCGTCCGCATTCCCGTGCCTCTCGTGCTTTCGATGACGAATGTCAAAGTCCATGCTCTGCAGCACCGTTACCCATCGCCCGATCATGCCAGAGTAATCCTTCGATTTCTTCAGAGCCAACAAGGGTTCATTATTAGTTACCAAGGTGAACTTTCGCTCGTACAGCGCGAAAGTGGCTGATTCCCCAGAGAGTCGCGTAGCACTCCCCCGTTGGAGCGGCATAGTTGCGCTTGTTGGACGCATACTCCACCACACTCTCGAGTCCGCTTGGTCCCACCTGGGCTAGGATCGCCGAAATTGCCTCTGGCTGCCAGTCAGTGATGAGAACAAAAGGCTTTTCGGGAACCGGTCTTATAAGGACCGGAGACGAAATGAGAGCGGCCTTGAGTTTGGAAAACACTTGATCGCATTCTGGTGTCCAGATCAACGGCCGATCTTTGCGCAGCAGATTCGTGAGGGGTCCCGCAATCSCTGCGAAGCCCTTGATAAATCTTCGGTAGTACGAGGCCAGACCCAGAAAGGCACGAACTTGCGTGATAGTTGTAGGCACCGGCGCATCCCTGATAACTGCCACCTTCTGTAGCTCCGGCTGGAGTCTCTTGTCTGTCACCACGTGCCCTAGGAAGGAAATGGTGGTGAGAAAAAACTGACACTTCTCAAGCGTCACCTTGAAGCCCGCATCTCGTAACGCGTGCAGTGCCCATTCGATGTGCTGCACATGTCCCTCGTAGGAACTCGAATACACCAAGATATCATACATGTACACAATCACGAAGTAATTGATGATGCTCTGTGCCAAACGAGTCTTTCTCACGAAATTTTGAAAAGCCATGTTCATGGTCCGCTGAAAGGTCGCGGGGGCGTTGCAGATACCCATTGGACATCAAATTCACTGCCACGTGCCCTCGAAAAGTACAAACGTTGTTTTCGAACGATCTTCTTCTCCAACAAGAAGATGATGGAACCCATGGCGAACATCAAACTTGCTGAAAAATCGAGCACTCCCAATCGCATCCAACAGCTCATCAATCCGGGGGAGGGGGTACACATCTTTGATCGTGATATCATTCAGCTTTCGATAATTAATGCAAATGCGAATCCCTCCGGCCTTTTTAGGCACGATTACTAGGGGAAAGGACCAGGGACCTATGGCGGGTTCGACCCATCCATTAGCTTCAAATTCTTTAATTCGTTGAAAAGCGGCCGCTCTTTGAGCGGGCGAGTATCGGTAAGGAACGCAGCTAATGGGTGGATGGTCTCCCATGAGAATAGCAGGCTCGATCACATTAGTTAAGCCGATGTCATTATCGTGAACGCTCAATACTTTTGCGTAACCATTTAACACACAGATTAACGACTTTCGAAGTTCCGCGGGAACGTGACTCGGTAGGGTAATTGTTGATTCCCCAAAAATCTTAAGGGGCTTATCGACCCAATCGACCGACCGTTCCCGTCAATCATAGACACTAGAGAAAACGGAACTACTGGTGCGAACAGAGAAGACAGTTGCTATCATATGGGACTCAGCGGGGCTAATCATCTCCGTTTCTTTAGTTTCAGCATGAGTCTCTGAACCAACCGAGGTCGGTTCCACAGTTAGCCCTGTTAGATCCGTCATTTCCTGCATCAGATAAGGTACATCACTTACCGGTGCTTCCGCCTCTTGTTTAATCAAAGCGATGCTGACTCCTGTCGTTAGTAACATTCTGGGCGGAAAAACAGAAACATCCAAATATTGTCCCATTTGCTGATAACGCGTTCGTAAGGAGAGAGCTCCTTCGTACAAGGTGCAAGGGGGTTCCGAATCATCGACCAGGTCAAATACTTGTAATATAGGTTCCCCAAGCAGGACCGAAGGACTAACTTGAGTTATCGGAGGCGCAAGCGCGCTGTCTCCTGAATCCATGTGGAAGCTTCGAGCAGGGTCGGGGCACACTTGGAATTCTTCGGGAATTTCGTGTTCGAAAAGTTTAACCAGGTGCTTTCATTCATCTTCGCTAGGCAACTCTTCTTCGTATTCCTGTTCCTTGATTCCACTATCAATATCCGAGGAAGAACACTCCTCGGGATTAATGTATCTAACCATCCCTATTTGGGCCGAGTCAGGGGTTCGTTTTATCGTTCGGGTGGAAAGGAACAGTTTGAGGCTTTTCCCCAGTTTGAATGAGCACCAGTTGTTTCGAATCGAAATGCAATCGTGCGCCCACCGCCATCGCCCAAGGCAATCCTATTAGTACAGAATAGGAGCGCACATCTATCACGAGCGCGTTGACTAGGACGTGTACTCGTCCAACCTTTACAGCCACGTTTTCAATAATGCCTACGATATTCATTGCTTCCTCATCGGTGGAGACATAATTGTCTTTGCCAGATTGAGGAAAAATGGATCCGAGTCGTCCCGTCTTTCTGACAGTGTCTAATGATATGGCTACTGCGGAAGACCCTGCGTCGATAAGGGCGTTAAACGGCTTGCCCCAAATCTCGCAATCACACTCCCCGCTTTTCCATAGCACCGGCCGAGCTCGTACGAAGTGATTTTTCTCAACTAAAGAGATCGCTGCTATTCGTGCGGCCTCAGGTTCGTAGGCTTCGGGTTCGAGTTGTGCAACTTCCTCGTTTCCTTCCTTCTTCTTTAACATTCGTTGTATGCGCTGATAGGTGAAGCGCTTTTGATTTTTCTGGCAATGTTAAAAAAACTTATCATTCGCCGCTTCAGATATGGTGAGCAGATGTCCCACCGGGATCGCAACACGAATATCCAGTTATTTGAGTGCTCGTAGCACATCAATCTCTCCTGTTCGGAACTGGGGACCAGGATTGGATTCGCGATCGACCCATTTGAGATCATCAGGGGCCGATCAGATCGCTCCGACCATGCCTGCAAGATGAAGATATTCGAGTGAATCGACCACGTCCGCAGCGTCAGAGGGAGAAGCTCCTGATGTCGTTGTCATTGTCGTCGAGGGGGAAAGCTGCTCTGGGGCATATGCCACGAGCTCTCCTCCCTGGGCTGTATCCATCAAAGCGGCCACTCGTCCTTGATTCAAGGCCACGGGGGCCGCCACAGGTGGGGGCTGACTACGTTTTGGTTGCGGGCAGTCTCGGGCGAAATGCCCGGGCTGTTTGCAGTTAAAACACTCGATCTTTCTTGGTGGATTGGTTAGGTGAGGGAACTGAGGCGCGTACCCTAGCGCAGGCGGGGCAGGTAAGAACGGAAATGATGCGGGGGCCGGCCGAGCAGAGGCTGGGTTAGGCTTGATTAGCCTACTCATTATATGTTTTATCAGTTCCATGTGAGCGGCCTGCATTTGGATCAAGTTGCTCATCCATTCGGGCTGCTTGGTAGTGGCCGTATGGATCATCTAGGCAAGGTGTAAGTTGGTTATGGCCGGCGATGGGGGTTCGGGTGAGATTCCACTTTTAACTGCCGCAATTGATTGATTCACCGGAGGAAAGGAGGAAGAAGCAAGTGGGATATCGGAAACGATCCCGCCGGGAAGGTCATGGTCGGGGCGGGGGTAAAATCGTTCGACTGCCTGCAACCACGACCGCCTTTTAGCCGTTACGTCCCGTATGGTATCTGTAATATCTTCATCTCCCTGACTGATATATTTTTTTGTATCAGCCAAGTCCAGTTCCAGTGCTTTATCAATTATAGTTGATAACTGGTGTGTTTTCGGCGGGACCTTTTTCTGCAATTTCCCTTTCAATGTCGGACTTCGTAGGTGATCGATGAACAAATCTCGAGCAGATTTCTCGTCTCGCCCGGATTTGTCCAACGTGGTTTGAAATCGATCCACAAAATCGGGCAACAATTCCCCTGGTCCTTGGGGCCGATTTTTTAGCACGTACCAGGCGACATCTTCACTGACCGTATCGAATCAAGCTAAGAAGGTTTGTTTGAAAGTATTCCAATCTACCCACGTATGTTTTCTAAACCAGTCACGCGACGTATTCCGGAGTAGCAATGTTAGAACGCGGGGAAGATCGGCAGTGCTGTAGTTTTGAGCTTCGACAGCTTCCAGCCAAGCCTCGGGATGGGTATGGTTAGGGAAGAAAAGGAAGGGGGCAAGGATGCTAACAATCACTCTAGTACCGTCCACCATTGGTACTGGCGGTGTAGCCGCACCAGATTGAGACCTGGTGACTGGGGGATCTCGACGAGCCACTTGAGGGTCTCTCCTACCTCTCGCCAATTCGACTTACTATCATCAGAACCGACACGTGTCGTCTTCGACACCAACCTCACTCCCTGTGTTGTCTTTCGTTCGGAGTGGAGATGATCACGAAGTCATAAGCCTTAGGGGGAAACGAAAAAGCAAATGTTGGCAAATCTGATAGGCCTGAGGAAAGTTGCCGGTTTTAGACTTGAGGGCCTCGCCACACCACTATTGAAATTTAAACGGACTTTCAAGAGTTCGCGCATGACCATACAGCCTCCAGAAAGCACTGGGTTGAAAAGACCTTCAAACAGCCCTTTCTGACCCCTCTTGAAGGGCTTTTTAACCCTCTTAATTTTGGGCGTTTCAACTTAAGAGGCGTCAGAACAGGCTTTTCAAGCGTCCCAAAATTAATCCCTTGAAACGCCCATTATTAATCCCTTGAAACGCCTGCAAGACTCAAACCACCCTCTATTTTTTTTTTATTCTTTTTTAAGTAAGGGTGCTCGGTTGAGCACTCACAGCACCCTTCGTTTTCTTTTTCCTTTTGGGGGGCCCGGGCGTAAGTACTTTCACGTCACACCCCATGTTCAGAATCAGCTGCTGTAGCGAATGCAGTTTTTAGCAGTTCCCGAAAACTCGCAAAAAAGGCGGGCAACGCTCTGAAAGAAACTGCATTCACTACAGCGGGTGATGATGGCTGGCATAATTTCAAATCAGCGGTAGACTTGGCAATGCACATTTTCAAACTCATGGCATGAGTACAGAGTGCCCCTTTGTCTTTTCTTGTGCTGGTTTGAAACTGTTCCACAGTTTCCACTTTTTTCTTTCTTTCTTTCAAAAAGTCCATGGTGTTGTAGAGCCTCAGGCCAGTCACTGAGTGCACAGTGATCAGCTGGAGCAGTGGGCCGTGAGTGTCCTGGAATATGAGACCGCCTCCCATCCCATCCTAACGTCAATCACTCCTAGCGCACCCCTTATCCCACTATCCTCCCTCAGTGTGACCAGCACTCAGGACCATTACCCTACCAATGGGCAGGCAACTTGGACTGAACAGCAGTGATAGGCACCTGGGCTGAGGGCTGATAGGTTGCCCAGCGGCGCCCTGGTGGAAGCGGAAGCGGAAGCGGACGAGCCTTGTCGAGCGGGAAGTTTGGACGCCAGGCCAAGACAATCTACTACAGGCCCAAAGAGACTCTGACCCTAGGTTCAGACAGGGTAGCACCCACTGAAGCAGTCTTACCGTCCTTCCCCTCGCTTACCCAAGGTCAGGCGGAACTCGGACTGGCCTGAGCGACTTTCACAATCTACCTACCACTCACTACTCCTAAGTTTATGCAGGGGACCCCTGCAAACATAGCTACTAGCCTACTACCTCTCACAATTAAGGGGATGCCTCTGCCGGCACTATGAAGTATACTGCTTAATATGAGCAATTTCCGTTATAAGTAACATACGCCTCGCAAGTCAAGCCACTCTGGTCAAGCCCTCTCTCTCTCTCTCTCTCTCTCTCTCTCTCTCTCTCTCTCTCTCTCTCTCTCTCTCTCTCTCTC
>BFEA01000061.1:3292507-3311260 GCA_003427395.1 Chara braunii
AAAACAAAAAAACAAAAACAAAGAAAGAAAGAAATGGCCGCGGTGCGGCATGTGACAAAAAAAAAAAAAGACTGAACTGCTAGAAAAAACCAGCCTGAGTTTCAAACTGCTAAAACGCAGTTTCAAATGCAAGTGAAACTCGGGCCCTGACTAAACTGCTAAAGCGCAGTTTCATATACAATTACAAACTGTAACCCTGACTGCGCCGTAGTTTTCTCAAAAAAAAAAAAAAAAAAGAACCCAACCTCTTCTCACCTTGATTATTGCCCCTCCATGTCCACATCAATAACTCGACGCAACTAGTCTGATATATCGGAACTGCAATTTTTTTATTTTTTTTTGAGGAAAATTTCTGTTATATATATCAAGAGAACACAGAGGGCCGGGAAAACCCTCACAAACAACCCGGTGTAAAATCTGGGGCCATTACCCAGTTTAGGCTTCTGAGAACCGGGCCCAGTATCCCTTGACTTCAGATCCCTCAAAAACAAAAAATTGGCCTAAAATGCCCCAAGTGGCTACTTTTACCTCTGACTACAACATGTCTGGCCCTAACCCATCTAGGGGGGTTGGCTAAAACACTCCCCAAACCCCAGGGGGGAGAGCAACCAAGAGCAAAAGCAAATTCTATCTTTATTGTCCAGCTTCAATAAGCTCTTGTTGTTTCCCCATGTCTCCAGTAGCCATCTCCTCGTTGATGCCCTGTTCGTCGATCTTTGTCTTCGCCTGGTCCAGTCACTGGATATTGTGATCCGAAGGTGGTGAGTGATCTTAGTTTTGATGGCTGCATCTGACGTAAATTCTCTTCTGAAGAGTTGATGGTTCCTGTCATCCCAGATTGTCTTCATAATGATCCCTCTGATTGATTGAGCAACGTACATTGTCAACCATTGACTCTCTTTTTCATTCTCAATGCGGTGTACTCCAGAAATAATCCATTCATCCGTCCATTCGAACTCACCCTTCGTGATTTGTACCCAGTGCTGTTGAAACCAGCTCCAAATTCTTCTAGAAGCCGGGCATGTAAGCCATAGGTGTCTGTCATTCTTCCATATCCAACCACACCGAACACATTTTTCTGACAGTAACATTCCTTTTTGTGCTAAGTTGACTGCAGAGGCTGTTGCTGAGAAGAGTTGAATCCAAAGGAGGCTCGCTAGTTTCTGAGAGGGGAGCCCTGTGAGCTGTTGAAATAGAGAATTGATTTGACACGTAGATAGCGCCAGCAAATCGTTTTTCTGTCTTCGCAGGATGAGGGAGTCGCAGGGAGGTTTCTTTGCCTTTCCATGTAAAAAGGAGGTGCCATTCCTTGAGGAATACTGACTCAAGTTGACCCTGTCCTTCTTAATTACCCATCCCAGGGTTCGGAAGTCCACTGCAGCTAGCTTCAGAGGTGTACGGCCTTGTGGTAACCTAACAGTCTGTATCAAAGTACCCCCCGCTGGAGCTTTCTTATAGGATATTACTGCAGCTACTTCCACTAGTCCTACCACAGAGTCCAATCTACAGTCAGCTACATAAACCAGTTCCTTGGAAAATTTGAAGGTGTCGGGCATTTCCCACTCTTTCCCAGCATATGCTTCCGGTCCCAAGTCAGTTGTAATCTGATATATTTGTCTCATAGGCTCATTGGCATTCCTCAGCCATACCCCTTCCGTTGGAATAAAAAATTCCATCAGTCGAATTTTCCAAGACCATGGACTAGCATTAATAAGGGACTGCAGTCTTTCCCCCACCAGCCTCAATCTACTGAGCTTCTCTCTCAACTCCTCCTCTGTTCGCCACGAGTTGGTATCCTCATTCCAGATATCCCGAATTCTAACAACTCCTCTTTCAATCCATGCTTTGCCAAAGCAGCCCGATGAGTCATGAGCAGAAAAAACTGCTCCCGAAGCATCACAGATTAAGGGGTTCTCAAACAGTATCTGAATGAGAATGGAGTCTCTAGTTAACGGGTGCGCTCTTTCCGAAGGAAAAAGTCTATGCCATGCAAAAAGAATGTTTCTCCAAAAGACGGATTTGAACCTTTTATTAATGTAAGATCTGATCATGAAACAGGCTAGTACGTCCTCATCCCTAGTCAGCGGCCATTCATCCTTCAATATGTATATGGCCAATAAGAGCCAGGGTGGTTTGTCCTCAGCCATTAATGCCTCAACTATCTATTTAGCTAAAAGTGCTCAATTTTGTCTTTACGGGTCAAGTAGCCCCAGGCCCCCTTCTGTTCTAGGAAACGTAACAGTCTCCCAAGCAATCTTGGAGATGTAGCCCTCTTGCTCTTCTGATTCTGGTTTCCATAATACTCTGGTGGTCGCTCTCCTGATCTGCTTATACGACTGTTCGCCTAGTAAGTGGACTGCCAGAGTATACCATAACACTGCAAATCCTGCTGAAGAGATCACTAGTGCCCTTCCCATAAGAGACAGGTGTCTTGTGTGCTTCCAACCTGAAAGCCTGTTGGTTACCTTTTCCACCAATACGCTGTCTTGAAAGGATGCGTTGTTGCTCAAAGAGACCTGTACTCCAAGAAAACGGTCAGATGCATCTGCAGGTACTGCCTTGAGGCCCCACTTAGCTTTCAGTCGGAATCCTTCCGGAAGGAAATATACGGACTTATTCCAATTTATAGAAGCCTCCGATAGTACGCAATAGGTATTTAAAACTTTTCTAAGTCCTCCTAAACTATATTTGGTGTTCTTACATGCAACAGTTAAGTCATCTGCAAGTGCACCTGCTTTCCACTGTTTTGCAGGGGAGATCTTGAGACCTTCAATTTGATCATTCCTCCTAATGTTATCGAGAAGGACTTCAAGTTGGAGGACGAATAAGAGTGGCGCAAGGGGACAACCTTGTCGTAATGACCGGGTTAGGGAAAATCCTTAGAAATTTTCCCATTGACCATAACAGAAGCGGTTGCTGAAGAGTACATTGTCGCTACCCACTTATTAAAATTAACACCAAATCCCATCTGTTTTAAGGTTGTCGTTACGAAGGCCCAACCCACTCAGTCATAAGCTTTTTCCATATTCGACAGAAGAATAGCAACATCCCTACGCTCTGTCCCTAATATCTCCAGAGTTTGGATCGTGGTTGCAATATTGTCCATTATGGATCTGTGTTTAACAAAGGCCCCTTGTTCTTTACCAACCAAGTTTGGTAAATATTTTGCCAGTCTAATTGCAAGTGTCTTGGCGAATAATTTATAGGACACATTTAAAAGGGATATAGGTCTCCAATTCCTGACATCAGTCTTATCGCCTTTCTTATAGATTAGTGAGATTACCCCTTTCATCATCCCCTGCGTCACACTCCCTCCATTAAGAACATTACTATAAATTTTTAGGAGCATAGGACTAATATCTGGCCAAACTGCCAAGTACAATTTTATTGGTGATCCATCCTCCCCCGGGGTTTTTCCTTTGGCCATGTGTTTGGCTGCCTGATATAGCTCTTCTTGATCTACGATTCTGTCAAGATCCAGCCGAGCAGCAGTTGATAACCTCACCTGTGTTTTAGTCCAGAAATATGATTGGTCCCTCAAATCAGTGTCCATTGTATCGAAGATCCTTGTTGTTAAAATATCTTCAAAATACAATCGTGCAAATTCACACATTTTGCCCAAGTCATTGGAGACTATAATACTTGTTAAGAAGGGGTGACTTAATTCTTTCATTGGTGTTTTGGCAGTTTGCAGCAGGAGTCTACGAAAGGTATCCATGGTCATTCGATCACCAGTACTAATGTTCTTCTGTTCCAACCATATTTTCCACTGCTCTTGCCTTTTAATGTCCATTATCTCCAATTGCGCAAGGCATCTTTTGCGTTTAGCCGTCCAATACTTATCTGAGATGGGGTGTTTACCCCTCACGTTATTCGGAACAGATTATTGCCCCTCTTATTAGAAGAAGGCTGGATTATTTTCTGGTTTCCAGAGAAATAACAGCCAATGTGCAAACGGTGGGAGAACAAGGTGTCTCCCTGTCTGATCACAAACCAGTGAGAATGGAGATCCAATTGGGCGAGTTGAGCTTAAGAGGACCTGGCTGCTTCAGAGTCCAGACTGAACACCCTGCTGCTAGAAGATCCGGGGATCAAGAACTGGGTACAATCGTTCTGGCCAGATTGGGAAGCTGCAAAGGGAGAGTTCGAATCTCTGGCGTGGGCCTTCGGATTATCACTAGTAAAATGCAGTCCTTTTCGAAGATAACGGCATATTTAAGGAACAAAGAAGAGGCAAATTGAAGGAGGGCATTCAAGTTGGAGGAGGTAGAGGCGAGGGTAGCTACTCACCCGATCGCGGAGCTTGCTTGGGTGGAGGAGTGAATCGAATGCTTACGGAAGTGGGAAGATCTCCAAGCAAACCTTCCAAAGGTTACTCCCCCGAAGGAAAAAAAAGATTATTTCAGGGGATCGTGTGACAAAGGAAACCTTCCAAAAGTTACTCCCCCGAAGGAGAGCCATCCAGATGAAAGAGTTGTGTCACCCCCACCTGAATGGGCTCCCCCCAGCTACGGATAACCAGACACTGCCAGTATGCAGCGGCTTACTTCAAGGACATTATGACATCACGTTCCCGCTTTGAAGACCCAGACTCAGACCTGTCGACCTCCTGAGATCTCTGGAATTCCTTGGGAGTAGCTCTGTCTGAAGAGGCTAAGTTGGAACTGGACAAGTATCGGAAGAAGAGCTGACGAGGATCTTGAAAACAGTGGCGTCAGTTAAAGCGCAGGGAAACGGTGGTCTCCCAATGGAATTCTACAGGGTTTGCTGGGAGGTACTAGTCAGTTACCTAGCGAGTATGTTCGATGAAGTATTACAAGGAGCAAAGTTGGGGGAATCAATGACAAGGGGCATTATTACCTTGTTATACAAGAAGGGTGATTGCCCAACCTCACGCCTAGCACGACTTCCTGTTCAGAGTACTAGGATGAGGGCCTGGAAGTGCGAAAAAGGGGTGTGTCAAGGATTTTAGGAAAGTGGGGGTGGAGTCCCAGGTCATAACTTAGATCTCCTATGGCAAGTTTTAGGGGTAAAAGCGCAAGAGGGTATGTGCAGGAGCTGCAGGTCGTACTTGGCGCTTTAATTTTTATAAGGAGGAAGGTAGACCACCTCTCGTGGTTTGTGCTCAATAGGAAAACCGCAGATGTCGTGTAGCATAAGGCAGATGGCAGGTGCAGTGCATCCCGGACCAATGGTCCCGAAGTACTCTCCCACAATCACAACACCGACAGATCTAAACACTCTTGCATTCTTGAACAAAATCCCAACAACATTGCCCCTGCCAACGAACTCAATTTTCGTCAGCTTAAAAACCCAAAAATGAAAATCACCATCGCCTCTGGTTTCGCCTTCACGGTTGGTCGCGTGGTTCGACCAGTTGTCGGCGTCGCTCATAACAGGCTTCGAAATCCGACGGGGCGGGCCGTAAGCGGAGGCTGTGCAATCGCTGCTCAGCTTCGGTTCGAGTTCGTCGGATAGATCTCGAAGCTCGGCGAGTCAGATACTGTTGGCAATCATCGCACTGTGGGTTGGGCCAAGAGCGAGCTATGAAATTCCACGGTACCACTGTGAGTTGGTGATATGGAAGGAGGAGATGAAAGGGAGGGAAGCTGGTAGTAATAACGACGAAGCCCGGGGATATGTAGTATTGAGTATTGTCCGTATCTGGGTAGTCTGGGCCCCTAGTAGAGTCGCTGGTTATAGCCCACTGGAAATCCCCCGCGCACAGTCGGTCGTTCTTCGTCAAACAGGGGAATTCCGGGTTTCTCAAGTGTCCTCGTTGTCTAAGTTGTTCGCCTTCCCAGTATTCGCGATATTCCGGGTCCCTCAGGCTCTCGCAATGGGACACCCAAGAGGGAAATCCCACATCCATATCTGTTTACTATGCTCAGTCCCCCGCATCCTTATATGGGGTTAAGTCTGACTCACGTAGACGAGCGCGTACGTGGCGACTCGGCTTTCTCGAGATCGCGGTCATACGCGAGCGCACACGTGAGAGACGGCGGATTGGCTCAATGTACCGATCCCGTTGGCATACATGCAAATATCCAATTCATGCTACGTTGCGTGAGATCTGGTCATTACATGCGATACGTGCGACGAAAGGAGGGGAGGAGGGGAAATGGCAATCAACTTCTTGGTGATCGAAAGTTAACGATTAAACCCAAACATCCATAACGAGCGCTCTCAATCAGATCTGAGCGTATAGCTCACACAAGTGAATGGTAGACAGAGACGAAGCAGGCATCGCAAAACAAGATGGAAAATCCGAAAAGATCACTAATTAAAGGGAATTCACATTCATTCCATGCATACATACGGAATAAAAACGGCAAGGAAAATCCGAGAGGAGAGAGAAGTTCAAAAAGGCCGCGATAAAATCGGTCATATCAGAGTCCAAAATTATACAGATGAACAAAGGACAGAACCTCATCCCACGTCCACAAATACTCTCTCTCTCTCTCTCTCTCTCTCTCTCTCTCTCTCTCTCTCTCTCTCTCTCTCTCTCTCTCTCTCTCTCTCTCTCTCTCTCCAGCCCCGATACCGGCAGTCCGTCGCCGCGAATCAACGCAGAGTTGTCACCCCGCTTGGTTCGAGCATGCAAGCCAGGTTCGCCCGTGCGCCATAGTCCATTGTGGCCCAACACATCAACCCCGCATACCCGACACCAGCTCGTCGGATCGCCCAACTCTCGCACTCACTTACCTTTCAAACTTGCTCGTTAGCCGACCCTCACTGATCACGCTAAACTCGAAATTCTTAGAGAGACAACTAATCGTGCTTGCGAAATTTATAGCATGCATGCCTGCGCGAAAGGTATAGGATTAAGCCCAGGTGGGCAAGAGGAGAAGAGAGGAAGTGCCTACGTCTGCATGGCCAGACCGCGGCGTGGGGGTTGTAGCCGCACTCCACGCACCGGTCCGGTTATGCAGGCACTCAGGCCAATTAGAACGAAGCATCAAGCATGCAAGACAAAGAAGAAGAAGACGAGCGAATACGAGGAAATCAAGAAAGAAGAAAGATACAGTTACAATCGCGCTCGACAAAAGGGACAGTTACACAAGATTAAGGGCGCGATCTAGTCAGAGTCCAGTTCCCAGCACAGCAAGATGCGCGCAAGCGCGGCGCAACGAAATTCAGGCACCTAAATTCATAGTCTCAGTCATAATTGCAAAAGAAAATTCCAAATAGGCAAAAGAAAAACAATTCAGCAAGCCCGTGGGGGCTCGACATCAGTTGAAAATTCAAAAGCGATATTCCCCCGCGATGATCACGCCAAAATTCACAGTGCCCACAACAAAACAAGAAAAAAACTGTGGTACAATTATTTTTCGCGCTCTCCAAGGCGCGGCTACCCAACCGTTGACACGGGATTTTTTCGACATCGATCCGACAACTTCCAGCAGAAAACAAAAAGAAACGAGGGCATCCATGCAACTAGCCCGCCCGACCCATCTTCCCACAACTCATCCATTCGACCCGTCGTATTTCCCGAAGCAGCTTCTCGCAGAAAGTCGCGCGATTACAGAAAATAGTTCGTCACAAGGGCAGTCGCTGTGAAATTAGGAACTGACGCCCTATCTCTCTGCTTAACTTTTCCTATAAACTGCTCGCCAAGACATTGGCGAACAAATTAGGGAAGTTTTTGTCGGAACTAGTGGGGATGGACCAGAGAACTTTCGTAAGGGGAAACTTCATTTTTTAGAACTTGGCGACAACGATCGAGGCGCTGGAAGTAATAGAAGACCGGAATTCTAACGTTGCCGTATTGTTGCTGGACCTTGAGAAAACATACGGCCGGGTGAACTGGTCGTTCGGGCTCACTACACTTAGGACTATGAATTTTGGGGAGGGTTCTACAATGGAGTCAAAGCCATGTATTTTTTTGCAACAGCATCAGTTCAGGTAAATTGTCACCACTCAGAATCCTTCAACCTGACAAGGTCCCTGAGGCAGGGTTGTCCATTAGCCCCTTTGGTATTCGTACTGCAACTTGAAGTACCGTTGAATGATATCCGAAGACATCCTGCATTAGTGGGATTGACGCTGCGCACTGGAGCTGATTGCAGAGTCAAAGCCCTGACGGATGACCTTCTGGCTATGTTAGTGAATACTCCAGACTCTCTGACAGCCCTGAAGCAGTGTACGTTAAAGTACAGTGAGTTGTCTAAGGCAACAGTAAATTGGAACAAATCAATTTACTATCCATCGTTTGACTTCCAGTTATTTGTGAACTGGGGGATGAGACGGGTACCGAAAGGAGAGGCAAAACACTATCATCTTGGAGTCCAGTTGGCACTTGGGGATTGCACAGAGTCACAGTCAGTAATCCTTTAAGAAAAGGTAAAAGGTCGAATTCATAGTTGGGGTAAGACACCTTATCTATCGTTGATCG
This sequence comes from Chara braunii, assembly GCA_003427395.1. Lineage (NCBI taxonomy): Eukaryota > Viridiplantae > Streptophyta > Charophyceae > Charales > Characeae > Chara > Chara braunii. The sequence continues at coordinate 3,300,903 of BFEA01000061.1, forward strand.
GAAGGGTCCTAACAGTTACGGTGGCAGCCTTTTCCATTTTATGGTATATGGCAAAGGTTAGGCGCCTCGCGAAGCCGCTGGTGAAGGGGGTGAAGACTGCAGCCAGACAATTAATATGGAAACCCAATGCAAAAGAAGAAGAAGGTCACATTTACAAGGTGGCGTGAGAGTCTTTGTGTGCTCCTAGGGAAAAGGTGGTTTGACTCTCCTAGATCCGGATTCCCATAATCTGAAACTCCAACAGAAAAATTTCCCAGATTTAAATAATCATTCTATTATAAAATTACATTCTAAATTTCAAATTTTTATTTCATCTTTAAAAATGTCATTAACATAGGATTCGTGAAAACCCAACAACACGACAAAACCCAACATTTTGTATAGAGTGAAATACTTAAATTCAAACAACTTTATCAGATAAAAAAAAAATAGTGTTTCGAATCTTTTCTCAAGAAGCGAGACAAAAAACTGAGCAAAAAGTAAAATGATCTGCAAAATATCCAGGAAAATCATTTACAGCAAAGATCCTGTTATAGGATTGTAACTCATTTTCAACAGACCGACAAAAAACAGAGCTTCGATAAAACAACTGCAAGGCAAAGTCGAAAGTTGTAAAAAACTCAGTTCTAGTGAATACTCGTATATAGGACTATACGCCGTTCTCAACACATATTGGCCAATATGGCAATTTTCAAGTTAGTATTAAAATCCTTGTCTAAACATTATATGTTATATAAAATAATAAAACAAACAACTTTTGCCTCGGAGACACCTTCAAATTCTTAGTCAAAATCAAGTAAAAAAATAAAAATAATAAAAATAATAAAAAAAGTAAAAAATTCATTTGAAAAAAAAGATATTTCCCCACCAAAAAGAGAACATGTTTGAGCGAACGTAGTTGCAAGCAAGATAACATATTAGTCTGTTCACGAAACCCCCGAACATGTTCGGCGTGTTGCACGACTTATAGGACTATACACGTAATCTTTTGAGATGATAAAAAAAATGCATATTTCAATCCCTTACTAAACTGTGATTCAATTTTCTGTGGAAAATCGTGTGTTTTTCCTTGCCACTTCTAGTGGTTGTCAAAAAGTACCTTTTTATTGTGGTTGTTTTACTTCATGTGAAATCTTGCTCCTGCAGGAGGCCTAAATATTGTACTTTTATAATCTTTCATAAATTTCGTTCAAACCCAACATTTTTTTTTGTTGGGTTTTCACAAATCCTATGTTCATTCCAATTTAAAAATTTTATGTCTTACTTGAAAACTTTCCTTCTAAGAATGGGGTATTCCTTTTATGACCCAAGAGCCTACTAAACTAGTAACATGTATTTTAATGGCTGGAGGAACTCCTTTTGCAGATCAAAGGATAGACCAGACTGGGTGGGGATGGCAAACAAAAGATGAAATCATATTGGGATTGGACAGTCAGAAAGGATCGAGTCGAAATAAGACAACTAAGAGAGAAGAGGGGATTTACAATGAGGTGTCTGATAAATGGGAAAGGGTCTTCCCTCACCTTGACCCCCCTTCAAGAAGTGAGCTGCAGGCATTGTGGAAACAACTAATGAAGTTGCCTTGTCAGTAGCTCGCGTCTCTACTGTGGTTACCGTCGCACCAAGCAGTACCAGTTGCCAGATGGCTGAGAAATAGAGGAATAAATGTGAAAGAGTCCTGCAACCGTTGTCTGTGGCTATTTGAAACATTGCTTCGTTTGTGGTGGGCATGCCCAAAGTCGCACAAATGGTGGGATTGGTGGTTCACACATTGGAAGTTATGGGCTGGGAGAGATGATTTTGTGGAAGAAAGATGGTTTCTGGTAGGGGGCCTTCCTCGGGGCATACCAGCCGATAGGGGTTGGGAATATGTAGCTCAGGTAGGCAGAGCAGTCATGGTTTGGCTGATTTGGACTGATCGCAATGAATTGCGATTTCAAGGGCATAGGCTACAAGAAGCACAGGTGGAACGTCTGTTTAAAAAACTACTGAAGGATGAGATTCGTGCAAGTTGGCGCAAAAAAAACTAGGAACGGAAGAAGTCTGGAGGGATTGTGTTGGTTCAAAGGAACTTTTTTTTTTTTTTTTTTTTTTTAACGCCCTCTTCAGTGTTAGTGGAGCTGATAAAAGCAGACACCACTACCACATGGGGAGCAGCTCCATCTATTGGTAGGGAGCATCACCTGCTGGAAAATAGGTCCAGCGTCCCATCGACAAACTAAATTCAGAGAATATCAGAACAAAGATTGTGCCACTGGAGGATTCTTGCCAGCATTGATTACCTGGAATCCAGGGGATTGATTGGGCAAAATATTGGGGAGAGGGGGGATCCTCTTCACCCTGGAACCGGCGCCAGATGCCTGCTGTTACATGATAGTTCCTCCCTCTCTTCGTCATTGATTACTATGAAATCCAAAGAATTACCTGAGCAGGATTCATCATCCCCCTTTTTTAAGAGTGTACATTATTGGAATAACACTTATTGGGGACCTATTGCTAAGCTACTGAGTTAGCAATTACCACAAAGGTCCTTTGAATGCTCAGAACCCCTGGAGTCCCCGACAAAACACTCTAACATTCACTAAAACTGTCTAATTGCTTTTTGAGCTCTCCAAGGCGTAACACCTCCTCACCCTGAGCCGGGCGCCAGATAAACTATTGCATACTAGTTCCTTCCTCCCCCTGGTCTCGTTTCTTGACTGAGAGTCTAAGCCACCCCCCTTTTCTACTGCTGACCAAACCATTGTAGTGTTTGGGTCAACTTGCAGCCAATCGTGAAATTTGAGCTTGTAGTCCTTAGCAAAGTCGCTGCCTCTCCCCTCATCTCCCTTTTCCCCAGGCCAATCTATTTGAGTCATCCTGCCCCCCCTTTCCCCTCCCAACCATTTTGCGCAGAAGGTGTGAATTTCCTTGATGATGTCTGAATTTTGTGTGAGAACTACCATTTTATCCTGAATTCGTTGCCATTGTGCTCTTATTTGTGTTTCCACAAATTATTTCACTGTAGTCGTCACTTCCCCTTCCTCCATTTTGACCCCTTCTTGGTAAAAAATGCACCTCCTTGTCCACAAGGTCCAGATCATGGCCTTTCTAAATATAGTAAAGAGGTTGTTTGCGAAATGGGATGCGTGTAGCCTGTTTCACTGTCCCAGCAGGAGAGCTTCCTATTTCCATGGTCACTCCTCATTAGTATCCAATTGAGATCAAATGCGATCCCACCAACGCCATAGCAGGGTAGCACCCGGACATTGGAGAAAAATGATTGTCTCACATATTCCTCGGGCTGGGAACCCTGCATTACAAGACTTGCAGCACGGGAGTGCGATCTCCGTTTGCTCCAGATTCGTCCTGTCTATAATCCAATCATTGGTGGGGAAACATCTGTGGCAGATTTGCCACTGTAGGGAGACGAACTTTGCTGGTTTCTCTTTCACCCCTCTGAATCACTGCAACCTTCTAACTTGATCCCTATGCAGGCCAAGGTGTTTCTGCTAATGTTCTTCTATCCCTGCCCGAATGTCGACCCGGGGTTTGATCATCTTATAAGTGGTTTTTAAAGTCAGTTAAGAGAGGTGCACGGCTTGTCCATTCCGTCCCCTATCCCATTGCCATTCTAGAGGGTCCAGGGGGGACTTCTGGTAGAAATGCCCGCAATTGAGTCCTCCTTTCCTTATGGCTCTGCAAGACCCGGATCTGGTAGAGGTTGGTCCTCTCATGCCATTGGACCGAGTCTGGATGGTAGCATACCAGGGTATCATGCCCTCTTGTTTTGAAAAGGTTGACCATGGCCCCTTCTGGTCTGGCCTCAACTACCGTGCCAATTTGCAGGGGGAAGTTGACTACCCTTACTGCTACCCAGTCCTGCGCTTTTAGCATCAGACCCTTTCTTAGGGTCACCACCCAGGCAAGGAGCATCGAAAATATGAATTGTTCCAGAACTACCATTTCGTCAAAATGAATTTTTTTTATTTTTTGATACATCCAGGAGGGACTACCTGGATATATCTGGTCTCACGCTAGGTCCAGATACATACAGGGGGTCCAGTGTTTTAAAACTGTGGACCCTCAAGAGCAGTAAATTTATACGAGTTTTGGCCAAAAAAGTTGAAAAAACTCGATTTAAATTTCGTTTAAAAAATAAAAAATGTTCATTTTGACGAAATGACAGTTCTAGGGCATCTGCCAACTTTCGAGTGTGGCGTAGGCAAGGTCGTAATTGTTGGGCTGTTTTCCAGTCTTTGGTTGCCTCATCCCATATATCCCCCACTCTAAGAATTCCTTGGCTAATCCATGAGGCCCAGCGGGGGTCCGAGCTGGCGAAAACTCTTCCTTGCTTGTCCGTGATTGCCCTATTCCCAAACAGGGGTTGACGTAGGATCTCCTCCGCTCGTTCCGGGGCCGGCCTATCAGGGATTGGCAGCCTTTTCCAATTTTTAATAAGGCCGATCCAAAACTTATCTTTTACAAAATCTTGCCTAGTCGCTCCTCTGTCCCCTTCCTCTTGAGAGTTCAAGCAAGGGCGAGGTATAGACCAATATCGGTCCTCAATCCATGTGAGGGGGTGTACAGTGTTGGCGGTTCTCGGTGCGAGTCTGCGGATTTGTTCCAAAGCCAGATCCCACCACGGAAGATTTATTTCAACTATCAATTTTTTGATCCATTGGATTGATAGTGCAGTAGCTTATAGAGCGGGGTCCAATAAGCCTAATCCTCCCCTGGTCTTGGGCTGGATTAGCTTGTCTCAGGCCACCCTGTTGATTACGTTTTGTTGCTCATGATTCCCCCGCATGAGAAAGACAACCAAGTGCTTTTTGAGGTCCCTGGTGCTATCCTTTCCCGGTTGCCAGAGGGCCGATTTGTACCAGATGGATGCAAGCACCACGTTGTTTATGATTAGAGCCCTTCCTGAGAGGGATGTATTTTTGTTGCCCCAATTCTGCATTTTTTCCAGTGCCGGCCTAGTGATCCATTCGTCGTTTCCTACTGCCGCTCCATGGGCTGAGAGCACCACCCCCAAGACTTTGATTGGTTTGTCGAGGGGTCTCCAGTCAACCTTAGGCTCTTCAGGTGAGCGAACTTCATGGAAGTGGATCCACCAGCCTTGCATTTTGCTCCCCCAATTGACTCACATGTCAGATACCGAGGTGAACCGGCCCATGAGGGCTTGGAGTTCGGCCATGTTACTGTGGGTAGCCTCGGCTACTATTGCAAGGTCATCCGCGAACATCGAGTAAATCGGTATGACGTCTTTCGGGATGCCTGACAGTCAAAGTCTGGATACTTTTTTGTTCGTTCTCAGATTAGCGGTCAGTGCTTCCATCAAGGGGGCTAGTGGGTCACCCTGCCGCAGGGAGCACTGCAATTTAATTTCTGGAGAAACCTGGTGCCAGAAGGAAAGGGTTCTATGTATATCCAAAGAAGGCTCATTGTTGTTCTCCAGTTGGTGGGACAGAGTAGTGTAGGCATGTCTATGGATGGTACAGGGAGGTTAGCGGTTCACGTAAGGGTAGGCTAAGGGGAAGACTTTACGACTCGCTGGTTTGTGAGTTTTTTCGGGCCATGATGGCTTTTTGTTTTATGAACCAGAGCACTCGGTTCAGTCACGGGCCGCAGTAGACCAACAGGGGAGGTGGGTGGTAGAGTGCTTCAATGTTTGGGAGTTGAGTGCTCCAATCGGTTGGTTCGGGCCGATGTCAGACCGTGTTTTAGGCCTGTGACATAGGTAGGGTGGCACAACTAGTGGGTAGATAGTGGAGGATAATGTGCGGCTTAGGGTAGGAGGAAGGATTGGCGAGCTACTTCTCGAATGGGGCGTTGGTAATCTCGTACGCGACGCTGAGTAATGCTCTCAGTATGGATTTCTTCTGGGAAGAATGTGAGGACCCCGACCTCGAATTGATTGTTTGAATATATGAGACCTATTTTGAGGAAAAATAATCAATAAAAAAAAATCACATGTTGTATGAGATTGATAGCCTAAGGATGAAAATTGCAGGGCAACACTAATTTAATTCTTTGCGAGGCATGTTCTCTATCATACCAAAGATATCAGAGATATCGAAGGTAGCAGGCAAGCGGAGAGAAGGGATGGCGTCGGGAGGAAAAGACCCTCTAGGAGGAGACGGTAATAGTAGCGAAGCGGGGACATCGAGGTTGTGCTATAAGTGTAACATTGCGGGGCATTAATCCCATGATTGCATTGAGTTCTAGATGTGTAAGGCAACAACAACAACGTTTGTGCCAACACCATGGAAACCAAAGAACAGCGCCCCAAAGCAAGCACATGCTACCGTCTTGAAGGGAGAGGGAGGTACGACGAGCGACCCTTCTGAAAACGAGATAATAAGGAAGTATGTATTGAACAAGACTAAGAAGAATGAAGAACGAGAGGAGCAGGAACGGATCGAAGCGAAGCATAAGAAGAGAGAAGAAAAAATAAGATGTACGATGGATCGGAAGAAGTTAAAGGAGGAGATACGGAAGGAAGAAGAAGTTGAAAGGGACGAGCATCTGATGAGGAGCTTGGAGATGCAACTCTGGCGGGACAACCGATCGCCAGAGACAAAGCGGAAAAAAGATTTCAACTGAAGGTGGGACGACGAAATAGCAGAAAAACACCACCTGCGGAAAATGATCGAACAAGAAGACACGCACAACAACTCGTCAGAATCCGGATATGAAAAGTTGATGGAGCTTTGGAAGAAAGCAGCAAAGTTGGGGCTGCGCAAGAAAAAGAAGCGGGGTAAGGACAAAGTCGTCGGCAATAGCCCACCGGTGACGACACCCTCGAAGGAGCAAAGGACAAAAGGGAAGGAACATGTGCCCCCAGTTTCATCCAGGATGAAAGCGAAGGGCGCGAGTGGACGCAGCAAGTTTCACTTGTGTAGATCACCGAAGAAGTCACGATCGAAGAAATCGCCAGCAAAGAAGTCGTCACCAACGAAGACAACCCCGAAGAAGACGGAGATCAAGAAATTTGACCCGAAGAAGAAGGGTGAGGCTGCCAGTTGTGCCCCGGGAGGGGAGGGAACGTACGTTGAAGATCTCCGCTGGTACATGATGGATGCAACCATCGATGATCTCAAGGATATCTGCAGAGATCTGAGGATTAAATATCGGAACCAGGAACATGCGACCACAACTATCATCAACCACCTACTTCCTGAAACATAAAACTCTAAACTGCAGCCTCATATGTCGCTGACACCATTAAAGATCCAAGAGCCATTGGAGTCAAGCCTTTGGGGTACGGTTCAATCACGGTGATGGTAACGAGGAGTTTGATGGATCGGAGGAGGAGCCAGTGGTGAAGAAAGTTGAGTGAAGATTTACCACGCACGACACATCTATGTGGGAAGGAGCTACGACTTACGGAAAGGTTGACTAAAACTATTGAGGTACAATATAGGTGTGCGGTGATGCTTCTTTGCCTGGATGGAGAAATCAAGTGGGGTAGGAACTACTAGGAAGTACAAAAAGGTGTGGAGTGAGGGGTTTGAGCAGGGTCAATTGGACCTTGTTGACCCGGGCTGCTGTGTGTACGCCTTGGTATCCTCGTGGACGAGGAATATGTATGTCCTAAAAACCGAGAGGAAGTTGGGGGTCAGGTGGCATGAATACCAGAGGTCGACAGTCAGCAGGGCGGAAACGAAGAATACAACCTTGTGTTGTTGGTTGCGGAGATTCAGGCTTTGCTCCTACGTTGTGTTACCATTGTATTTTAACTCGGATGTACCGAGCATTGGGATTGTCGAGCATAAGTATATTTGGATGTGGTCACCGACATCGAACATGCCAGGTGGCCGAAGGAAGCGAAATTGAAAGAGAAGAAGAGGGATGTGGGAGAGGAGAAAGGAGGTATGAAACACTAAGATTCATGTGAAGAAGCGAGTCGGAGTGGAAAGGGCGCCGATACCATTAGAGTGGTCGACTCACGACGGGTAGACATGGATGGCGGGGATTTTTCAAATGTTTCAACAACATAAGATGGTACATGGTGGGAAGCCGTTGAAGTTATTGAGCCGAACGAGCAGCTGTTGGTGCGACGGATGGAGATTACTGCGATGAATTTTTGGCGGACGCAAGATAACGTCAACGACAAGAACCTCGACTTCAGCGCAATAGAAACAAGAGATCGAATAAGGTGGCTCATTTACTATTACAAAAGTGGTGGAAGCCTCGACGTATATGTTAGGCCAGAAACAAGAGATGATTAGGATGCTTCAATTGAAGTGGAAGCAGAAACGCTTGTACACATGTACCCAGGACGAGTTGGTGCAATGGTAAGGAGTGGAAAAAACGTTTTTGGAGAAATGAAGTCGAGCCAACATTCGGTTGATGCTATCTCGAATCATTTGGGAAAGGTTTGAAAAGGATACATAAGAAATTAGTAGTTTGCGTCCAGTTTGATGACAAAATTAGGAAGGAAGCAGTAACTAGGATGGTTTGACAAAAAATGGTTGGAACGGATCTCCCTTCGGTAATTCGTTGGTTCATATGTCGACCTCTTTGGGTTGTTTGGACTAAGAATCCGAATAGGGGACTTATTGCACAATCATCGTCGTATCGTGGTGGTTGATGAGTCCGCGTGTTGTTACACAGACCTGCACAAGTTGACCCTAAGGGAATCATTCCCCTTCATTGGCATACTACAGATTTCCAAAAACGAGGAAAAAGAATGGAGCGGGAGAAGATTGGTTTTCGAAACGATGCAAAATTTCTAATCGTGGACGAGAAAGAAGTCAAAGAGTGTCATTGGGAACAGGGCTCTGCAACGCATATATAAAAACTCCACTCCGGGAATCGACATTGTAGCATCATTGATTTGTCTGTATGCCGAGCTCAGGAAAACGACGGTATCCAGAACAAATTTTCAACAACGCCCTTCAGCGGTTTATCGTAGGGTGGGAAGAAATTTGGCGGCTGATGGGACAACTTGTTGGAAAGATGATATATCCGAAGGAGTGGGAGAAATTGTGTGTTAGGATGTGGATACGACTCGCCAAGTAGGGATGTGTGCTAGTCTCATTAGATGAATGTGTGATGATTGATCGTGGATAATTTGCCTGCCTAAATAAATGAATATTGTTAGAGATTAGTTGAGTGAGAGGAAAATCGACGTAATAGGAGACAAGGATGCATTGACTATGTATGTTGTGTAGGGAGAATTAGTTGAGATAAGAGTGTCGATTGAGACTGGGTACCATCAGGGGTGGGACTGAGCTGTGACGGACTGGGTACTACCCAATGTGGGGACTAAGCCACAAAGATAAGGAACTACTGGGTACATGGATTGACCGGAGAAGGATAGGTACAAAAATTGGACCACACCAATGGACTTAGGATTAAGGCACTAGATATAATAAGTAGACCGACCAAGTAAACAGGGCGACGACAACGATTACTTTCAAATAGCGTAACTTGGAGACAATTATTATCTTCGACTCTCACCATCTAGCGACGAGTACACAACGTGACGAACCTTGGACGAGTAGGTTGTTTAGTGGGTTGATAGTTGACACGGTGGATACGAGTGTTTTGTGTTCATCATATTATCTATCATTCTCTATGTAAGGTTTTGGCGCTGCATTTGTTTGTTTCTTTGTGATTCAAACTGTCAACATGTGCATAAGTGTGTCTGCTGATGACAGACATAATGTTGGTTTTTGAGTATTGCTTGCCGCATTGATTAAACCACCAGACCGAGTACCTCGCCCTGCTATGAGGTCCGAGCCTCGACCGATCGGTACCCTGACCCTTGCCGACGCTGGGGCCACCGACTCTGTAAATTTTCAAGTCATTTGGCTAAGCCAAATAAGAATTAAAAATCACCAAAGATGGCGGTGTCAAAACGTGCTCGCCCACGTATTGTTTCATTTTTTTACTTTTTGTTTTCACTTTAGTTCGGGGTCTAAACAATTTTATTATTTTCTGAAACTTTTTTAGTGGGTTTTGTATTATGTGAAGTAAACATCTATTAATTTTCAGGGCATTTAGATATGCCAAAAAAAAATTAAAAATCGCCAAAGATGGCGGTGTCGAAAACATGCTTGCGCACTCACCAAATTTAATTCTCTTTTTATTTTTATTTATTTTTATTATTAGTATTTATTTTTCGTAATTTATTTTTATTTCAAATTTGAAAAGGAATTTGGATGTAATGCTCTGGTAAATCTTGTTTAGTTTATTTTTCTCCGTAACATATCTTTTTTTCAGATGTTTTTTATGATTTTTTTTTTTTTTTTTTTTCGGGTTCGTGTTCGGCCGGAACGGCCGAATGCAGCCCCAAGGGGTCCCATACGTTCGGGCATTCTGCCCATCCCGAATGCCGGTTACCCTATGTATCTATATATATATAT
>BFEA01000061.1:3319533-3333110 GCA_003427395.1 Chara braunii
GAGAGAGAGAGAGAGAGAGAGAGAGAGAGAGAGAGAGAGAGAGAGAGAGAGAGAGAGAGAGAGAGTGTGTGTGTGTTTGTGTGTGTGTGTGTGTGTGCGCGCGTGTGTGTGTCTGTATGCACGTGTGCCGGGGGAAGCCTCAGGGGAGGGAGGACCCCTCCCCCACCAATCAATCAATCAATCAGTCAATCAATCAATCAATCAATCAATCAATCAATCAATCAATCAGTCAATCAATCAATCAATCTGCATAGCATCGCGTTCGGGCTTGGTGACCGAACCTGAACACTCGGTACGGAGCTCGAACGTGGCCCAAAATCAACCGAGCCAAAACATTTTTTTTATATTTTTTATATTTTTTATATTTTTTTATACATATAGGGGTTGGGGGGCCCTAGGGGCATTGCTCATCACATTTGAACATACACACGCACACACACCACGCATATGCACACACCCCCACCCCACACCCACCCCACCCACACCCCACACACCACACACGCAAGTGGACACGCTCGGCAACCCCCTAATTTGTGCTCGGCCGAACATGTTCGGTTCCCGCGCGGTCGAGAATCCGAACTTGCTCGACTGCTCGGTTGGGCGCCGAACATGTTCGGTGTGCTACACTGCAATCAATTAATCAATCAAACAATCAAACAATCAATCAATCAATCAATAAAAAAACAGTCAATCAATCATTTTTCTTTCTTTCAAAATTTTTAATTTTTTTTTTCACTCACCTAAAACCAGCCCCCCAAATTTTTAAATTTTTATTTTTTTTTGTACAGGGTGGTAGATGCCGACGTGCACAGGCGGGGCACGCGCGTCGTTTTTCCATACTCGCCTCAGCCTGGCCTTGGTGAGGCCGTGTGCAAACTCGGTCGGTGTGGCCTCGGCCGCGGGCCCAGGACCGACCTCCTCGGCTGCGGCCGAGCAGGAGGTGGCCGCGGTCGAGGGTGTCACATAGGTGCAGGGTATAAACAAAGCAAAATGATACAAACTTATGTTCTTCTTTTACTGGACTCTTCACTGTTTTGCAATTTTCGTGAAGGGTTTCCCACCTTTGCACATTCTTGTACACTCTTTTCAGTGCACCTGCACATTTTTGTCAGCCTGAGGGTGCAAGGTACGTCTAAGTAAGACCCTCACGACAGATAGGATAACTTTCATAAGGACGAGGGCGATGGTAGCAGCCCTCCTGCTGATCTACAGGACGAAAATCATTCAGGTAAGCAACTTCGTCAAAGTAGGAGCCAGGGCGGCTAGCATTAACCATACCTCTAAGGCATGCACGACAGAGGGCATGTCGGTTGAAGGCCATGACGATTGTGGGACATTCACTATCACACTTAAGTGCACATTCGCTATAGCGCCCACAGACACAGATGGGACATACTGCATCTTGATGTAGAGGATGTTCACAATCCGGATACAAGTGGCATCCCTGCCGACAGTGGGCCCGAAATATTATACGGTTGTAGTGATGTCGACAAAGTCGATGCTTTTCACAACCAAGTGTAACTGTGTCAGTGATCTCACAAAGAAGGAGGTCACAAGGTGTTAGTGCATCATGTGGGGGAATAAAGACTTAAGCAGGCACGGTGACTGACATGGAGGTAGGCACGAAGACAGACACAGAAACGGGCATGGAGACAGGTGTGGAGACAGGCACAGAGACAGGTGCAGAGGGGGGGACGGAAGTACACCATGACGTAGTACCCATAGAGTCAGTAATCTTGAAGGAGACAGACACAGAAACAGGCACAGAGACGGGTATGGAGGCAGACACAAAGATAGGCGTACAGGAGGGCATAGAAGTACACGCGGTACCCATAGGGTCAATGACCTGGAACAGTTGCATATATATATATATCCCTCTACCCCCCGCCCGCTGATAGTTTGTAATCAAATCCGGAATGAGACTACCGCTACAAAGCAATCAGATTTATTCTCCGAGTCATTGTCTCTGTCTCTCTCTCTCTCTCTCTCTCTTTGCTTTTCTTTTCCTTTTTCTTTATAAGTCTGATATCTGATGAATGTTTTTTTTTTTTTTTTGCGTTTGCTTTTGTTTTTTTTCTTTGTGCAAATAGTCGAGTAACTTGCTTAGCTATAGTGACGGACTGGTCGTTTTCTTCCCTGACCTCTGTTTGATGCGGCCTTTAACGCGCCGTTTTGTTTTTTTTAGCTGGGCGAGGCATTGGAACAGGTGGTTTAACTGTCCTGCTATACCAGATGTGGATATCCCTTCCCACTGCCTTCACGAACCCACACTAACTTGAAGGATCAAGTATCAACCATGCCCCTCTTTTGTAAACCTATTGAAGTGGACATGTGGGCATGAGAGGGCTGTTAAGGAACCGTTTAGTCGTTAGGTAGTGATGTTTTGTAGTGCACTCCAACTTCATGAGTCCCGCTTGCTAGAAAAAGTTGAACGAAGGCAGAAATTTCATGAGTTCTTTGACTCCGACAACCCTACACAGACTCTAAAATATTTTTGACTGTCTAGATTAGTGGAGTGAGATCCATAGCCGAGACTTGGGACACACTTTAACACATAAACTGGTATCGATGCCCCGAACACTATTCTTTACCTACCCTGTTAACTCATCCATCGACAGGACATAAAAATGTGCATTGTAACTTAAGTCCAAGTGTTAGCCCCACCCCTCCCCAGAGGGTGGGCACAACAAACAGTGAGTACCCTTTCAAAAGTGGTTTTACTGTCAACGTTCACTGGGGGACACCGATATATGAGTGAAAGATATCACGATAGCATGGCAATTGTGAGGTGATTCGGAAAACCGGATCTTTTCATCACTATGACGTGCAACACTAACTGGCCGGAGATCAAACAAACTATGTTGCCAGGTCAATGTCCTAACGACAGGTCGGATCTTCTGGCGCGAGTGTTCGAAGGTTATCTTGCACAACTGATTGATGAGATAAAGAATAAACGGATCTTTGGTAGGGTGAGTAAAATGTTGTATGTGGTGGAGTTTCAAAAAAGGGTCTACCACACGTACATATATTGGTTATCCTACATCCAAATAATAAAATTCGGGACGCGGATGCTGTTGACAATGTGGTGTGTGCCGAGATTCCTCCGGAAGGGGAATTGAGAGAAAGGGTGACCAAGTTCATGTTGCACGGGATTTGGGGTGCAGAGAAACGCGACGCTTCGTGCACGGAGGACAGAGAATGCACAAAAGGGTTTCCGAAAGACTTCATTTCAACAACAACATTCAAAGACGAACAAACATACCCTTCGTATAGGAGAAGGAACCAAGTGATGACAGTTTTACGATTGTTGAAAATGGAGTCGTTAACGACAATCGGCGTGTAGTCTCGTAGAACCCGTACTTGCTAATGAGGTTTAATTGTCACATAAATGTTGAATATAGTGCTAACATCAAGGCGTGCAAGTACGTGTACAAAGGGTGTGATCGATGAGGTCAAATTGTATCAAGATATGCGTGTTGTAGGTGCACGCGAAGCATGGTGACGTCTATTTCAGTTCGACGTTGCGGACAATGGCCCGCGGTCGAAAGATTGTCTGTGCATCTCGAAAACATGCAAAAAGTGCAATTTGAACCTGACACTGAGCATGACGTTGTTTCGCAAGGGCCCCCAAAAACGAAATTGACGGCATGGATGAAACACAACTCTTTGAATGAGCATGTTCCTAAAGAGGAGCTTCCTCTGTACGCAGAGATCGTTAATACTCAGGTGTGGGATAACAAAAATAAGCAGTGAAACCGAAGAAAGTGTGATTTTCACGGTGGTCCCTTTGAAAAGATATCTCGGTTGCATCACGTGAGGATCGTGGAAGGCGAACGATTCTATTTGCGACTGTTGCTAAGCCATGAACATTCTCGTGGGGTGAGCTCTTTTGCTGAAATTCGTACAGTGGACGGAGTGGAATACGATTTTTTTCCATCCGTGTGTCTTCAATTTTGGGTCTTTCGCAAACAGACGACGCATATGATCAATGCATAGACACAGCTGTTGCACATTACACGCCTGAAGAAGTTCGTAAGATATTCGCTATGCTTCTCCCGTTTAGTCCTGTGAACGATCTGGTCCGTTTCTTCGAACGACATTGGGATAAGATGTGTGATGATTTTCAGTATCGCCACGGTTATGAAATTGTTCCCCCAAACATTTTGCAATCGTTAGTGTTATTCCATCTTGATCGTATTTTGCAGGAGTCAGGAAAAAACATCCGTCAATTCTGCCTTCATTATCTGATACCCGACGGGGAAACAATTGTTGAGAACATAACCAGACATTACGAGAAGAGAACGGTATCCTCGATTTTCAATGATGAGTTGTCGTATGATCCGATTGAAATGCAACGTAGATATGATTCTAATTTTCGACGTCTTCGTCCACGTCATCGAGTTTTGGTGGAAAGAGTCGTTCGGGCTGTGCAAGAGAAAAGACCGTTGCGTGCTTTTGTTGATGCACCTGCTGGAACATGAAATACTTTTTGCATTGAAACAATTTTGGCGGGCATCAGGTCCCGTTCTGCCAATGAGGGGGGTACTGATAAAGGGCTTGGTGAAAGTTTGGTTGGATTGTCGAGGCACGGATTGATGTTCGACGGGTACAAGTTTGGTTGGATTGTCGAGGTATGGAGTGATGTTCGGCGGGTTTTGTTGTATAAGATTAGTACTAGATTTTTTGATTTTAGACGGTGGTAGTATGAATTTTTTTCATTTACCGGATTGGTTTATAATCGGTTGGGGAGATGGTTTGAGAAAGGTTTTTTTTAGCACGACCGGGTTAAAGTTTTGTTTCACGCTAGCGGTAGGCCTGCTTTTTCGCCGGTAGAGTAGACGGTAGGCTTGCTGTAGCTTAGTTCTCTTAGTATATAAGTCGTCAACAGTCAGTGTGTCCGTCAACCGATTGTCAGACCCCTGATGAGCCTAGTTAGCGGCTAGGCGAAACCGGTCGGGTCAAAACCGCTACGATTGCTTAAAGTTTTATCTAATATTACAGTCGCGTTCGGGGACACCTGTCGTGTTGAGTCTTGTTTGTCACGTCGGTATGGTCATCGTCATCCTGTGTCATCTTGAGTCTTGCATGGTCGTATCAGTTTTGTTCACTCCGATTATGCTGTTTGACAATTAGTTGCTCTTGCTTACGCTTGATCGACTTTGTTACCCGGAGGAACCAACGTAGAGATCGTACTACATTTGTGTGACTTTGTGTTTTTCGATATGGCGTGTAACGGTATTCCCAATGGTAATGCTCAGCGTGCTAATGGTTACGTTCCACCAGTCCGTGATTGCTACAATTGTGGTCAGCTAGGTCACATCTCAAGGTTTTGTCCGCACCCGCGTGCCAATAGTGGTCAGTAGCCTAGTAATGCCTTGGTGTCTGTCCAACCCATAGCTACGTATCCGCCTGCTCCTTTATCGAATGTTGGTACATCTGCTCCGTATTATCCTAATCAGTACAATGGAGCGGGGGAGGGTTGGGTAAACGTGGTAGTACTCTGGAGGAGATTGTGACTCGGATCAACAGCAAGCACCAAGTCGATGAAGAAAGAGAATGCGCGACACATGAGGAAGAGGACCGAAAGAAGCGTGTCCGGGAAGATGATAAAAGAAGAGAACAAGAGAGGAAAAATCCTGAAGAATTTCAGTAATCCATTCGCCAAGAGTTGGTTGTGCGAGAAGCTATGGATGGGAAAAAATTTGCGGAGAATGACGAAATGGCGAAACTCAGGATGTAGATTGAGTTATTATGTAAACAGAAGGAACCAGTTCCGGAGAAGAGGAGTGGGAAAATTGACGAAGTACGTGCGCTTAAGCTACGGATGAACGAGTTGCAGAGATCTCGTGATGTTGCAAGCACTTCGACGACGGTTATTAAACCAACAAGTGAGTCGGATGAAATTTTACGTCTACGACGAGAGCAAGAATCGGTGAAGACCTCGATGGAGAAGCGTCTTGCGACACTTGAAGAAGTTATTGTTGCCCTCCCGAAGCAGTGTGAAGCAGCGGAGGCAAATGCTGAAGTTTGGCGCAATGAAGCCTTGCGACCGGGGAACAAGCGAGGACCTGTGGTGATTGGACAAACTCCGATTACTGAGGCACGTGTTCGACCAAGAATGACTCCGTTGGCAACACTGCGTGCAGAAGGAAGGGTGAATCAGCATTTGAAGGAGGTCGTTGATCGGAACAAACAAGAGGTGGAACTACTTAAAGAAATGAGGCTTAAGGAGGTGAAGGCACGCAAGGAGTTTGAGAAGGAGGTTTAACGATTGAAAGAAGAGATGGCGAGACTTCAAACGGGGCAGAAACAAGGGACAAACCTACGGAAGAAAATGGATGCCGCGGTAGGGGGGTCTGCTTTGAAGAACAAGGCTGTGGAGGCGTCACCGGTAATTTTCGATAGCCAACAGGAAGCGACTCTCAAAGCTGTGAGACGCGAGCTTCGGAATCTTAAGAAGGACGCTGTTGTTCGCCTATGTGAGGAAGAAGGGGTTACATATACCACTCTTGATGCTGCGAAGGAAGCTGTTGCACAGGCAAGGGCAGATAAAGCGGTGGCTGATGAAGAATTGAGTAATGAGTTGGGGAAGTCTGCTACGATAGTTGAAGTTACTGACGGAGATGAAGGGTTCGGTAAGGATGGGGGGTGTGACTCGGCTGAGTCCTAGGATCTCTCCCCGGCGCGGTTTGGTTGTGGAAATTGGTAATTACCTATCTACGTCTGCGTTTAGAGGACAAAACGTGGTTGCGAAGTAAGGAGGTGAGCCGCTTGGTGAGCTTTGCAGTATGTTGTCTCATTTTTCTTGGTCTGGTTCCCTGGTGTAGTAAGTTGTTTGACTTTGTTGCAGAAGTCTCGTCGTCGTCTCGGAAATCGGGTATTGATGCCTGAGAAGGACCTGTTGTATACGCGTTAGTTTCACCTTGGTATAAACACACGTATGTGGGGAGTACGAGTCGAGACCTACAAAGTCGATGGAGATAACATGTTTACAGAAGTTGTAGCAAACAAGCAGTTGATGATGGCAAGAGGAATGAGAAACTATACAGATGGTTACGGCGGTGTGGTATTTCAAGTTATGTAATTATTYCTTTATGTCACTGTGATGAGACAGATTTGGCAATTACGGAAAAGTTCTTTATTCGGTTATTATGTCCGGTTTTGAACACGAAAGACAAGCCTCGGCGTACGCGAAGACCGAGACCCGGACTAAGGGAGTGTTTGTGTGGTAAGACAAGACAGTTGAAGTGTGGGATTGAAAATGATCTTGGACGTGGTCCTATGCATGGTTTAATATTGGTTTGTGTGTTTCATCCTTCTGTTGGGGACACCCTCGGTTAATTTATTGGAAATACTAAAGCAATGTGTGGAGTAGTGTGTTAGCAGTATTTCAGTTCGGTGTACCGGTGGACAGTTGTTGGTCAACAGATGGAAGGTGTTAAAAAGGTTGTTCGGAGCGAGCCATGTTCGTTGTGTTTTTGGTTTGAAAGAATTACGGCATTCCCGAGATTGGTTGAGAGGGGGTATGGTTTTGATCTTTGATCCTATTAAGCAATTCTTGAGTCGGTCGTTGCTTTTGAAAGTTCCGTTAGCTGAACTATTGAGTAATCCTGGTGGAATGAGGGATTTGAAGAACTAGGGGTTTGACCGATTGATTGCAGCCTATACGGCAGTACGGACCTTTAGTGAAAAACGGACGAGGTTCAGATTGCGGTGTATCTTGTCGCATCATTTTTTAACACGATTTGGTATTCATGTGCGCAAACGGTTGGTTGTTCACATTCAATTCGATGATACTGTCAGTAAAGCAAAGGCACGACAACTATGTGCACGGGTGCTTAATGGAATGGAGATGCAGGCGAGTTGGAAAGACATGTTGATTCGCAGGATGCGCATCGTATGGTGTAAAAATAAAAGTGTTGGGGATATCCTTCATAATTTTCGTCATTTTGCTCGAGAGAAAAGTTCGCAGTGTTCATGTCATGATGCGAAACGTCTTTCTTTACCACGTTCGAATGGACATATTTGCTTTAGGATTGGCGAGTTGAGAGAAGTTTTTCTGGACTGGATGATGAATTAAAAAAATGTGGTACGGTCGAGCAACGTGCATACTAAGGTAGAACGTTTGAACTCTCCGATACTTCAATCTTTCTTCTCTCACTCTTCTCTTCCTTCTATTTCTGCTAGTACTATGTCCGCTAGTGAGATTGGGCGATGTTTTGTTAATGATTCTGAGTCGTTGATGAACATTTGCGAGGACGATGTGTGCCAGTTCCAACGTATGAAGAAATCTATTTTTTAATTTTTATTTCATTGAAAAATAGAAATAAAACGTTTTTGTGGTTTAGAAAATAAAATACCATTTTTTTTTATTTAGGTACCAAAGAACCACCAGAATTGTTTAGATAACCTACTCTCCCATTAGGATAGGAAGACGATGAAAACAAAATAACTTGGGTTTGCGTATTGCATTCCCAAACATAAGGACATGATGAGATGGAGACCAATTTGCACGCCACATTCGGAATGTGCAGTTAGAGGTGGGCGCGTAGTCTCTAAGGCGGTTAACGTGTTGTTATGGAATCTGCCAGGTAGTAGCAATTTGAATTTAAGGAGCGCCGACATGCTACTCAGCAAATTGAAAGAAGTTAACTGTTGTTTGTCTAAGAAGTTGTTTCTCCTCGGGACGTCATTTGATATTAAAGATATGTTCTCCAATCTGCCACATCATTCAATTTTAAGTGCAGTCAGGTGGGTTGTTGACTATTGGCAGGGTAAAGGAGCCAAGAGAGTTGGGGTGAGGCAGCAAGGGAAAGGAGCGAAGGTATTATTTGGGAATTGCGAGGCTGAATGGAAGCATGTATCTTTTGAGTTGATCGTTTCTTTCATCTCCTTTGAGTTAGATAATACCTCCGTATGGGCGGCGGGACGTTTGCTCCAACAAAATTTGGGCATTCCCATGGGAAAATCGTCAAGTCCAGCATTAGCGTGTCTGCTGTGTGCGTTTAACGAGTATAGATTCCTTTCGAGTCTTGGTAATGATCGGAAATTGTTTCGAGGTTGCAGGCTAGTGGATGACGTGTCTGTGTTTGTTGTATGCAAAAAGAATGACAGGGGTTCCATTCGTAATGGGTTGGATCTGATTCGTTCGTTAAGTCGGTGTTATGATGCAAATTTGACCTTGGAAGGGACGAGTTTCGACAATTATTGGGATTATCTCGGGTGCGTTCTTAAGGTTTTCGGTGGAGATATTGGAGTACTCTGTTTTCCAATGATGAAAAATCAGAAGGAAGAGGTTGACGGTAAGCCCAAGTTCCAGTGCATAAAGGATTTCGTTTCGTTTTCGAGTAAACAGCAAAAGAAGGCCGTAATATCGTCATTTTTGCACAGGGCGAAGGTTTTTTTGTCGATTGAAGGGATGGTTGTGCCTTTCCTATTTCCACTTAAGTGTGAACTGTGGCAGAGGGGGTACCTAGATGAGTATTTCGATGATGTGTTAATTAACTTTTCAAATAAATTTGCAGGCTTATGGAAAGAATGGATTCTTGTGTTGACACATTGGGACTATCCCTCGTAAGTAGTGTTTTTATGGGTCTTTGGCTGCCTCCGTGGTAGGAAGCTTCGGTTCTGACAGAGTAATGTGTTTGCCCTCAAAATAGAGGGTATCATTGAAGTTTTGGCTGAATAGTGATCCCCAATGAGGGGGGTACTGATAAAGGGCTTGGTGCAAGTTTGATTGGATTGTCGAGGCACGGATTGATGTTCGGCGGATACAAGTTTGGTTGGATTGTCGAGGTACGGAGTGATGTTCGACGGATTTTGTTGTATAAGATTGGTACTGAATTTTTTGATTTTAAACGGTGGCAGTATGGGTTTTTTTCATTTACCGGATTGGTTTATAACCGGTTGGGGAGATGGTTTGAGAAAGACTTTTTTGAGCGCGACCGGGTTAAAATTTCATTTCATACTAGCGGTAGGCCTGTTTTTTCGCCGGTACAGTAGACGGTAGGATGGTTGTAGCTTAGTTCTCTTAGTATATAAGTCGTCAACAGTCAGTGTGTCCGTCAACCGATTGTCAGACCCCTGATGAGCCTAGTTAGCGGCTAGGCCAAACCGGTCGGGTCAAAACCGCTACGATTGTTTAAAGTTTTATCTAATATTACAGTCGCGTTCGGGGACACCTTTCGTGTTGAGTCTTGTTTATCATGTCGGTGTTTGGTCGTCGTCATCTTGTGTCATCTTGGGTCTTGCATGGTCGTATCAGTTCTATTCACTCTGATTATGCTGTTTGACAATTAGTTGCTCTTGCTTACGCTTGATCGACGTCGCGTTCAGTGGGATAACAACAACTCTTTTGACCGGCGGTCGAACGTTTCACTCACGATTTCAAGCACCTTTGAAACGTGATAACACACGTCCCTTCTTGATTCCAAAACAAAGTGATCTTTCAGAGCTTATCCGTCGTGCGGACTTGATTGTTTGGGACGAGGCTCCGACGAGTAACACGTTCCACTTGGAAGCTCTTGACATTACGCTTCCGGACCTATGTAACAACGACGAGCCGTTTGGTGGGAAAATTCTACTTTTTGCTGGGGATTTTAGACAGGTTTTGCCAGTTGTGAAACACGGATCGCGAGCGCAACAAATTGATGTGTCCATGAAAATGTCCCGTTTGTGAAAACGTTTTAAGGTTTATCAACTGACCGGAAATATGCGAATCTTAAGTTTGGGGAATGATGAAATGACACGAATGTATGACCATTTTTTGATGCGAATTAGAAATGGTGATCATCCTCGTGTTGTTCCTAACAAACCTACTACGGTCAGATTTCCACGTGAGATTTGTACGGATAAACCGATTGATGAGTTGATTTCATGGACGTTTGATGATATGTCCAACCATGTGGGGTATGCCGATTATTTCTTGCCTCGATTAATTATATGCCCTGCTAATGACAATGCCGCTTCTGTTAACAATCGTGTTCTTGAGGACTTTCCTGGGGAGGTGCGTGACTTTTTTAGTGTTGATTATCCTGATTCGGATGATATCGGACTCATTATTGAGCGAGAGTTCTTAAACTCTCTCAACGAATCCGGCCTTCCACCTCACAAGCTGCACTTAAAAATTGGTGCATCTATTATGCTTTTGCGAAATTTGTCACCAAAGCAAGGACTTTGCTACGGTGCAAGGTTGATTCTTAAGAAGATCGTTAATGATGATTTGTTGGAAGTGACAATAGTGCATACGGGTAAAACAACATTGATTCCCAAGATTGATCTGACAAGCGATGGTGAAACAACGGGGTTCAAATGGTTAAGGAGGCAATTTCCATTTCGTCTTGCTTTTGCTGTAACGATTAACAAGTCGCAAGGACAAACTGTATCGCGTGTCGGGGTTTGGCTATGCAAACCGATTTTCTTGCATGACCAACTGTATGTTGCTTTGTCGTGTATTGGTCATCCCAACAACATTCGTGTTGCGTTGCCTGATAAGAAATTTTTAACGAAAAACATTGTATATCATGAACTATTTGGATGAGTCTTTTTTTTTTTTTTCCAGCAGATCTTGGCATTCCAAATAATTCGGTCATATTCTTTCTTTGCAGGCGACTCCCGAATGCCGCATAAGAACGACACTCGTGCCAAGAAGAAAGCAATGAGAAACAACAATACCACTCAATATGATACGAATGTTACGCCAAAACCTAGAGGCGAACATTCGGAGAGATCGAAGAAAAGTAAAAATGATGAGAGGTCGGTAAATCTTGGAAGTGAATATCCTCGGGACGATCATCATGTTCTTGGTGAGCTTGAACGTCGATGTTCGCGAGGGAATACCCTTGATGATGCTGAGAGCATGGTTGTGGAGGTGGGTGGTGACGATTGTCGTGCCTATGGGGATGGTTCGCGTAGACGTCAGTCGGGTGGACCTCTTAACCTTACATTTGTCGATGATGAGGACGATACGGGCGATTCGAAAGAAGACTGTGTTCAATCTACTTTCAAGAGGAAAAAGAGTCATGGTGCGAAAACAAATCTTTTGGTCCGTATTGGATTCCCCCGAAGTGGCGGAACCTACCTTGGTTGATAATCGGGTGGGACGACAACCTGTTGTTCATGAAACAGAAACTCAGATACTAAGAGCGTTGAATGCGCTGCCTGATGATGCACTTTTATCTCTTCCGTTTTGTGCACCGCTTGCTGGGCGTGCATGTGTTCATGATTCGAGTTCGCAATCTCAACGCAGTGGATGCGAAAGACATATTTGCGCCACATCGCAACCATAAAATCTTCTGGGGGTTATTTTGGTGCCCGATGATAACGATGCACCCACAATTCGCACTCCGAATCCGCGCGCTTACCTTGCTAGATGGTTTGACGATGCGAAAAAGGTTGGCATCCAAAATGTCTTGACTGAGGTGCTTTTTGAAATGTTAGTCAAAAGTGCCACAGTCGTGAAAGATGGACGAATATGGGAAAACTTCCTGGAGTGGAAAAGAAACAAACTCACTAATATGCGGTTGGAACGACGATTTCCTCTTCCGTCAGACCCGTTGAATGTTTCGGATTTGGAGGTTTTTTCCATGTTCCAATCACTTTTGAACGATGAGTTCATCGCTCTGTCTAATGAGGAGATTATTAGGATGACATTTGATTTTCCGCATTGTCCGACAGAAGGGACCATTCCCAAGCCTTTCACAAATATGCACGGATACAGCAACTTCTCAAAAAGGATTCCTCTCGTGGTTGCTTCTTACGCTCCTCATTCCGCTTCGGTCCGTAGACTCCCCCTTCAAGTAGCATCTCCTTCAAATTTTCAAGGTCTTGCAGATTATGCTTCACCCTCCAATATGTCAACGCCGATTGTCACTACTTTCGTTGTTGTTTCTGCTTTGCCAGCCGCTACGGCTACTCCGTCGCCTGTCAGTTGTGTTGTGCCGGCTCATACGCCCTCAAGAGACCATTTGCATGTCCATACAGGACCATTGGAACAACCAAGTTCTTCTAATTTTAACATTACCGTGTACGACTCTGTTGAATCTATTTGTCCGAAAAAGACACTTGCACACCTGTCCTATCTTGACATTTCTCACAGGGTGCAAGATATTATGGAAGCAGCAGCGGAATTGATACGAGTATGAACACTTGGAGATGCGTGGATGTTGCGATTCATCTCGATTACAATCGGCAAAGACAGGCTCGATTCGGAACTTTCGAGGAGTATCGTCGCAAAGTGTTGCAGCGAGTTTCTGTTCGTGAGGTGTTGCAAGGCTATCGTTCGAATGAAGGAAGTTGATTGGTCTTATAAGAGAGGTAGGAAGACAAAAATGTTGATTGGGCAGTTGTCCGGGCGTTGCCTTAATGACAAATTCTTAGATGGTTGTCTTCGGTTTCAATTACGTAATTGCCCCTACAAGAGAGATGGGAAGGGAAAGACAAATAAATAAAAGGGGAAGGAGATAGATAGATAGATAGATAGATAGATAGATGGATAGATAGATAGATAGATAGATAGATAGATAGATAGATAGATAGAGAGAGAGAGAGAGAGAGAGAGAGAGAGAGAGAGAGAGAGA